>CM062647.1:1526916-1539416 GCA_025617555.3 Puccinia polysora | reverse complement strand
ACAACCCACCTGAGTTGCAAATGGCCGTTTGAAACTCAATGGGCCGCAAATGGCCATTTTCAACCCAAAATGGGTTGTGAATTGCGCCACACAACCCCTTTTAGGTAGTGAATGGGGGTTGCAAGGTTGTAAATTCAACATTTCCCTATCCTATCATCAAGATTTTTTTTTGTATTTTGATTCCATGAATCAATAATTAAATCATCTGAAAATTTCTAGGCAACAAAACCCTTTCAATTTTCATTCCCTGATTTTCTTCTTCAGATTCACCTCACCACCTGGCTTTAAAATCAAGAAATTAAACATATTCTGAACTCAAATCATGAAAATCCAAGATCAGGAGCTTCTTTGATTTATGGATTTCTTGAATGAATTGTGTCTTTTTTTTCCTTAGCCTTTTGTATGCCTAGTTATTTTCTTTTTTTAAAAAAAAACCAGATCATAACTCTCTTAATTATCTTTTGATTAAAAATTTTTTCTGACTGATAGAAAGTGACATTGGGATGTATAAGACCTGTAATGAAACTTAACCATCACTCATTTCACTGTAAAATTTGATCCATTCACTCATTATACATCACTTCTGAACAATTTTTAGCCCAAGGCAGTCGTGGTGATGGAGGGTATGAAAATTTCCTCATCAATCCATCATTATTGTTACCAACTTTTAATCATTCCCAGAAAACTCTCAAATCCATCAAAATTCTTGGTTGATAATTATCAAGATTATTCTGAATTTTAATCTCCATCATCAATCTCAATCCCACCAACATTAGCACCATCCATCTCTACCCAAGATGGATGATTCTGTATCTTTTTTTTTTTTGAGGATCTGTATGTTGATCTATAATTCCTCTGGGTATCAATACAAGATGATTGATACAAATCAGAATCCTTAGATCAAAGAAATCCCCTAGAAGCCTCCAAATCCTCCTCTCCTTCAGACATAAATCTTTGGAATCCACTCTGGCCAGTGACCCTAAGGTATTCTTCATATCTCTTATCACTCCACCTTCAGTAAATTAAAAACACCACCTCAATCATTCAGTCTCATCTAAACATATCTTAATGATTCATCCATCTTGATCATTCATCCCTTGGGTTTTTTGAGCCTCCCATCAAATCATTACCTGGTTTGATTGGATCTCTTAGGAGTTGGAGGTACCTTGAACCCAGAACATCATTTAAAAATTTTCTGATATCTGAAATAAGCCTCTTGATTTTGTTTTCTCATTTTTAACTGAAAATTTTATCATTAATGATCCTTCAAATCCACCATTCTTTGATCTCATCAGGACTGATTCAAATTTCAAAGAAGCTTAAGGATTTTCTTCTCAAACAATCAGATTGGATGATCCTTTGAGCCTCCTGATCAGTTGTATTTCTCTATCTATCTATTCTCTCACTCTCCTCATGGATCAAAATCCCACTCATCCTTCATCCTCTCAGACTTTCTTCATGCTCTGGTTGAGGCCCACTCAATAGCTCTGTCCAACCTTCATTACATCATCAAAAAGCTCACCCATCATCCAAACATGGGATCTCTTCTTCAAGCTGATCATACTCAACTCCCCCAAGCAATCAATCACCTTCCCAAATTTTCAGCTCTTTGTCTTTCCAATAGTACTCAGTCCCCCCCACCCCCTGAGCTTTCAAAATTGATTGCTAGTTGATCATCTTGGATTGAAGAACTCTTTGCATTCATCATCCATCATTGACATGCCCACTGCTTTCATCAACTACCTTTGGAAACCATCCCACCATCCCTGAGAAACACTTCACCTAATGAATCATCATTGTGGTTTAACAACAGCAACTCATCATACTTCCTGAGCACAACCCCATCCAGTACACACAACTGACACCTAAAATTCACCTCATCTTGATCAACAGCAGCTTCAAGATTGTCTCAAGATTTTCAAGTATGAGATACTGAGCACCACAAAGTCACTCTGACTGAGATTTTACTTGCAAACCACAGATTTCTCTGCATCATAACCTCATGTAGCTTGACCCCCAAATCAGGTAAATTGTCTATACAAAGTCTTCTTCCACAAGCCCCACTCAGCATTTTCCATTCCTATTTTGCTGCACAGTCATACACAAGCTCAGCATCTACATTTGCTGCACACTGGGGATTACAGAGCAGCCAGGAACCACATTCCACCCTGGTTAGTGCATTCCAAATCAGACAACTGGTTGATCTCTGCATACTGAAAACTGCAGAGCACCTTGGCTCCACATTACTCTTGTTGGCTCATTCAAAGTCCGACAACTGGCCTATTAATACATGCCACATCCCTCTCAATTTGGGCAAAATTGTTTTCTTGTTTTTTTTGGGGGGGGCACGGGGATCTTTTTTTTTTTTTTTTGAATGGACAGCCATTTTTTGCACACGGTGCTGGTGGGTGAAGCAGTTGCCCAGGGTTGTGCCTTTGCAGGTTTTAGTCATGACAATCCAAAGATTAACAGTCAAAGGACTCCGGCGTACCATTTCGGTCTTTGAAAGAGATGGTGCAGTAGCCCCAGTCTCACACCAGTGTGTGCAGATCAAGGTGTGTCAAGGTTTTTGACCTGCACACAGCCTTTGTAGCTTGGTGGTAAAGCAGACATTAAGGGCTGGCCCTCCTTGGGCAAAATTCCTGGCAATGGCAATCCCAGTTTCAAAATGGTGACGTACCATCTACAAGACAGTTCTTTCTTTCATTTTTGTATGTACATGGGAGATCTTTCAGGGCATAGTCCAAGCGGCGCTAAGAGCTGCCCTGGCACTTGCCAAAAGTGCTTTTGGTATTAAGGGGAACCTTCACAGTTGTCAGTGATTGACCTGAAATAAGAATGCGCGTCCTGGCACACCAAGGGCACCGTAGATACCTAGAAGGTATTCCAAATCAACTTTCGGTGAGAATGAACCAGACCTTGCCTTTCTTGGAAATAAGTGGTTGTCTAGATGAACTACGACTGTCATGGGTAGATCGTCTCAAAAGATCCGTGAATGGGATCCAACGAGATAAGAAGCAACAAACGCACGATCTGTCAAAGGTTGGATCAAGGGCTTTCGACCACAAGTGATCTCAAATGTGACCCACTTGTTCAGGACTACCAAGTGACCTAGCGTTTGGTTCATTGCAGAACTCGACCGAGAAAAGATTGGAAAAATGAAAGACTATTGATCCAGACCTTCAATCTTTTATTTTGAGGATCCCCTTCGTGAATTGCGCAGGCATACAGAATACAGGATCGACTTTGGCAAGGCCCTCGTATCCCAACATGGACAATCCAGCTAATCCAAAGACAGTATGCCATACATCTGGCATATCATCTGGACGATCGGCAATCCCACCAGAGTCAGGATCCTAAGGGCGCATGCGCCGTTTCGGTTCGGAAGAGCGGGGCGTGGATGTTAGTAAAATGGCGGACAAAAGGCGACTAGAACAAGAGATAAAGAAAACTAAACTTGACATGATAGGATAAACGAGGCAAGTTTAAGTTTATCAATCCACTCTGACCTCCCGATGATAACTAATGTAGCAAGCGCCCACCAAGAATAACAGACCTAGAAGATCATACCCATGAATCAAGGGACCCACGGAATAGGTGAATGGTTTTCCATTGATCTATGAATGTCCTCACCCACACACATGGGAGGGAAAAGAGGATGACGGTATGAGCTAGCGTACGTCTTCGAGTTTTTCCGGACGACCGTTTAGTCCCCCATTTGTAAGCTGTCTTTCACTGAGCCACCATCCTAGAGTATCAGGGTCTACTACGTCAAGTCGATCAAGTATGGCTAGGGTACCAACACAAGTCCAGACTGCTTGGTTTGATTGGATTCGCCATTCGTCGATCAACATCGAGTTCAGTGGTGTCCATGCTGACGGAAGGGGTACGCACCATAGGCAGCGTGTGATTCGGCACCTTCGACCATACCAAATCCACCATCAAAGTTCTTGCATCGACTGATAAATCCCACGACCTGATCACGATCCAACCTATCCAATCCACCCAAGAGAGCCAATCCAGATACGCCACAGTATGAGAACCTGGAATCCGTTTCACCCCAACTATCACCGGAGAAAGATCCTCTGTGAGGGTCAAAGAGAGAGAGGATATCTTCTCCTCCACAACAAAACGGAGCATCGAGGAAGCAGGGAGGGATGAGATGATAGGATTGCATGGGTCGGCCGAATTGAAGAGGCTCACAATCGATCACTTTGGATTTATCGATCCGATCGATCGCATCCTGCATGACCAAGATTTGGATCGCGCTGAGGGTGGAATGGATATGAGGATCGTGGGATGGATGGGGGCTGAAACCACCTTGGACGCAAGAGAATGGATTGCCGAGTTGGATGATTGATCGTGTAAAAAAAAGGGGGTGGGGGGCGAGGGCGTCAAGGAGTCGATTAGCATTTCTCAGGAGGAGAAGGAGGGTACTGATCGGTGGATCTGGAAAGGATGGGATGGGACGATACGATACCCGAATCAGGATCCCAACAACTCAAGACCCAATCGATCATCTGGCCTCGAGGCAACGCATCGGGTCGACCGAGTAATTGGATGGAAGTAAGACCCCAATAGATGCCGTTCATCCTGAGATGTTCGGTGAGATGGTAGGCCAGAGTGTTTTGATTCTAGCTTGGGGAGTTCATAGTCGTCGTCGTCGTCGTCGTCGTCGTCATCGTCGTTGGATAGATGGATGAATGGTGAGACCAGATTGATTTCGAGATTGGAGTATGAATGGGAGATGAGTGAAATCAGATGAGATGGGATGGGATGAAAGAAGTACTCAACTCGATCGAGAGATTGAACATAATCGATGTGCTTGTCGACGAGCAACCGATTGGAAGTCGAAGGTGCTAATGCTGGGGCTGGGGCTGGAGGGGTCGAGGACATGGCGCCAATGGTCTTGGGTAGGGACTGACTGGGACTGGGACTGGGACTGGGACTGGGACTGGGACTGGGGTGTGGAGGCGGTGGAGGCCGAAGGAGGGTGAGCGGGCGAGACTGCGAGGAAGGGATCAGTGACGTCATCTGAACTGACGACATCCATCAATCTCGAGAAAAAAATAAAAATAAAAATAAAAATAAAAATAAAAATAAAAATAAAAATAAAAATAAAAATAAAAATAAAAATAAAAATAAAAATAAAAATAAAAATAAAAATAAAAATAAAAATAAAAATAAAAATAAAAATAAAAATAAAAATAAAAATAAAAATAAAAATAAAAATAAAAATAAAAATAAAAATAAAAATAAAAATAAAAATAAAAATAAAAATAAAAATAAAAATGAAAATAAAAATAAAAATAAAAATAAAAATAAAAATAAAAATAAAAATAAAAATAAAAATAAAAATAAAAATAAAAATAAAAATAAAAATAAAAATAAAAATAAACATCGAGAAGAAATCAAAGCATAACACATCATGATCACCTATCAACTTGAAAATCATCTCACATCATCCATCACTCCCAACTCACCTCATCCTAATTGAATCCACGCACACCTCAACAGTTAGATCATTACTGAATCAACTCACCACAAGTTCATTGGAAGTCAACAAGGTTGGGTTTACATAGATTAAACCAATTGAATGTTGTTACAAACATTTTTGAGGAACACTTTTCTTAAGAAGAGGCAGAAATTGGTTTGAATCCAACTTGGATGAGGAATCTTTCCAGAGAGGCAGTTTTTGATGATCCAAGTCAAATCATTGGGGGCCTGGTGGTTCATGATCAGTCTAAAGATTCAAAGTGTTTTAAAGATTCAAAGTGTATAGTTGTTCATACATCAGTGGGTATTCAAGTGAGCAAATCTACCATTAAAAACCAGCCATGACTGGGATGTTTTGTTGAGTAAACCAGCCATTGTTGATCCTGAGTTTGGGAACATCCAAACCAAGATTTAACAATCATCATCACCCATCAAGAATATTCAAAACATACAAGCACACCTCCACATCAGCATATCCAAACCTTGTACCCACCCCACTTTTCAACATAGACAAATCACCTCATACACCCATTTGTGATCTAAACCACTTCAATCCAGAACTTAAACCATTCAGATTCAAAGTTAGTGTCACATTTTGAAACCAATATCTGTTTTTAAGAGATTTAATTTCAACATTCAATCTCATATCCTCAGGATCCACTTTCAGATTTCAAGGTATGACACCAATCAAAAAAAAATAATAATAATAATAATAATCACACTAATGACTCAATGCTTTCTGACACCAATATTTATCTCTGAGAGCAAAGGACCAACTACATTGAATACCTCAGTGATCCTCTTCAATTGATTCTTACACATCTTGAATTACTCAAGATCAATAACTATGGACATCAAGCCTAGTCAACCTGCAAGAGTCCCCCATGCCATGATTCATTAGGGCGTATCAAAGTTAGCAAACCCACCATTAGAAACCCGCCATTTTTTTTGACAAAACCCGCCATTTTTAATGGCGGGTTTCTGAAATACACATACCCCCTAACTGGTGTATTTCAAAATGGCGTGTTTCATGAAAATGGCGGATTTCAATCATCAAACACGCCATTAAACCCGCCATTTATGCATCATCATCCATCCACCATCCATCACATCAAAAACACCCATCCAAATCAGCAAATCCATACCGGTCCCATATCCATCGCATCACACACATCTCTATCGTTTTTCACATACCCATCTTCACACAAATCCCATCATCATCTCATCACCGCACATCACTCACCACCTTTCTCAACATGTCCAATCAAACATCCCCCCAGCAAGTTGAAAACGCAAAAAAGCTGACTGAACTTTTGCTACTGTTTGACTCCCATTCAGACTCTGATTCAGACTCTGATTTGGAATCAACTTGGTTAGCTTTGAATTCTCTGTTGGCAAAGCAATACATGGTTCCAAGAATACACACTCTCCATAACCCTATGTATGAAAGGCAAAAGCTTCATCTCATCCCTGACTTAAGCTTCCAGCAACTGTTCCGAACTTTGTTGCCTTCTTTCATGAAACTTTTGGAAATGATTGAAGACCACCACATCTTCCAGAACAATTCTCGCAATCCTCAACGCGATCCAGCCATCCAACTTGCCATTGCTCTTTGTAGATTGGGGTCAAATGGAAATGGAGCAGCAATCCATCAATTGGAAAATCTATTCTCAGTCAGTTACGGAAGCATTGACTTATACACCAAAAGAGTCATGATTGCTATCCTATCTTTCCGTCGCTTGGTCCTTTCATGGCCAACCAAAGAAGAATGCAAGGAGATATCTCAAGTAATGGAGACAGAAGGCTTTCCTGGTTGCATTGGTTTTGTTGATGGAACCACCATCCCCTTGAGTCAAAAACCCAACCTAGATGGCAACCACTATTTTGATCGTAAAAAAAGGCAATTGATTCATTTCTTTTCCAATCGCTATGATAAAACTTTGGATCACACACTGACCAAATATGTTCCATCTCTTTGTTTAGATACTCTGTGGCACTACAACTTGTTTGCAATAACCACAAGAAGTTCATCTCCCTCCATGCTGGCCTTCCAGGTTCTTGTCATGATTCATATGTTTTCAATTGGATGCGGATTGCCCAACAACCAGAGATCTACTTTGACCAAGATCAATACCTTCTGGCCAATTCGGCTTATGCTAGTGGGAAATATGTAGTTCCAGCATACCGGAATGTTTCGTCCAATGATCAAGGAAAAACCGATTTTAACTATAATCTTGCCCAATCACGAGTTTGGATTGAGCATGCCATAGGAATTCTGAAAGGAAGATGGGCCAGCTTACGGGAGATGCAAAACCAGCTCCAATGTTCCAAAGATATGAGGTTCCTCATCAACTGGATTATCACTTGTGTAATCCTTCACAACCTTTTGGCCGACATCAAAGATGAATGGGACAAAATATTCCAAGATGATATTCCTGATCCGCCTCAAGTCATCCCTGTCTCATCTGGTCCCTCATCTTCTTCTATGAGAGAGCGGATTCTTTCTCTCACCCTTGCTCGCTTTGATGAGTAATTTTTGGTTTTGAAATTGGTAAAAATTCCCTTCACCGTATTTTTTTGGTTTTGGTTGTTCACCCAAGATTCATAGGCTGAGTTTTTTTTTTATTTTTTTTTTAGTGGACTTGAATCCAAAAACACCTCCACTCAAACCCTGCCACTCACCAAATGCCACCCCCCTCCCCCTCACCACTCAACCCCTTCAACCTCACCCCACTCACTCACCGGTCAAACCCTGCCTCCTCCTCACCAAACCACCTCACTCATCACCACCACCTTACTCACCACCACCACCTCATCTCACCTCACTCACTGAATCCCCTCCTCCTAATCCTGGTAAGCCCCCTCCACCCTCTTCCTTCTCCTTCCCCTCACCAGTTGCTGATCCTTTGATCATTCAACCTTTAGTCCCCCCCTGGATCCACCCCACTCACTCACCGGTCAAACCCTGCCTCCTCCTCACCAAACCACCTCACTCATCACCACCACCTCATCTCACCTCACTCACTGAATCCCCTCCTCCTAATCCCGGTAAGCCCCCTCCACGCTCTTCCTCTTCCTTCCCCTCACCAGTTGCTGATCCTTTGATCATTCAGCCTGTAGTCCCCCCCTGGATCCCTTGGTCAATCCCTCAAGGTCAATCCCTCAAGGTGAGCCCCTCCCCTCCTCCAATTTCTCCTCTCATTGATCGAGCGATTGATTGCCGATCAATTGCCCAATCAATTCGCAATCAATTGGGCAATTGATTTGCAATCAATTGCCAATCAATTTCCCGATCGATTGATTGCGAATCAATCAAGCGATCAATTGCCAATTGATTGCCCAATTGATTTGCAATCAATCAAGCAATCAATTGCCGATTGATTGCAAATTGATTGGGCAATCAATTGGCAATCAATTGCTCGATTGATTCGCAATCAATTGCCCGATTGATTTAGGATTGATCGGCCAATCGTTTGGGCCAATCGATTCAGGGTTTTTGTAGGGTACAGGAACTGACTTCCCCATTTTTTTTCTTTTTTTTTTTCTTTTTTTTTTTTTTTAGGTTTTCGAGCTCGGCCAGAACACATTCTCTCAAGTCTTACGCCAACCAAGCTACGTCCTGGGACAGTCTGGTTTTCCTAGTATGATGCCGGCTGCGGCTCCTCATCATTACCACTCCTCCCCATCTAATTCTATTCTTTTGATATCTATCAATTCCTTCACTGGCCACCAAACTCAAAATGTTATACATCCATCCAAATTTCACCTTGATCCTCACCTCGGGTGCAGCAAGTGCCTGGGAGGGAGAAAGATGGAAGGAGATGGTATGAAAAACATAAAGAGAGGTGGCAAGCAGAGGAATCGTTGATTTTCATCTCTTTTTTATTTTTTTAATCCCACCGTTTCCATAATGAGAACGTTGCTGAAATTTTTTTTTTTATTTGTTTGACCGGTCTTTTTGTTTGTCCACCCCTTTTTTGATATTGTTTCCTTCAATGCCTACCAAACTCAAAATGTTATACATCCATTCAAATTTCACGTTTATCCTCACCTTGGGTGCAGCAAGTGCCTTGGAGGGAGAAAGATGGAAGGAGATGGTATGAAAAACATAAAGAGAGGTGGCAAGCAGAGGAATTTTAGAAAAAGGAGGGCTCAAATGAGGGATTTGGAAATTTCTTTGGAAGTGACTGACGACTTGATCAAGGAAAAGTTTGCCTGGTCTAGACAAAAGCTATGCCCTTTGGATCTGTACCCTGCTATCATGGCTGAAAAGAAAAACAACCCTTGAAAACCCACCCAGGAAGAATTTAAGCAAGCAAAACAGACAATTGGGGCTTTCCACTTCTTCCACCATGGAAAAGTTATTGTTCTCGACCAATCTGATCACCATGCTCTTGTTGCTGTCATTGAATTTGTGCCTTTGGATCGACTATCTGAGCAAGATAAGAAAGATATCAACTTTGTGACGACATTCCTTCACAGTTCAAAAAAATTTTTCAACCCGGTTGGTCCCTCAAGATCTTGGGGTGGAAAAATGTGGGCGATTGGTTGGCGAAAATTGATGAACCCTTTGGAGTTATTCGGACGTTATGTGAAGAAATCATCCATTAGATCTTCTCCTCAAGAGTACGCTTTCCTCAACTTGAAGGCCAACAAAGTATCCCGAATTTTAGGAAAAATGTTTTGTAATTTGGCCAAACTTGCCTTTGAATCAAACCGTGATACCATGAAGGACAGCAACATCCCCTCTTTCTCTTTGTTGGAATTTGGTTCCAAGCCTACACCTTTTGATTGCTCCCCACACCTCACTTTCACCTTGGATTCTTTTTACAATTCTCCTCATATTGACAAAGGCAACATCTCTGGCTATTCCTTTTTACTTGTGGTCCCAACCAAAAAATTGAATGGTCAACTTATTGAAGATACGGATGAATATCTAGTTTTGGACGGTCAATTTGTTTTTCCTGACCTTGGCTTTGGAATTGATTTCAAGCAAAAAGGTATAGTCAAAATGGTTTGGGCGGCTAACAAGCACAAGCACTGTACCTTTCCAGCTGTGGACACAGCAACCCATACCAGAATGGCCATGTCACTCCAAATTAATAAAAAAACTCAGAGCACTTTTAGGGACATGAAAAACGGCCAAATTTACTCTAGAGAAAAAAATATCAATAAAAACAAAAAAGATTTGTATATTGGTGGGGTTAAGAATGCTCTCAAACGTTGTTGTAGTAAAAAATAATTTGTTTTTCTTTCATCCATGCAAATATATTTACAAGACCAGCATTTGAGTAATCTGCTGTATTTCTTCTACCGATCTACCACTGCCAATGCAAGCCAAAGCTACTGATACCTTATCCTTTTTTTGTTTGCCCGTTGTTCCCTCTCCTTTTCCAGTTGCACTTGCTGCCGATCCTTCTCCTTTTCCTCTTTTTGAAACTCTAGCTCAGCTTGTTTCAACCTCCACTCAGCATCCAATTTTTGTTGATTAGCCAAAGTCTCGGATTGCTGCTTTTGACCATCCATGGCCAGTTGGCGATCCCACTTTTGCTTTTCAAACTGAAGTTTATCTGATTCAATTTGTGATTTCACTGTTTTTTGGAGGGGAATGGCAATGAGCATGATTTTGAAAGCAAGGATATTGAATCAATCAACTTACATGAATCTCGCTTCTCCATGATTTCTTCAAAGCCCGAAAAACTGGAAGTGTTTCTCCTCTTTTGATGACTTTTGGGGTTGACATTGATGGAGTTGGAGGCCTTTTGCTTACCCTTGGCAGAGGAGGTTTGAGTCTGAAAGTCCTCACTAGTATTTGAAGGCGATGTGGGAGGCCCCATTGGCTTGAGTTTTCAGCCAATCAAAAATTGATGAGCCTGTTTTTTTACAATGTAAATCAGTCAGGAGCAACCAGAGAGAATCGAAAACAATTTAGTTCCTTACTTGAGCCAATGTTGATGGCAACGGTGATTCAGGAATAACATCCTCCTCATTGGGAAAGTTCTCCAGTTGTTCTGCCCCAGGAAGAGAGCAATCAAAAGAAGGAAGTGAGGGGTCCAAGGTTGGGATTGACTGATCAATCAATACCAAAGTAGAAGCAATTGGAGACAATTGTGTTTGAATATCCTCCTCGTCATCACATGGGGGCCACTCCAAGGCCAAGGTTTCATCAAGGTCCCCGTTGGTAGGCTGAGCATCCCCAGTCAAGTCCTTGGCATCAACAGAATCGGATTGTTGGGCATCAAAAGCAGCTAGGGGGGTAATGTTGGCCTTCTTTCCAAAGATTTCATCCATTTGAATATAAAAAGGACAAATGGAGTCCAACTTATCAACCACCAAGTTGATTCCTTTGGCTTTGTCCAAGTCGGTGATACCAAAGCCAGTGGAGATAGACACGGAGTGGGCCTTTTTGTACTTGGCTCAATAGTTTTTGAACTGCTCCCTCATCTGTTTGGATGACAGATCCAGCCTACCTTTTGTTTTGTTCTTGAGTTCATTGGCCATCAGGAGATAACAATTGACCTTAGAGGATTGAGGTTGGCCAACACGTGTTTCGTTGTCGGATCCAAAGCAGGAATTGTAGTTGGAGGGAATTTTCAGCCAGTTTACCAGGATGATGTGATCAGCTCTCTTGAGCTGACTTGAGCCCTTGGAAGCTGATGGGGGAGGATTGTTTGTTGTGGAGTTCCTTGGCGATGTTCTCTTGGGTGTGTTGGACTTGTGGGGGGAGGTTTGCTGAGGGGCCATTTGAAAGAGTTCGGGCTACGCAAGTGATGAGAGCGATAAAGTGATGAGAGTGGTGAAGTTTTGAGAGCGATAAAGTGGATGAGAGTGATCAAGTGATGAGAGCGGTTAAGTGATGAGAGTGATGAAGTTTTGAGAGCGATAAAGTGGATGAGAGTGATCAAGTGATGAGAGCGGTTAAGTGATGAGAGTGATGAAGTTTTAAGAGCAATGAAGTTTTGAGAGCGATGAAGTGGATGAGAGTGATCAAGTGATGAGAGCGA
>CM062647.1:963564-1526816 GCA_025617555.3 Puccinia polysora | reverse complement strand
GAATGAATTGTGTCTTTTTTTTCCTTAGCCTTTTGTATGCCTAGTTATTTTCTTTTTTTAAAAAAAAACCAGATCATAACTCTCTTAATTATCTTTTGATTAAAAATTTTTTCTGACTGATAGAAAGTGACATTGGGATGTATAAGACCTGTAATGAAACTTAACCATCACTCATTTCACTGTAAAATTTGATCCATTCACTCATTATACATCACTTCTGAACAATTTTTAGCCCAAGGCAGTCGTGGTGATGGAGGGTATGAAAATTTCCTCATCAATCCATCATTATTGTTACCAACTTTTAATCATTCCCAGAAAACTCTCAAATCCATCAAAATTCTTGGTTGATAATTATCAAGATTATTCTGAATTTTAATCTCCATCATCAATCTCAATCCCACCAACATTAGCACCATCCATCTCTACCCAAGATGGATGATTCTGTATCTTTTTTTTTTTTGAGGATCTGTATGTTGATCTATAATTCCTCTGGGTATCAATACAAGATGATTGATACAAATCAGAATCCTTAGATCAAAGAAATCCCCTAGAAGCCTCCAAATCCTCCTCTCCTTCAGACATAAATCTTTGGAATCCACTCTGGCCAGTGACCCTAAGGTATTCTTCATATCTCTTATCACTCCACCTTCAGTAAATTAAAAACACCACCTCAATCATTCAGTCTCATCTAAACATATCTTAATGATTCATCCATCTTGATCATTCATCCCTTGGGTTTTTTGAGCCTCCCATCAAATCATTACCTGGTTTGATTGGATCTCTTAGGAGTTGGAGGTACCTTGAACCCAGAACATCATTTAAAAATTTTCTGATATCTGAAATAAGCCTCTTGATTTTGTTTTCTCATTTTTAACTGAAAATTTTATCATTAATGATCCTTCAAATCCACCATTCTTTGATCTCATCAGGACTGATTCAAATTTCAAAGAAGCTTAAGGATTTTCTTCTCAAACAATCAGATTGGATGATCCTTTGAGCCTCCTGATCAGTTGTATTTCTCTATCTATCTATTCTCTCACTCTCCTCATGGATCAAAATCCCACTCATCCTTCATCCTCTCAGACTTTCTTCATGCTCTGGTTGAGGCCCACTCAATAGCTCTGTCCAACCTTCATTACATCATCAAAAAGCTCACCCATCATCCAAACATGGGATCTCTTCTTCAAGCTGATCATACTCAACTCCCCCAAGCAATCAATCACCTTCCCAAATTTTCAGCTCTTTGTCTTTCCAATAGTACTCAGTCCCCCCCACCCCCTGAGCTTTCAAAATTGATTGCTAGTTGATCATCTTGGATTGAAGAACTCTTTGCATTCATCATCCATCATTGACATGCCCACTGCTTTCATCAACTACCTTTGGAAACCATCCCACCATCCCTGAGAAACACTTCACCTAATGAATCATCATTGTGGTTTAACAACAGCAACTCATCATACTTCCTGAGCACAACCCCATCCAGTACACACAACTGACACCTAAAATTCACCTCATCTTGATCAACAGCAGCTTCAAGATTGTCTCAAGATTTTCAAGTATGAGATACTGAGCACCACAAAGTCACTCTGACTGAGATTTTACTTGCAAACCACAGATTTCTCTGCATCATAACCTCATGTAGCTTGACCCCCAAATCAGGTAAATTGTCTATACAAAGTCTTCTTCCACAAGCCCCACTCAGCATTTTCCATTCCTATTTTGCTGCACAGTCATACACAAGCTCAGCATCTACATTTGCTGCACACTGGGGATTACAGAGCAGCCAGGAACCACATTCCACCCTGGTTAGTGCATTCCAAATCAGACAACTGGTTGATCTCTGCATACTGAAAACTGCAGAGCACCTTGGCTCCACATTACTCTTGTTGGCTCATTCAAAGTCCGACAACTGGCCTATTAATACATGCCACATCCCTCTCAATTTGGGCAAAATTGTTTTCTTGTTTTTTTTGGGGGGGGCACGGGGATCTTTTTTTTTTTTTTTTGAATGGACAGCCATTTTTTGCACACGGTGCTGGTGGGTGAAGCAGTTGCCCAGGGTTGTGCCTTTGCAGGTTTTAGTCATGACAATCCAAAGATTAACAGTCAAAGGACTCCGGCGTACCATTTCGGTCTTTGAAAGAGATGGTGCAGTAGCCCCAGTCTCACACCAGTGTGTGCAGATCAAGGTGTGTCAAGGTTTTTGACCTGCACACAGCCTTTGTAGCTTGGTGGTAAAGCAGACATTAAGGGCTGGCCCTCCTTGGGCAAAATTCCTGGCAATGGCAATCCCAGTTTCAAAATGGTGACGTACCATCTACAAGACAGTTCTTTCTTTCATTTTTGTATGTACATGGGAGATCTTTCAGGGCATAGTCCAAGCGGCGCTAAGAGCTGCCCTGGCACTTGCCAAAAGTGCTTTTGGTATTAAGGGGAACCTTCACAGTTGTCAGTGATTGACCTGAAATAAGAATGCGCGTCCTGGCACACCAAGGGCACCGTAGATACCTAGAAGGTATTCCAAATCAACTTTCGGTGAGAATGAACCAGACCTTGCCTTTCTTGGAAATAAGTGGTTGTCTAGATGAACTACGACTGTCATGGGTAGATCGTCTCAAAAGATCCGTGAATGGGATCCAACGAGATAAGAAGCAACAAACGCACGATCTGTCAAAGGTTGGATCAAGGGCTTTCGACCACAAGTGATCTCAAATGTGACCCACTTGTTCAGGACTACCAAGTGACCTAGCGTTTGGTTCATTGCAGAACTCGACCGAGAAAAGATTGGAAAAATGAAAGACTATTGATCCAGACCTTCAATCTTTTATTTTGAGGATCCCCTTCGTGAATTGCGCAGGCATACAGAATACAGGATCGACTTTGGCAAGGCCCTCGTATCCCAACATGGACAATCCAGCTAATCCAAAGACAGTATGCCATACATCTGGCATATCATCTGGACGATCGGCAATCCCACCAGAGTCAGGATCCTAAGGGCGCATGCGCCGTTTCGGTTCGGAAGAGCGGGGCGTGGATGTTAGTAAAATGGCGGACAAAAGGCGACTAGAACAAGAGATAAAGAAAACTAAACTTGACATGATAGGATAAACGAGGCAAGTTTAAGTTTATCAATCCACTCTGACCTCCCGATGATAACTAATGTAGCAAGCGCCCACCAAGAATAACAGACCTAGAAGATCATACCCATGAATCAAGGGACCCACGGAATAGGTGAATGGTTTTCCATTGATCTATGAATGTCCTCACCCACACACATGGGAGGGAAAAGAGGATGACGGTATGAGCTAGCGTACGTCTTCGAGTTTTTCCGGACGACCGTTTAGTCCCCCATTTGTAAGCTGTCTTTCACTGAGCCACCATCCTAGAGTATCAGGGTCTACTACGTCAAGTCGATCAAGTATGGCTAGGGTACCAACACAAGTCCAGACTGCTTGGTTTGATTGGATTCGCCATTCGTCGATCAACATCGAGTTCAGTGGTGTCCATGCTGACGGAAGGGGTACGCACCATAGGCAGCGTGTGATTCGGCACCTTCGACCATACCAAATCCACCATCAAAGTTCTTGCATCGACTGATAAATCCCACGACCTGATCACGATCCAACCTATCCAATCCACCCAAGAGAGCCAATCCAGATACGCCACAGTATGAGAACCTGGAATCCGTTTCACCCCAACTATCACCGGAGAAAGATCCTCTGTGAGGGTCAAAGAGAGAGAGGATATCTTCTCCTCCACAACAAAACGGAGCATCGAGGAAGCAGGGAGGGATGAGATGATAGGATTGCATGGGTCGGCCGAATTGAAGAGGCTCACAATCGATCACTTTGGATTTATCGATCCGATCGATCGCATCCTGCATGACCAAGATTTGGATCGCGCTGAGGGTGGAATGGATATGAGGATCGTGGGATGGATGGGGGCTGAAACCACCTTGGACGCAAGAGAATGGATTGCCGAGTTGGATGATTGATCGTGTAAAAAAAAGGGGGTGGGGGGCGAGGGCGTCAAGGAGTCGATTAGCATTTCTCAGGAGGAGAAGGAGGGTACTGATCGGTGGATCTGGAAAGGATGGGATGGGACGATACGATACCCGAATCAGGATCCCAACAACTCAAGACCCAATCGATCATCTGGCCTCGAGGCAACGCATCGGGTCGACCGAGTAATTGGATGGAAGTAAGACCCCAATAGATGCCGTTCATCCTGAGATGTTCGGTGAGATGGTAGGCCAGAGTGTTTTGATTCTAGCTTGGGGAGTTCATAGTCGTCGTCGTCGTCGTCGTCGTCGTCATCGTCGTTGGATAGATGGATGAATGGTGAGACCAGATTGATTTCGAGATTGGAGTATGAATGGGAGATGAGTGAAATCAGATGAGATGGGATGGGATGAAAGAAGTACTCAACTCGATCGAGAGATTGAACATAATCGATGTGCTTGTCGACGAGCAACCGATTGGAAGTCGAAGGTGCTAATGCTGGGGCTGGGGCTGGAGGGGTCGAGGACATGGCGCCAATGGTCTTGGGTAGGGACTGACTGGGACTGGGACTGGGACTGGGACTGGGACTGGGACTGGGGTGTGGAGGCGGTGGAGGCCGAAGGAGGGTGAGCGGGCGAGACTGCGAGGAAGGGATCAGTGACGTCATCTGAACTGACGACATCCATCAATCTCGAGAAAAAAATAAAAATAAAAATAAAAATAAAAATAAAAATAAAAATAAAAATAAAAATAAAAATAAAAATAAAAATAAAAATAAAAATAAAAATAAAAATAAAAATAAAAATAAAAATAAAAATAAAAATAAAAATAAAAATAAAAATAAAAATAAAAATAAAAATAAAAATAAAAATAAAAATAAAAATAAAAATAAAAATAAAAATAAAAATAAAAATAAAAATAAAAATGAAAATAAAAATAAAAATAAAAATAAAAATAAAAATAAAAATAAAAATAAAAATAAAAATAAAAATAAAAATAAAAATAAAAATAAAAATAAAAATAAAAATAAACATCGAGAAGAAATCAAAGCATAACACATCATGATCACCTATCAACTTGAAAATCATCTCACATCATCCATCACTCCCAACTCACCTCATCCTAATTGAATCCACGCACACCTCAACAGTTAGATCATTACTGAATCAACTCACCACAAGTTCATTGGAAGTCAACAAGGTTGGGTTTACATAGATTAAACCAATTGAATGTTGTTACAAACATTTTTGAGGAACACTTTTCTTAAGAAGAGGCAGAAATTGGTTTGAATCCAACTTGGATGAGGAATCTTTCCAGAGAGGCAGTTTTTGATGATCCAAGTCAAATCATTGGGGGCCTGGTGGTTCATGATCAGTCTAAAGATTCAAAGTGTTTTAAAGATTCAAAGTGTATAGTTGTTCATACATCAGTGGGTATTCAAGTGAGCAAATCTACCATTAAAAACCAGCCATGACTGGGATGTTTTGTTGAGTAAACCAGCCATTGTTGATCCTGAGTTTGGGAACATCCAAACCAAGATTTAACAATCATCATCACCCATCAAGAATATTCAAAACATACAAGCACACCTCCACATCAGCATATCCAAACCTTGTACCCACCCCACTTTTCAACATAGACAAATCACCTCATACACCCATTTGTGATCTAAACCACTTCAATCCAGAACTTAAACCATTCAGATTCAAAGTTAGTGTCACATTTTGAAACCAATATCTGTTTTTAAGAGATTTAATTTCAACATTCAATCTCATATCCTCAGGATCCACTTTCAGATTTCAAGGTATGACACCAATCAAAAAAAAATAATAATAATAATAATAATCACACTAATGACTCAATGCTTTCTGACACCAATATTTATCTCTGAGAGCAAAGGACCAACTACATTGAATACCTCAGTGATCCTCTTCAATTGATTCTTACACATCTTGAATTACTCAAGATCAATAACTATGGACATCAAGCCTAGTCAACCTGCAAGAGTCCCCCATGCCATGATTCATTAGGGCGTATCAAAGTTAGCAAACCCACCATTAGAAACCCGCCATTTTTTTTGACAAAACCCGCCATTTTTAATGGCGGGTTTCTGAAATACACATACCCCCTAACTGGTGTATTTCAAAATGGCGTGTTTCATGAAAATGGCGGATTTCAATCATCAAACACGCCATTAAACCCGCCATTTATGCATCATCATCCATCCACCATCCATCACATCAAAAACACCCATCCAAATCAGCAAATCCATACCGGTCCCATATCCATCGCATCACACACATCTCTATCGTTTTTCACATACCCATCTTCACACAAATCCCATCATCATCTCATCACCGCACATCACTCACCACCTTTCTCAACATGTCCAATCAAACATCCCCCCAGCAAGTTGAAAACGCAAAAAAGCTGACTGAACTTTTGCTACTGTTTGACTCCCATTCAGACTCTGATTCAGACTCTGATTTGGAATCAACTTGGTTAGCTTTGAATTCTCTGTTGGCAAAGCAATACATGGTTCCAAGAATACACACTCTCCATAACCCTATGTATGAAAGGCAAAAGCTTCATCTCATCCCTGACTTAAGCTTCCAGCAACTGTTCCGAACTTTGTTGCCTTCTTTCATGAAACTTTTGGAAATGATTGAAGACCACCACATCTTCCAGAACAATTCTCGCAATCCTCAACGCGATCCAGCCATCCAACTTGCCATTGCTCTTTGTAGATTGGGGTCAAATGGAAATGGAGCAGCAATCCATCAATTGGAAAATCTATTCTCAGTCAGTTACGGAAGCATTGACTTATACACCAAAAGAGTCATGATTGCTATCCTATCTTTCCGTCGCTTGGTCCTTTCATGGCCAACCAAAGAAGAATGCAAGGAGATATCTCAAGTAATGGAGACAGAAGGCTTTCCTGGTTGCATTGGTTTTGTTGATGGAACCACCATCCCCTTGAGTCAAAAACCCAACCTAGATGGCAACCACTATTTTGATCGTAAAAAAAGGCAATTGATTCATTTCTTTTCCAATCGCTATGATAAAACTTTGGATCACACACTGACCAAATATGTTCCATCTCTTTGTTTAGATACTCTGTGGCACTACAACTTGTTTGCAATAACCACAAGAAGTTCATCTCCCTCCATGCTGGCCTTCCAGGTTCTTGTCATGATTCATATGTTTTCAATTGGATGCGGATTGCCCAACAACCAGAGATCTACTTTGACCAAGATCAATACCTTCTGGCCAATTCGGCTTATGCTAGTGGGAAATATGTAGTTCCAGCATACCGGAATGTTTCGTCCAATGATCAAGGAAAAACCGATTTTAACTATAATCTTGCCCAATCACGAGTTTGGATTGAGCATGCCATAGGAATTCTGAAAGGAAGATGGGCCAGCTTACGGGAGATGCAAAACCAGCTCCAATGTTCCAAAGATATGAGGTTCCTCATCAACTGGATTATCACTTGTGTAATCCTTCACAACCTTTTGGCCGACATCAAAGATGAATGGGACAAAATATTCCAAGATGATATTCCTGATCCGCCTCAAGTCATCCCTGTCTCATCTGGTCCCTCATCTTCTTCTATGAGAGAGCGGATTCTTTCTCTCACCCTTGCTCGCTTTGA
The DNA here is from genome assembly GCA_025617555.3 of Puccinia polysora. NCBI lineage: Eukaryota > Fungi > Basidiomycota > Pucciniomycetes > Pucciniales > Pucciniaceae > Puccinia > Puccinia polysora. Next base: position 1,519,160 of record CM062647.1, on the reverse strand, counting down.
TGAGTAATTTTTGGTTTTGAAATTGGTAAAAATTCCCTTCACCGTATTTTTTTGGTTTTGGTTGTTCACCCAAGATTCATAGGCTGAGTTTTTTTTTTATTTTTTTTTTAGTGGACTTGAATCCAAAAACACCTCCACTCAAACCCTGCCACTCACCAAATGCCACCCCCCTCCCCCTCACCACTCAACCCCTTCAACCTCACCCCACTCACTCACCGGTCAAACCCTGCCTCCTCCTCACCAAACCACCTCACTCATCACCACCACCTTACTCACCACCACCACCTCATCTCACCTCACTCACTGAATCCCCTCCTCCTAATCCTGGTAAGCCCCCTCCACCCTCTTCCTTCTCCTTCCCCTCACCAGTTGCTGATCCTTTGATCATTCAACCTTTAGTCCCCCCCTGGATCCACCCCACTCACTCACCGGTCAAACCCTGCCTCCTCCTCACCAAACCACCTCACTCATCACCACCACCTCATCTCACCTCACTCACTGAATCCCCTCCTCCTAATCCCGGTAAGCCCCCTCCACGCTCTTCCTCTTCCTTCCCCTCACCAGTTGCTGATCCTTTGATCATTCAGCCTGTAGTCCCCCCCTGGATCCCTTGGTCAATCCCTCAAGGTCAATCCCTCAAGGTGAGCCCCTCCCCTCCTCCAATTTCTCCTCTCATTGATCGAGCGATTGATTGCCGATCAATTGCCCAATCAATTCGCAATCAATTGGGCAATTGATTTGCAATCAATTGCCAATCAATTTCCCGATCGATTGATTGCGAATCAATCAAGCGATCAATTGCCAATTGATTGCCCAATTGATTTGCAATCAATCAAGCAATCAATTGCCGATTGATTGCAAATTGATTGGGCAATCAATTGGCAATCAATTGCTCGATTGATTCGCAATCAATTGCCCGATTGATTTAGGATTGATCGGCCAATCGTTTGGGCCAATCGATTCAGGGTTTTTGTAGGGTACAGGAACTGACTTCCCCATTTTTTTTCTTTTTTTTTTTCTTTTTTTTTTTTTTTAGGTTTTCGAGCTCGGCCAGAACACATTCTCTCAAGTCTTACGCCAACCAAGCTACGTCCTGGGACAGTCTGGTTTTCCTAGTATGATGCCGGCTGCGGCTCCTCATCATTACCACTCCTCCCCATCTAATTCTATTCTTTTGATATCTATCAATTCCTTCACTGGCCACCAAACTCAAAATGTTATACATCCATCCAAATTTCACCTTGATCCTCACCTCGGGTGCAGCAAGTGCCTGGGAGGGAGAAAGATGGAAGGAGATGGTATGAAAAACATAAAGAGAGGTGGCAAGCAGAGGAATCGTTGATTTTCATCTCTTTTTTATTTTTTTAATCCCACCGTTTCCATAATGAGAACGTTGCTGAAATTTTTTTTTTTATTTGTTTGACCGGTCTTTTTGTTTGTCCACCCCTTTTTTGATATTGTTTCCTTCAATGCCTACCAAACTCAAAATGTTATACATCCATTCAAATTTCACGTTTATCCTCACCTTGGGTGCAGCAAGTGCCTTGGAGGGAGAAAGATGGAAGGAGATGGTATGAAAAACATAAAGAGAGGTGGCAAGCAGAGGAATTTTAGAAAAAGGAGGGCTCAAATGAGGGATTTGGAAATTTCTTTGGAAGTGACTGACGACTTGATCAAGGAAAAGTTTGCCTGGTCTAGACAAAAGCTATGCCCTTTGGATCTGTACCCTGCTATCATGGCTGAAAAGAAAAACAACCCTTGAAAACCCACCCAGGAAGAATTTAAGCAAGCAAAACAGACAATTGGGGCTTTCCACTTCTTCCACCATGGAAAAGTTATTGTTCTCGACCAATCTGATCACCATGCTCTTGTTGCTGTCATTGAATTTGTGCCTTTGGATCGACTATCTGAGCAAGATAAGAAAGATATCAACTTTGTGACGACATTCCTTCACAGTTCAAAAAAATTTTTCAACCCGGTTGGTCCCTCAAGATCTTGGGGTGGAAAAATGTGGGCGATTGGTTGGCGAAAATTGATGAACCCTTTGGAGTTATTCGGACGTTATGTGAAGAAATCATCCATTAGATCTTCTCCTCAAGAGTACGCTTTCCTCAACTTGAAGGCCAACAAAGTATCCCGAATTTTAGGAAAAATGTTTTGTAATTTGGCCAAACTTGCCTTTGAATCAAACCGTGATACCATGAAGGACAGCAACATCCCCTCTTTCTCTTTGTTGGAATTTGGTTCCAAGCCTACACCTTTTGATTGCTCCCCACACCTCACTTTCACCTTGGATTCTTTTTACAATTCTCCTCATATTGACAAAGGCAACATCTCTGGCTATTCCTTTTTACTTGTGGTCCCAACCAAAAAATTGAATGGTCAACTTATTGAAGATACGGATGAATATCTAGTTTTGGACGGTCAATTTGTTTTTCCTGACCTTGGCTTTGGAATTGATTTCAAGCAAAAAGGTATAGTCAAAATGGTTTGGGCGGCTAACAAGCACAAGCACTGTACCTTTCCAGCTGTGGACACAGCAACCCATACCAGAATGGCCATGTCACTCCAAATTAATAAAAAAACTCAGAGCACTTTTAGGGACATGAAAAACGGCCAAATTTACTCTAGAGAAAAAAATATCAATAAAAACAAAAAAGATTTGTATATTGGTGGGGTTAAGAATGCTCTCAAACGTTGTTGTAGTAAAAAATAATTTGTTTTTCTTTCATCCATGCAAATATATTTACAAGACCAGCATTTGAGTAATCTGCTGTATTTCTTCTACCGATCTACCACTGCCAATGCAAGCCAAAGCTACTGATACCTTATCCTTTTTTTGTTTGCCCGTTGTTCCCTCTCCTTTTCCAGTTGCACTTGCTGCCGATCCTTCTCCTTTTCCTCTTTTTGAAACTCTAGCTCAGCTTGTTTCAACCTCCACTCAGCATCCAATTTTTGTTGATTAGCCAAAGTCTCGGATTGCTGCTTTTGACCATCCATGGCCAGTTGGCGATCCCACTTTTGCTTTTCAAACTGAAGTTTATCTGATTCAATTTGTGATTTCACTGTTTTTTGGAGGGGAATGGCAATGAGCATGATTTTGAAAGCAAGGATATTGAATCAATCAACTTACATGAATCTCGCTTCTCCATGATTTCTTCAAAGCCCGAAAAACTGGAAGTGTTTCTCCTCTTTTGATGACTTTTGGGGTTGACATTGATGGAGTTGGAGGCCTTTTGCTTACCCTTGGCAGAGGAGGTTTGAGTCTGAAAGTCCTCACTAGTATTTGAAGGCGATGTGGGAGGCCCCATTGGCTTGAGTTTTCGGCCAATCAAAAATTGATGAGCCTGTTTTTTTACAATGTAAATCAGTCAGGAGCAACCAGAGAGAATCGAAAACAATTTAGTTCCTTACTTGAGCCAATGTTGATGGCAACGGTGATTCAGGAATAACATCCTCCTCATTGGGCAAGTTCTCCAGTTGTTCTGCCCCAGGAAGAGAGCAATCAAAAGAAGGAAGTGAGGGGTCCAAGGTTGGGATTGACTGATCAATCAATACCAAAGTAGAAGCGATTGGAGACAATTGTGTTTGAATATCCTCCTCGTCATCACATGGGGGCCACTCCAAGGCCAAGGTTTCATCAAGGTCCCCGTTGGTAGGCTGAGCATCCCCAGTCAAGTCCTTGGCATCAACAGAATCGGATTGTTGGGCATCAAAAGCAGCTAGGGGGGTAATGTTGGCCTTCTTTCCAAAGATTTCATCCATTTGAATATAAAAAGGACAAATGGAGTACAACTTATCAACCACCGAGTTGATTCCTTTGGCTTTGTCCAAGTCGGTGATACCAAAGCCAGTGGAGATAGACACGGAGTGGGCCTTTTTGTACTTGGCTCAATAGTTTTTGAACTGCTCCCTCATCTGTTTGGATGACAGATCCAGCCTACCTTTTGTTTTGTTCTTGAGTTCATTGCCATCAGGAGATAACAATTGACCTTAGAGGATTGAGGTTGGCCAACACGTGTTTCGTTGTCGGATCCAAAGCAGGAATTGTAGTTGGAGGGAATTTTCAGCCAGTTTACCAGGATGATGTGATCAGCTCTCTTGAGCTGACTTGAGCCCTTGGAAGCTGATGGGGGAGGATTGTTTGTTGTGGAGTTCCTTGGCGATGTTCTCTTGGGTGTGTTGTACTTGTGGGGGGAGGTTTGCTGAGGGGCCATTTGAAAGAGTTCGGGCTACGCAAGTGATGAGAGCGATAAAGTGATGAGAGTGGTGAAGTTTTGAGAGCGATAAAGTGGATGAGAGTGATCAAGTGATGAGAGCGGTTAAGTGATGAGAGTGATGAAGTTTTGAGAGCGATAAAGTGGATGAGAGTGATCAAGTGATGAGAGCGGTTAAGTGATGAGAGTGATGAAGTTTTAAGAGCAATGAAGTTTTGAGAGCGATGAAGTGGATGAGAGTGATCAAGTGATGAGAGCGATAAAGTGATGAGAGTGGTCAATCAATTTTATGATGAGGGTGGGGGTAAAAAATTTTCCGATGAGGTTGGAGGTAGAAGGAGGTGGGAAGACAGGGGTGTATGACGCGGACAGGTGGTGGAAGCATTTAAATACTTTATTTGAAAAAACCCACTTATTTCAGGTTAACTTTGACACGTCTGATCTGAAATAAGTGGGTTTTTTTGATTTTTAATGGCGGGTTTGAAATGGCGGATTTGGGTTGAAACCCGCCATTAAAAAATGGCGGGTTTGGTTAACTTTGATACCCCCTATTGATTCCATCTCCAGTCACCTTCAAAATCTTTTTACTCAGAATAAATTGATCCTTTGCATGGCTTTGTCATCTTAAACAGCTCTGATTACACTCAGGCATTAATCATCTGATTCAGCCTAATTCAATTAGATTTTCAATTAGCACAATTACCTGTAACTACATCCATTCCTTCATCCATTCACATTTACATCACTTTATTTACAAACACATTTTCATTAAATTAAATTCACGCCAGAACTTTCTTCATAGCATCAAGGAATACATGAATTACTTTGATTGAATTCATGACTGTTTCATATTTAAACTTAAATAAATTTTTATGCAAATTCTTCAATCAAATTTGGAAAACTTTCTTCAGGTTTTTAATTTTAAAATGTGAGGATTTTCCTTTTGTGGTTTTTTCCTGAGTTATTTAGTTTCATATGTTCTTGATTTTTATGCTCTGAAGGTATTAAAATGAAATTTTACCAGTTTCCTTTTATCTCAAAAAAAAATTTACTCTCAGCCTTGCAATTGAAATTGAGTCTTGAATTCAAACTTTGAACCTCAAACAAGGTATCTCAAAATTCCTCCAATATATGGTCTATCAAGTCCATCTGGGCGGAATGTAAAGTTATTCCAACTTTTTTTAAAGCATGCATGGTGCCTTGTCAAGTTTACTTGGTGCCTGGCCAAATCATTTGGGTGCCTTCTCAATGACCCATTGGTGCACAGTCAAATTATCTTGGGGCCAATCAAAGGTGGTTGCAATGACAAATTCATTCCTGATTTCTTGGGATTTTGATCTTGAAAATTATGATTTTTTTTTAAAAAAAATCTCATTTTGAATCCTAAGTCTTGTAAGAACCCATCAATCAGGCCCACCACAAGCAAAGGACCCCTAGTGAGTCCTCTCCCCCTTCTCATCTCCTCCACCCCCCTGCCTTGGCCACCTTTCAACTTTCTTTGCAATTTGATTTGCATTTTTCAATTAAGTGCCTCCAGTTGGCAGGAGAGATCTTGAGCTTAAGCCTTTCTTGCTTCAAGTTAAATAACAATGGGATTGGTTTATTTTACCACCCTTTCCCCCCCCCCAAAAAAAAAAAAAATCAAAGAAAAAATCAATATAATTGTGTTTAGATTCATTGCAAATAGAGATTGAACCAGAATTTCAATCAAAAAGCCAAAAATTCATGTTGAAATCAAAGGCTGGGGAGGAGTGTAGGAGAGGAAAGCTGGTTGGCCAAGTGCAACCAGCTTTGATTAGTGTCAAGAGGAGCTTTATAGGGTTCCAATTGTTGACCCCTGCAAGACCAAACCAATCAAGCAGTCTGAGTGCCTATCCAATTCTTGCTTGTTGTGCACCAAGTGTCCTTGGCATGACAACAAGATGCGCTTGATATGATTAGCGTCCAGAGGAGCTTTATAGGGTTCCAATTATTTACCCCTGCAAGACCAAACTAATCAAGCAGTCTGAGTGCCTATCCAATTCTTACTTGTTGTGCACCAAGTGTCCTTGGAATGAAAACCAGATGTGCTTGATAGACCATATTTACTTGCACTGGCGATCTCATTATGTACCACACTCATTTGAATTATGATTGGACCCCAAAATTATGTAGGGTGGTCATGTGAAAGAAAATAAACCAACTCAATTAAAAAAACCCATAGTAAAATTAAATATTGGGCTAGTTAAAATTTACAATTTAAAATACCAAGTTGATAATTTTGACCATAAAAGCAGCTCTTGATCTCAGAAACCCCTAGAACCCCTCAAATCTTCTATTTCTAACTGGGGAGTACCACTTGAAGAATGTTGTCTTTTTTCTGTTCATATTTTGTAACTGACAAATTTAGTCAGCCTTACTTCTATCTTACCACTTTTATTATCCTGTTATTATTGTCTCAGGCCCCCTCTGGGGGCTCTCTAGTTGTTTTAACCCTGCTACCTTAGGCCCCCTTTGGGGTTCTCCAGTTGTGCTTAAATACTGGTCCTCCCCTTGGACCAGGAATAAAATTCATCTGATTACCAGACAATAAAACCAGAGTGCCCCTTCCTCCTCTTCAGATCAGTTCCACTTGACTATACAAGTATTTTCCCCTTTCCCTTGGCTCTTTGAAGTCTTGTCATTACTTCTCATTTGGCTCTTCAGTAGCCCACTATACTCCCTCCTTCTCCAAATAACCTTGATACTCATTCTCAACCTTTCAAAGACCCATTAGTTCATATTTACAAAGTAAGAGACCCTCAGGTGAAACCAGTGGTGAATATTTCAAGCCCTCAAGATGCCAGTTTTCATAAAAGGATCTAATCATAGCCACACCAAAATCTCCCTGCAGAGCACATTAAATCAACTAAACTTCTGAATATATAAATTGAATATCCCAATAAAAAATCTTCAGATAAAATAACTGGTGGTTTTTACTTTGGAACACCATGAATGGAGAAACCAGATTTGTTTAATTTGGGAAATTCTCATAAATTACACCCCTAATTACAAGGTTTTGGGCCTTGGAGGCTGTGCCTTCAAGTGACTCAAACCATATTTCAAATTAATCAAAAAATATTTATTTTTGCATTTTTAATAATTAAAACAAGCTTTAAAAACAGCTATTTCAAATTTTAGGAAATAAAAAGAAAAGAATAATTATTATAGTGAAAGACTATTAACCTGGTCAAGAAAGGTAAAGGTTGCACTTCAGTTTGTGTTTCTCAATTTTGAACATGAAAATCTTGTATTCAATGGAAAAATGTAGAGAATTAATTCCAATTTTTGTGAATTCTTACCAGATTTCTTAAGCAATAGGTTGCATCAGATTTAAGCAAACCCAACATTTTTTAATGGTGGGTTTCAAACCAAATCCCCCATTAAAAATCAAAAAAACACACTTATTTCACATCAGACATGTCAGAGTTACCTGGAAATAAGTGGTTTTTTTCAAATGAAGTATTTAAAGGCTTCCACCACCTGTCCACGTCATTGACCCCTGGCTTCCCACCTCCTTCTAACTCTGACCTCATTGGAAAAAAATTTGATTCATTTCTCTTCATCTCTTGATCACTATCCTCATCACTTCATCACTCTCATCACTTTACCACTCACATCACATCCAGCCAACTCTCATTGGATCACTATCCTTATCACCTCATTGCTCTCATCCGTTTATGGCTTTCATCACATCCAGCTAGCTCTCATTGGATCACTATCCTCATCACTTCATCACTCTCATCACTTTATTGCTTTCATCACATCCTAAATCTGATTTCTTTATCCCTCTTGTCACTTTACCACTCTCATCTCTTCCTATTCTCTTTGCTTCATCACTCTCATCCTCTCATCACATCATCACTCTCACCACTTAAACACTCTCATAGCCCTTCATCCCTTCACCCCTACTACTATTTTCAAATGGCCCCTCAGCAATCCTCCCCCCAAAAGTCCACTAAACAATCCAATGGACCAAAGCAAACATCCCCCAGGAACTCAACATCCAACAATCCTCCCCCATCAGCTTCCAAAGGCTCAAGTAAGCTCAAAAGCGCTGATCACATCATCCTGGTAAACTGGCTCAAAATTCCATCCAACTATGATGCTTTCCTGGATCCAACAATGAAACACGTGTTGGCCAACCTCCATCCTCTAAGGTCAATGGTTATCTCCTGATGGCAAATGAACTCAAGAAAAAAACAAAAGGTAGGCTGGATCTGTCATCTAAACAGATGATGGAGTGATTCAAGAATTATGAAGCCAAGTACAAAAAGGACCACTCCATGTCAATCTCCACCAGCTTTGGTATCACTGACTCTGACAAAGCCAAGGGAATCAACTTGGTGGTTGATAAGTTGGACTGCATTTGTCCTTTTTATATTCAAATGGATGAAATCTTTGGAAAGAAGGCCAACATCACCCCCCTAGCTGCTTTTAATTCCCAAAAATACAATTTAGTTGACGCTGAGGACTTGGCTGGGGATGCTCAGCCTAGCAATGGTGATCCCAAAGAAACCTACAAGTGGCCCCATCTGATGCCAAGGAGGATATTCAAACACAATCAGCTCCAATCACATCTACTTCTGCGTTGATTGAGGAGTCAAACCCAACCTTGGACCCCTCCCCTCCTTCTTTGGATTTCTCTCTTCCTGGGGTGGAAGAACTGGAGAACTTGGCCAATGAGGAGGATGTCATTCCTGTATCACCATTGCCATCAACATCTGCTCAAGTAAGGGACCAATTTCCTTTCTCTTCTCTCCATTTAATCCTGACTGATTTAGATTTGAAAGAAACAGGCTCATCCATTCCTGAATGGCCAAAGACTCAAGCCAATGGGGCCTCCAACATCCCCTTCAAATGAGAGCAATGATGTTCCCACACAAAACTCCTCTGCAAAGGGAAAGCAAAAGGCCTCCAATTCCATCAACATCAACCCCAATAGCATTCAAAAGAGGAGAAACACTTCAAATTTTTTTGGGCTTTGAGGAGATCATGGAGAAGCAAGATTCAAGTAAGCCCATTTGATTCTCCTTGCTCTCAAAATCAAGCTCATTCCTATTCCCCTCTGAAAAACATAGAAATCACAAATTGAATCTGAAAAACTTCAGTTTGAAAAGGAGAAGTGGGATTGTCAACTGGCAATTGATTTTCAAAAGCAGAAAGCCAAGAGTTTGGCTCATTAACAAAAATGGGATTCCAAGTGGAAGTTGAAACAGGCTGAGGTAGGATTTCAAAAAGATGAAAAGGAGAAGGATTGACAGCAAGCGCAACTGAAAATGGAGAGGGAACAACTGGCAACAGAAAAAAAGGATAAGTGGTCAATGGCTGCAGCATACATTGGTAGCAGCAGAACAGTAGATGAATTAAAGCAGATTACTTAAATGCTGGGCTTGTAAATATATTTGCTTTGATGAAAAACTTAAAAAGAAAAAATAAATCATTCTAGATTACAACAATGCTTAAGACTATTTTTAACCCCACAAATAAAAAAATATTTTTTTCTTTTTATTTATATTTTTTTTCCTGGAGTATATTTTCCCACTCCCCAAGTCCCTGAAAGTGTTTCTAGTTGTTTTGTTGATTTGCATTGACATTTCCATTCTTCTATGAGTGGCAGTCTCCACAGCAGGAACAGTACATTTCTTGTAATTATTGGCTGCCCAAACCATTTTGACCAAAACTTTTTGCTTGAAGTCAATTCCAAATCCCAGGTCAGTAAAAACAAATTGGCCATCAGATACTTGATATTCATCTGTGTTTTCAATAAGTTGTCCATTTGATTTCCTGGTTGGAACTGCAAGTAAAAAGGAATACTCAGACATCCTCTTTTGGAAAGCAGCCCTAATCTTCCCACCTCTCTGTGTGTTTTTCAAGCCATCTCCTTCCATCTTGTTCCCTCCCAATCCTATACTTAGATTGGGGTGAGGAACAAGAAAGGATTTGATTTTTTGTGTAACATTTTGAGGGGGATCAAAGCCTCTTTTGGAAAGCAGCCCTACTCTTCCCACCTCTCTGTGTGTTTTTCAAGCCATCTACTTCCATCTTTTTCCCTCCCAATCCTATACTTAAATTGGGGTGAGGAACAAGACGGGATTTTATTGTTTGTGTAACATTTTGAGGGGGGTGGGAGAAGAATTGGACATTCACCAATAGCAGTTGAGGGATTGAAAAGAAAAACAGTCAGTCAAATGGACATTATCCGTGAAACAAGATTGGATCAAAAAAAATGAAACCAAACCTGGACTTGATCCCAAGTTCACCAGAAACGTGATCACCAAAAAAAAAAAAAAAAAAAATTACATCAGCACCCAAAAAAAAATAAATAAAAAACTTACAGGGGTGTGAGGGAATTGGGCCTGGTGCAAGGTAGAAAGGGCCTGGGAACCAGGGAGGGGGGGAGGTTGGTTGGCTGGGCAGGCATTAACGGGGGGCGGGGCCAACGCAAGGGGGAAGGGGGCGGGCCGCGGAAATTGAGAGGGGGGGCCAAGGTGGCGCCAACTGGCAAGCGAGGAGGCGGAGGAAGAGGTGGGGCCAGTGAGCAAGGAAGGGGGGCAGTGGGGGGGCAGGCAAGCAAGGTGGGGGGGCTAGCAGGTGTGGTGGGCCCAGTGAGCAAGGTGGGGGGCCGTTTTGGGCCCGGCAAGCAAGGTAGTGGGGCTGGCGGGGGTGGTGGGCCCGGAAATCAAGGTGGGGGGGGCGGTGATGGGCCCAGCAAGCAAGGTGGTGGGGCCGGCAAGCAAGCAAGGAGGGGGGGGTGAAGGAGCAAGCAAGAGGGAGGAGTCAGCTAGGATGGAGGGAAGAGGAGGGGGGAGCTTACCTGAGGACCTGAAGGTGCCTGGAGGGGGATGGAACAATTTGTTAGCTTCTGATGATGGGGAGGATGAGGAGGAGGATGAGGAGAGCTTACCAGGGGGGCCAAAGGTGGTAGTTGACATGGAGGTGGTGGGTGAGGAGGAGAGTGGACTTGTTGTTTGGTGGTTTGGTGGGGTGAGGTGGGTGGTGTGGTGGGGTGAGGTGTTGGGCTATTTTTGTCTAAGAAAAAAAAAAAAAAAAAAAAAAAAAAAAAAAAAAAAAAACGGAGTGAGTCAGCCTAGGATTCTTGGTTGAACAACCAAAACAAAAAAAAAAAACATTTTTTACCTATTTCAAAACAAAATCTTACTCATCAAATAGGGAAAGGGTGAGGGGTAAAATCCCGGAGTCAAATACTAACAAAAGTTCAGTCAGCCTTTTTGCATTTTCAACTTGCTGGCGGGAAGTTTGATTGGACATGTTGAGAAAGATGGTGATTTGATGTGGGGTGATGAGATTATGATGGGTTTTTTGTGAAGATGGAGATTTGAAGCAATAGAGATGTGAAGCAATGGAGATGTGAATCAATATAGATGTGAAGGGATGGAGATGAGATGTGCCTGGAGCAATGGAGATGGGATTGGTATGGATTTGCTGCTGTGGATGGGTGTTTTAAATGTGATGGATGGTGGATGGATGATGATGCATAAATTTTGGGTTTAATGGCGGGTTTGATTTTTGAAATCCGCTATTTTCATGAAACCCGCCATTTTGAAATACACCAGTTAGGGGGTATGTTTATTTCAGAAACCCACCATTAAAAATGGCGGGTTTGGTCAAAAAAAATGGCTGGTTTCTAATGGCTGGTTTGCTAACTCTGATACCCCCTAATAAATCATCCATTTCAGTTCAAAAGATTTCCAAATTAAGAAATTCAATCAAATTAATGGTTTAAATTGATAGTTTGCATTAAAATAGAAACTTATCTCCAAGAAAAAATTATACATAAAATTTGAAAAAAAAAAATAAAAAACAAATTCCTCAAATTAATTATTAGAAAATTAAGATAAATAAAATACCAATACTCTCAACTTAATTCAAAAATCAAACCAGAATTGTAAGGTACCAGAAAAAAAGTCCAAGTTACCTCAATAAAGCACCGCAAATAAATCCAAGTTTCCTTGAAAAAGCAACTTATTTTCTGAAAAATGGACAGTTTTCTTCAAGTGAATGTGAATTTTTTTACATGTAATTTGGAGGAAAGCATGAAATTAGTAACTGTGATAAGTTATTAGCATTTTGATTGTAGAAATAAAAAAACAGCTTGTGGTCTTGTTGATCCTTGCCAAGAGAGCCACTCACTATCTGAAATTTTGTGGGTCAATCTTAGAAACTGAAAGACTCAAAATGCTCCTGGTTTTGGATACATTCTTTTTTAATCCTCCAAATAACCTTAAATTATTGGAATAGAATCTGGTTCCCATGTATTTTCCATCATTGATGCATGGCCCAGGATAAAATGGTGCCTTCAGAGTGACTAAATCTACACCCTTCTTTGAAAGAGGGCATTATTTTAGTGTTTTTTTTGCTGAATTCATACCTTTTTAAAAGCAGGACATGGTTATAAAAATTTTTATTACTGAATTCATGTGTTCAGGCATTTTTTCCCACCCTAGGAAGGCACATAAACCTCAAATGTTTTTGGCAATAAAAAAAAGTTGTTAATATAAAAAATTAAGGCTTTTCAAATCTTGTTAGGGTTGAAAGAAGTGACCTGGCTGGGTAAAAACACTTTTTGAGGATGTTTTGGGCCCCCCAAGGCCTGAAAACATGAATTGAGGCCTTTCAAAGCCAAAATAAGGTCCCCAGACCTCCTGTGGGGTCTGTCTGGGGTCAGTTCTTTTGTAGAATCCAAAGATGGACATAAATTGAGTTAATGTGACAGTTAAAAATATAATCTTGAGTTTTGATTTAAAGAAAACAATTATTTAATATGAGAAAAATTATAAAAATTATAAAAATTCATCTTGTTTACACAAATTGGAATATTTATGGTGGAATATAAACACATTTGTAACAGAAATAAAGAAACATGAAAAGATGCTACATATACATATTTGAATGGGGGAATTCATATAATTCCAAAAGGTTCAACAAAAATATCATCAAATACCAAAATAATCATTAAAAATACAAAAAACAGGTTTATTTCAATGAAGTTCAAGATTTATGATGGAATTGAAATACGTTTGTATCAAAAATAAAATAAAATAGGAAATTTCTACCCAAATCCAATTTTAAATGAAAATTAAAATAATTTGAAATATCCCCCAAAACAAAGACTCCTAAATTTGAAAAATAAAAACATTAAAAATGGAAAATTTATTTCTTTGGATAAGAATTGAGACTTCCAATTGGATGTAAATAACTTGGACCAAAAATAAAAAGACATGGAAAGGGACAACATATAACTATTTTATGAGGAGAATTCCAATCAGTTGAAATATTTAAACAAATAACTCATTGAGTAACACAATAATAATAATAAAATGAAAAATTTATTTCTTTAAATAAAGATTAATATTTCTGATGGAATTTAAATCTCTTTTAAAATAAAAAAAAAACATCAAAAATTCCATATAACCCTATTTAATGACCACAATCAAATTATAACAAAGAATTAAAAAATAAAATTCATCAATTAAAAGAATAACCCAAGACATAAAAGATTGATTTCTTTGACCTCTTATTTCACCATTTTTAATTTCCCCCTTTCTTTCTTTTTCTTCCCTTCTTGGAAAGCCTTATTGTATAAATCAAATTTTAAGTTTCAAAAACAAATAAGACTGGAATGGAATAATATAATCTCATCACTAACCATCTTATGAGATTAGCTCCAAAAAAAATATTCCTTGGCCTTCCTGTCCTCATGGGTCTTCCCAGATATTCAAAACCTGATGGATCTCTTTTGCTTGAAGACCAAGAATATACATTGAAAATTTTATAAAATCATTTTTTCTTCCTCTGATCTTCCATGGGTGGCTTTTTTTTTTTTTTTTTTGGTTCTTGGATTTCCATGAATCAAGAATTGCCTTCCAAATTTTAAAGAATTTCTCCAGAGTAAAAATATTTTCCACCCTGTGAAAGTTTCTTGAATAATCCACATAGTTTGGTTGGAAAAGTTTCTTCAATTTTTTAATGTGAGATCTATTCTTAATTCTTTTTATTGTATCATTAGTTTTAATCAATCTATTTAGCAAAAAAAAAAAAAAATGAAATAACATCATAATGGTTATAATTTTTACTTTATTTTTTTTAAAAAAAAAAACTTACAGAAACAGAAGTTCTTAAATGCCATTGGGTATGAAATTCTTCAATTGAGAATTGTTGATTATTTTAGGTGTCCAACTTTAACTTTTTCACACAATGGATTCATGTGTAAGAAGAGTAAGGGAAGTTTGAACAGGAAGTTTCTTTTTCAGGGGAGATGTGAAAGAAATGAATAATCTTCAGAGCAAAGTGGATAATTTTTCCAGAAAGGATTTTCACAAACTGGGGCAACCAAATTGATGATTGAAAATCTACTTGAGAAAATTGAATAGACCTTGCATGATGTTTTATGGAAATCTAAAAGTATATTTGATGATTAAAATTTGAAAAAGATCAAGTTGAAGAGGTAATAGGTTTTTTTAGGCAAGAATGAAGCTCTTCTATTTTGGATATGCTGGTGCTTTCAAAATGAAATTTTGGTTGCAAAGATATGAAAAAAAATCCTCTTGAGCGGAATCCTGTTCCTAAAGATATATTCTGAAGTAATTTTTCAAGATATTCCCCAGACAGATAAGATGTTAAAAATAAGGAAAAGAAGATTGAATGGAAATGCTCAATAATTTATCCTTGTTGTTCAAAATTGCTTGTGTAGAATTATTTTAGATATCTGTTGAATTTGTTGCAGATTCCATTCATATTGGATTTTTTTGAGGGGGTGGGGGGAATAAATAAGAAACCAACAGTGAAATTTTGAGATGAATTATTGACCAAAATAATTTTTAGAAGAGGCATATCAAATCTTTTTTTTTTAAGTACCATCCATCATCAAAACTTTCAAAAATTTCAAGAAGTGTTACTGAATCAGGGTGATAAATGAATAATTAATTAATTTTTCCATCTGGATTATTAATTGTTTGATGATAAATTCATGACTCCCAGTTGTGTGGGAGTTGTGTAGGGACCCACATGACCCAATCAACACGTGGGGGCCCATACACTACTCCAAAGGGTTTTTCCACAAACGTGCAACCCCTGGGGGGGCATATAACCCTGGTAATGGGTATTTTTGATTTTTTTAACCCTGTAATCAACCATTTAGACCTGTTTAAAGCTTTTGTGTAAGAATTTAATCATTTTTATCAATGCTTTTAGTTGGGTGGTATGGAACACAACTAGATTTGAGTTATGTACAACCCCATACAACTTGAATGTAGTTGTGTGTGGTGCCACACAAAACTGAACCATCATGTGGGGGCTAAACAACTTCAGTAAAGTTGTGTGGAGGCTACACAACTTGATTGTAGTTGTGTAGCCTGCCACACAGCCCATTTGATTTGTGTACACAACTCAAATGAGCTGTGAATTCAACATTACCCCTATTAATTTTATAAATGAAAGAACAGGTCCTGATCTCAAAATTGAGATCTTCAATAGGATTTCATTATTATTGAATAAATGAAAGAAGAGGTTCTGATATCAAAATTGAGAGGTTCAATAGAAGATTTTACCTCTCCATATTTTTTGGGTTTTTTTTTTCCTTTTCAGAGAAAAAGGTGCTGTGATTGATATAGATAGGTATAGATGGTGATTTCATTAAATTATTGAGTATTTGTGAGGGGGGACTCCATCTGTAGTCAATTCTTTTACACTTTTATCCTGAGCCCCCTTGAATCTTATATTGATTGTATGAGTTGAAGTATGATCAAAAGAGGGGTGATTATGGTCAGGGAAGTTTAATTTTACTTTTCTGGTTCCAGTTTCCTGTGGTAAATTACCAGATACCTCAAAATGATTTTTGTGTTTTCTGGTTTCAGAAAGTTTTTTTGAATCAGAAGAGGGGTCATATGTTGCACAGGCATCACACTTGTGATTGAATTTTTCTGGATGTGATTTGAATTTTCAAAAGAAATGGCATATCCATGGTACTTAGCCAAAATTTGAATTGCCTCAACAAGGACCTCCCTTGTATTATATGATGTTTCTGATTCAGGAGAAAATGGTTCAGAAACAGGGAATTCATTGATGGAAGTTGAGCATAAACCTCAATAAGCTGGAGAAGTGGCACTAAAGAGTGGATGGATTTTTTCTGAGGCATTTCTTTGAGTTTCAGTGCTTTTTTTTTTGTAGAAATTTGGAGATAAATATGATTACATATAGTGAGATTCAGAACAAAAATTATGAGATTCTTTCATCTTTTAAGGAATAATTTTCTTTTGGTTTTATTGAGAAGCACTGATTTTAGTGGGAAAAAATTGAAAACTGTAGATGAGAAGTGATTTTATTTTTATTTTTGATTGAATAATCAAATTCACAGATTTGATTTAGTGGATGTGGATTTTTGGATGATGTTTAATGTTTGATGAGGTGGCATGTGTGGTTTTGAGTTATGTTTTGAGTTGTGATGATGAGGAGTTATTTTTATTTAAAAACAAATTGATTAAAGAATTAATTCAAGGCAGTTGATTTAGTGGTTGTTAGTTTCTGATTGATTTTTTGGGGGGGTTGGAGTGTAGTGATGAGTGGTGTTGAGTGGTGTTGATTAGTGTTGATTATGAGTGGTGTGTTTTAAGTTTTGATTGAAAAATTGAATTCAGAATTTTGATTTAGTGGGTGTAGAGTGCTGATTGATTTTTTTTTGAGGTGTGGTGTGTTATGATGAGTGGTGTGATGAGTGGTGATGAGTGATATCAAGGATTGATGAGTGGTGTTTATGATGAGTAATTTTTTTTTGGGTTTTTGATTGAATAATTTAATCCAGGGTGTTGATTTAGTGGGTTTAGATTTTGGAGTGATATTTTTTGAGGTGTGGTGTGTGGTTATGAGTGGTATGATTAGTGGTTTAAAAGTTTTTTGAGTGGAGATTAGTGGGGTTGGGTGGGTGAAAGAGGGTGATTTTATGGTTGAAGAGAGGATTTGAGTGCATTAAAAATTGGGGATGGACCTGGAAATCATTCAGTCACATTGAATCTGAGATTATGAATACAAAAGGGCCCAAAAATGTGTAGAATAACCCAAAAGGGGTTGAATTCTTATTTTTTGTGGTTGGAGTTTTGAATTTTTTAAGACAAATCCTGTGATAATATATTTGAGGCTTTTGAATCGCTTGCTTCAAAATATTTATTTTAAATTCCCTAATATATCTCTCAAAGGATTTTCAAAGCATTGTCCAAAAGGGACCTCAAACCTACTTCAATACCATTTTCTGTGTTTGGGAAGGTTTTAAGGGATATAAATGGAATGTGAAAAATCTTAATGGATAGAAAGGGAATTTGAAAAATCCCAGAGAAAAGTTTTGATTTGGTTTTTTGTTTTTTTGGGAAAATCTCTCCATTTTCCAGAAAGCCAGAATATTGAAGCATAACTTCACAAAAGATAAATTCAACATAAATTTGGTAATTTTAGGTAACTTTTGGGTGCAACTATTTTGAAACCACTAAACAACAAATAGTGCACCCCTTTTTTGGCTTGTGAACCCCACATGCCACCATTTTCAGAGTGAAAAGTTCCACACACCAACATATCACATATGATTTGGCATGTGGAACCTTGCATGCCAACAATGGTGGTGTGTGGACCTTTGCACACCACCATTATTGGTGTGTGGGGTGCACATTTCAAAAATTGGCATGTTACTCAAAAGAAATAAATGATTTAAATCTTCCTCTAAATTTTTTTAAAGAAAAATAGAATCATAATAAGATGAAACATGAATACAGAAAAAAACCTATTAATGAGAGCTAAAATGATTCAATATCAGAAATATGAAAAAAGCAAATGGATTTTTGTTTTATGATTTTTTACTTAATATTTTTGAAATTTCATTGTTTTCCTCAGAGAAAATTCAAAAAAAACATAAAGGAATAAACCATAAATATTCAAAAATTAACCAAACATATAAGGAGCCTCATGAATAAAACATGCAGAATTAAATTCCTTTTGGAATAAATTTTGAGCTCTACAGAAAGGAAGCCAATTAAGCCTGTCATACCAAGGTATTTTATTTTTCAATTTGTCTTTATGAGCTCATTGAAGCTTAAAAAATCTCCAAAAAAAAATAAAACAGATAAAAACTTTGAAGACAAACAAATCATTAGATTTTCCCCTTTTTCTTGAAATTTTTTGTTAATTCTTTCACATATTTTTTGAATTTCTTTGAGAAAAACAAAGAATTTTTACATTTATCAATGAAAAAGATAAATAAAACATATTCTGTTCCTTCTATATTATTTATGTTATTAAAGTATTGTATACAATATCAATGGGTTCATTTGCCATATTCAAATTTTATTTTGAAATGATTCTCAGTATTTTTTAATAACTTTTGAAATCTTTCAATGATTTTTCTTTTCTTTTTTCTTTTTCTTTCTTTCTTTCTTTTTTTTTTAAAAAAAAGCACCATTTTTAGGTATGCCAAGCTCCACATGCCAAAATATTTGGCATGAAAAACTCCTCACACCAAATCATATGCCATAAGTTGGCATGTGGCACTTTGCACACCAAACCTATGTGGCCTGTTGACCTGTGCATGCCACCATATGCAAAAAAAAGGTGGCATGTGGACCTAAGCCCACCACCATATATCAAAAGAAGGTGGTTTTTGGACTTGTGCAAGACACCAGTAGTGGCATGTGGACCTTTGAATGGCAAAAATGGTGGCATGTGTGGTTTGCACACCAAAATATAGTGATTAAGTGGCATCAATTTGGTGTGAGGCATGAAAAACTCCTCACACCAAATCATATTCTATAATCTGGAATGTGGCACTTTGCACACCAAACTTATGTGGCCTGTGGACCTGTGCATGCCACCATATGCAAAAAGAAAGGTGGCATGTAGACCTAAGCCCACCACCATATGTCAAAAGAAGGTGTTCTGTGGAATTTTGAAAGCCACCATTAGTGGCATTTGGACCTTTGAATGCCAAAAAGGGTGGCATGTGTGGTTCACACACCAAAATATAGTGATTAAGTGGCATCAAAATGGCTGCACCCTCATGCTTTGACTTTGTACCCATTTGGGGAGGGGTGGGGGCATAAGGACCCCTAAAGATTCCCAATCAATTTTTTTTAATCTCTTCAGTATCCTAAATCAAATACTTTGAATTAAAATAATACTTTGAACTAAAATTTCACAAAGAATTTGAAAAAATTTGGTTAAGAAGTAATTGAAAACTGGGGATCTAAAACAGTTTTTTTTTTTTTTTTGATTGATTGATTTCTGAAGGGATTTTTAAAGGGCTTAAATAAAAAAAAATTTGAAAGAAAATATGTGGGATTAACTCTGGTTTTTTGAGAACCCTCTCTGAAAAACTTTGACTTCATAAATTCAAGTTTCAAAAATCAAAAAAAAAATCTTGTCAATTCTCTAGGTTAAGTTTAGATGTACTGATGTCAAGGAAACATAAAATTTTGTAGATTTTCCAGTCAATTTAGATGAAAAATCTCAGGCTATTTTACTTTGCTTAAAGTGTGAGGTTGTATTAAGTGTGGTCCAGGGGTGGAAGGGCTGATTCTCTAGGTTAAGTTTAGATGTACTGATGTCAAGACAACATAAAATTTCATAGATTTTCCAGGCAATGTAGATGAAAAATCTCAGGTCATTTTACTGTGCTTAAAGTGTGAGGTTTTATTAAGTGTGTTCCAGGGTTGGAAGGGCTGATGTAATTCACAGTCAGCAGGAGGCAGAGGGATTGAGTGCACCTGGACCACAGTTGGGTCTCTGCCAGCTCAAATTCTAGCCCCTGCCCTATCATGCAGGTGGACCACACTTGGGTTCTGGCAGTCCAAATTCTGGTGCCTGGCCTACTATTTGAGGTTGACCACACTTAGGTCTCTAGTAGTCTCATTTATACTCTGCCACAGAATATGGGAGTGCATTGCACTGGCCACAGTAAAACTACAACCATACAAGAGTGTAGTCCCTCCTGAGCCTTTCCCAAGATGAAATACACACTATACCAAGTTTTTAAAGTAGTCCACCCACACAACTGGGGAACTTAATGGGTGTGAAATGATATCAGCTCTTCAGTTACTGGGGTTTAGGGTTTAGTTTTTCATCAATTTGGCTCTAGATGTGTGCATCTTTGAGTTATCAAAGATTCTTGACTCTCATGAGACCAATTTGAATCAAGTTGGTCTTCAACTAAATTTATCCAACTTTTTCACCAAGTCAAGCATCATTGAAAGTGTTGGAGGGGAATTTGAAAATGGATGTAGCATAAGTGAAAACATATGGATGGTGTATGAAGGGCATGCTGAATTCTTTCATGCTGTCACAGATACTTTGGGAAGCAAAGCCCTGGGCATTTTCTTGCTTGATGGACCAGGAGCTGTGGAAAAAAAATACCTCTTGAATACCATGCTGGGATGGTGCAAGGCTGAATTGGTGAGGATCCTTGCATTATCATCCTCTGGAATGGAAGTGTTACTTTTGAGAAATTCCAGGCTGTCAATGAATTCTTGCAAGAATTGGAAAGGACAACTGTTTGGTGGATGCACAGTAGTTTTTTTTTTTTTGGAGAATTCCATCAAGTCCTCCTGGTCATTACAAGGCAGATACCTACAGGATCAAGCAAAATTGTTGAAGTCAAGTACTCTTCTATACTACAGATTCAACCAAGTTTAGCTTGACAACAAATCTGTGGTTTGAGGACATTGGCAGCCGTTCCCTTGCAATCAAGAATTTCAAATATTCAAAGTGGTTTCTGGATCTGGGAGAAGTTCTATTACAGTTGGCTAATTATGTCTTGATACAACTAAGAATACCAACAGCCTTTGTCCATCATGTCTGTCAAGAATTGTGGCAAAAGATACTGGCCTACATATTCTCTGATCTGTGTCAAAGGTGTATTTACAGGGGGTTTGTTGAGGCTGGCAAATCTTGAGCAAATGTGCCATTGTCATGCCATTAAACAAAGATGCAGAGAACCTAAGAAAGATGTGGAGAGCCTTAGATGTTTGATTACTTTCTTAAAGCAGGATATTTTTTTCAATTAATGGAGTTCCCAAGGATACTCCAGAATAAGTACCATCAGAAATCCTTAATGCAATCAACCCACCTGGACTTCCTCCTCATACATTGAGAATTAAGTAATATTCATGCATGATTCTGTTGCATAATCTTAATCTAGCCAAAGGCCTCTCAAATGAGACCAGGCTATTGATCTTGGATCTGAAACCTATGCACTTGATGTGTTGGGCGTTAAACAGCTCAAAACAGGTGAACATAGTGCTTATACCAAAGAACAAGTTGACACTCAATTCTGCCTCAAGGTTGGTTTTTTCTTTCTGTAGATTAAAATTTCCTGTGACACTAGCTTTTGAAATCATGATAAACAAGTTTCAAGGCCAAAATTATATATAAAAAAAAAATTGGTGTTTACTTTCCAAGATAGGTATTTTCACATTGACAGCTATACATGGCTTTATTGAGGATGTGGACTGTATCAAGTATCATGATTGGGATTTTTGAGGACAATGTTGATCAAACTAACTTCAATGTTGCGCGTATAAATCTGCTTATGCAATAATGAAAGATGCCTGTATTACTTTGAAATATAGATAGATAGAGGCATATTTGAAACCAGAGGCCAGGGTGGCAAAACTGCCACAATTAACCTATTCAATAAACAATGTGAAGAATTTCAGGTGTTTTGAAAGACCGTTTTAGAGAGGTTTTTCTATCTAGGTTGTGCAATCAAAACTAGCAGTTATTGTTGAGTTTTGATTTTCATATTTCATCACAGATGTCATGTTTTAATTTTAATTTTAATTTTTTGTTTTGCAAGAGATAGGATCCAACCATCAGTTGTTGTTTTTTATTTATTTTTATTTTTTTTAAAAAAAAACTATTAAATTTTCTTTGTTCTAACATTTTTATTTTATTTTATTTTATTTTATTTTTTTTTTATATCCTTCCAAATCATTTCACCCACCATATCCTCACAAATCTGAGTTAGGTCATGAAGATTTTAGATCACTAGAATTTTTTTTCTTTAAAAAAAAAAAAAAATCAAGATTTGAAGCAGGTTTCATGATCAACTTGAATCAATCAAGCATCTTATCCTACAAACATCTTGACCTGGTGTTTTTTTTTTTTTTTTTGTTTGGAATTCATGATTAGTTTATTTTCTTTTATTTTTTTGGATTCACACCTATCAATCAAGATCTAAAATCATGCTCTGATAGGTTGATTTTTTTTCTTCTTTCATTAATCTTGAAATAAAACTCAAGAGATTTCTAAGTTAGGCTCAAGAGATTTATTTAGAGTTGGATCTAAAGACCAATTACCCTTCCTTCCTTGGTACAAAATTTGAAGATCAACTTTATCTGCTTCAATCATTCCTCAGATCACCATTTAAATGAATCATCAACTGACTAGACCTCCTCCCCTCCCCCCTCCCCCCCCCCCCCCCCCCCCTCCCTTTCCCCCAAATCCCCAAGACATAACTGTTAATTTAAGAGACTTTCAAGTTGGGATCAGAGATAAGCAAAGATGCCAAATTTTGAGAGGAGGATGATCAACCTGGTAGGAGAAGTCAGGAGGGACTGAACTTGGGCACCAGGGCAGAGAGTAGATGAGAATCAGTGAGTTGATTGTGTGTATCAGGAAGAGCAGTTTAAGTAGTGACAACTAGAGAACCCATGAAAGTGGGTCTGAATGGATGAAGAAGAATATTCATATGAGTCTACCAAGAAATCCAGGCAAGAATCAATTCAGAACAAGAAACACTGATGACATGAGTCTAGACATGGACAGGTTGGTGAAAGCCTGAGAACACAATAGTGACAAACATGAGACATAAGTCACACACCAAAAACAACAGATCAATCTTCAACCAGAGGGTAATTGACAGCAATAATACTGAGACATAAACTGGAGATTGTAACCTGGAATAACTATCAACCATACATAACAAGTACCCTAAAGTTTGTAAGATGAGGTTGTAATAGATGAGAAAGATAGAGTGGGAATGTAAGGATGAAAGATTAAGAGCAGAATAGTTCACTATCTCAACAATAACTCCCACATCATTTCAGACTTGTGTTTTTTTTTTTTTTTTTTTTTTTTCTATGACCATCCAAATCTATCTGATCAATCAAAGAATTCAATCAAGTTATGATCTTTTCTCCCTTTTTTTCTTTCTACTATTCTGATCACTCCTCTCAACCTATCATCCTTCTCAACCGTCTCAAGACCAACCCAAGCCAAGGTATTCAAGTTAACAACAACCTTACCACCAACTCCGGTTCATTACTTCTCCCCCTCCCCTGTCTACTAAGCTCTACACGTAATGGATCAATCTCAGCAATCCTACCCGATCTCTTTGATGATTTTTGCCTCCCGAGTATGTCTTTTGGATTTTTTTTTTTTTTTTCATTCAAGTTATTGACGGCGTTGTGACAGATGAGATTGATACCGTACCCCTTTGGAGCCTTTTTCATATGGAGTGATCTTTCATCACATCCTGTCTGTTCATCGATTTCGAGCTCTCGTTCCGATCGACATACTTAACGACCTCTCCCGGTTCATTCTGCTGTCTCTCTTTCATTTCTTTCAGGATGAACCACCTTACATACAAACGCTCAAACAAAAAAAAATGAACATGAATGACACGAAGGAACTACAACATCAAGTTTCGTTTTATGTCACGTCTTGAAAGACCGTCAAAAACAAAATCAAGACCAATCACCAGTCAAAACAAACAAATTAGCAGGATTGCAATTACGTATTGTCACATATCTTGAAGTCAGACTGCTGGAAAAAAAAGTTCGTTTCAATTTTTTTTTCCTCTGCGGTTACGAAGAATAAAAAAGGACGATTTTTGAAGGACATGAGAGGAAAGCGATACTCTATGGCGTGTATGGAGAATTGATGAGGATTGAGAAAAGGAAAACGACCGCACACTCGGTCGAGGCGACATCACGCTAAAAAACGAACAAAGTAAGAACGAATAATGAAAAGTTCATAAAAAAAAGAAAGTCGGGAATGACCCAACAACGAATGAGAGCGCAGAGAGTATGATGCACAAGGGCCACCCTTTTTGGGTATTTACATCAGCCTGCCGCACCGGACTGGTTGCTTGCGTACAAGTTCAAACGCCGAGATTGAGTCCACCAAACCCACTCATCAGGCCATGGGTCACTCCGCCTTGGCTGAACCGATGACGGTGACTGATGGTCGAAGGACTGGAGGTAGTCCCGAATGAAGATGTTTCACCATTTAAGGCTATCGGGTTGATCCCGTTGAATAGCGCTTGCGTATAATCTTTCATGGCCTGAGATCCTCCGGAGCCATAGGCCGGACGACCCATATCAAGCGACTGGGCTCGAGGACTGATGGCACTTTTACGATTCATAAAGCTTGGGTATGAATTGTTATCGAGAGTTGATAAAACAGATGAACCGAGGTGCAACGGATTTCCGATCGGACTGTTCGAGATGTGCGTTCCATTATCAATGGTGCTGGAATTCGTGGGGTTATTTTTCTGGAACAAAACAGTGGGCCTTAAGTTTGCAGACTATAATTGAGGATTATCAATGCCCCTGAAGGTGCATGAGGACACAAAAGGGTGCTTACAATCAACTGCCGGGGGATGCTAGCCCACTCATTAGTCCCAGGGGGTCCTATGACAGTTGGTGAATTGGATGAACCGATTATAGGCCCGTCCAGTCCAATGAATTGATTGTAGAACCTGTTGACAGACATGGCCGGATGATAGGCGTAGGAGGAAGATGAATTGGTTGAGGAGGATAAAGAAGGGTAAGGGATGCGATTACTGCCTCGGTCAAGCAAGCCTTGGAGATCCTTTTCACTACAACGATGGTGGACGGTATGGAAGCCTGCTGAATCAGTGGGTGTGGTGGGAGTGAAAGTGCTGAGACCGTTGGTTGAGCGGTCTAGAGAGCTGGTGCTAGTCACGGTGTTTCGACGATGATAAGGGCTACCAGCTTTATCCCCTTCACGATGAAAGTTGATCTAGGCCGGGACAGACAAAACGAACGAGAGGTGATGGGCATTCGATCGAAATCCGCCATTCAGCTGATGGCGAATACATCAACATCCACTCATGGGCAGCACGCACCTTTTTCTCCATCAACAAAGCCTCCAAAGTCTCTCGTGCATGCTTCAAGCTTTCGGCATTCGCACGAGTCAATCCAAACTTAATAGTCAGTTCGGCCCCCTCGGCCCCGGAATTGATAACCAAAACGGTAACATTCCAGTGGCTCTTGCAGGCTTTAATGACTTTTTCCTCGAATTCTTCGCTGGTTACCAACTTGGTCAACTCGGGGGTAATCATGAGGCGACAATCTGATTCGAGGCCAACGTGAGACATGATCATTTGTTTGGCGATCGCGATCTGGGAGCGTGGCCCGAATATCTCAATCATTGACGAGCCCGATTCAGTCGATGGGAAGTAGAAGCAAGTATTGGTCTTAGATTCGATGTCATGGATGAATATAGATTTTTCTCCGAGAATAGTGCGATGTTGGGTACGATCGATGTTCAAGAGCTCAATAACAAAATCTTTATCTTTAGGATGCACCAATTCCATTACTGATTGCTTCAAGTTTTCAAGATTTTCGGCATTCTTGGCCGGAGTTCTAGTGACCAACGTGATTAAATCAGTCAACCCAAATCATGTCAAGACGCAGGAGGGAAACAACCGACCGGGCAACGACGTTATCATGGTTATCCTGGTAACCGCCCAGCTTCGCAAACTCTTTGGCATTGGAAAATTTGACATACACGCCGTACTTTTTCATAATGCGTTGGATATTCTTGCCCCCGACACCGATGATTCTCTTGTGGTAAGCTTCAGGGATGTGAAAAGAAATCTCGGCCGGTAATTCTTCCTCCAACAACGTCAAGCCCACCAAAGCGGAGGTTGAATTGCCGGAGAGGTTGAGCATAAAGTTGTAATCATTGAACGATTCAAACTTGATCTTCACGTTCGAAGCCTTCATAATCTTGTTTAACTACGGGTATGATGCATGGTTTGATGCCCGTCAGTCTCGAGCTCATGGGGGGGGGGGGGGAATGATACGATGGGCGTTAGGCAGAAAGAAAATACCTTTCCGTTCTTCTTGCCAGAGATGAAATCACGATGCTCGCATGCTAACTCGATCTGGAATCGGATCTCCACCTGGCAATTTTTGACCATATCCAACTCAAGGATTTTTTCAACGGCCGACTTGGTCACTGATTCAGTGCCATAAACTTCAAAGCTATTAGTGCTTTTGAAGACCACTTCAGCCCCGGATTCGACGGCAATTCGATTGCCATCGGATTGAATTTCGGCCTGATTGGTAATACTGGGCTGGGTACCATTCTTGTATACATCTTGAATAGATTTCGGCAATAACCAAACGTTTGCAATGTAAAATTCGCAAGCCTGGGCATAAAGTCAAAAGATGGGACACATAAGTAACGGCTCAGAAGAACCGGGTGAAAGTGGACAGTTCATCAACGGTGAGGGATGAAGAAAAGACCAACCAGCTGCATGAGACTTCTAATGGTCCGTTCGATGTGAACACGATGGTCACCGTAAACAGAAAGTACACTGCTTTGACTACCGATGGGAGGAAAATTGACAAAAGTGCCATTATCGTACATAATTTCATGAAGTTGAGATGATTTTTCCATAAGCATCCAATCCAGCTTCCTGGGGAGCATGGCTGTATCTCTGGATATTATGCATTTACTCTGTGACAAGGGTTTTTAAAATCAGTCAGTGGACCCCGTAGGTCAGGCTGGGAATGACCAAGTATGGCTTCAGTCGCAAACAGGACGGCAATAACTTACTTTATGCATGGATACCTGAAACAACATCTCCCGAGCACGTTGAACTCCAAAAAATTCGCCGGTGATAAAGATCGTGTTTTGTTTCGTAGCCAACGAAGGAGAGCGGTGACCGAGGATGCCGCCACCAGATAAGACCGATGGAAAGTAGATATTGGTGGCTGTCTCCTCCTGGATCGACTGGATGACAGAACGCTTGCGACCGGCGATGATGTGGTGTAGCTTGTAATCGATTTCACACATTTCGGAATGCAAGCCGTTCTGTGAGCGAATCAACCAAAATCGTTAGCATAGTGGGTTAAACAAGCGAAAGGATCAAGCAATCGGGCAATCAGGTTGGGAATGGATTATGATCGCCCAAGACGTCTTGCTCTTGTCAAAGGAGTCATCAAGGAGAGGTCCAGCGCAATTTCGATCATGACGTACCAACTGATCGAGCAAGACGAGTAATCTCACTCGGGCTTCTTCGACTGCCTCTTGATCGCCGCGGATGACGATGTCGATTCCCCCTCCTTCTCGAGGGTTACCGACGATCGAGAGATGAGCATGGCTGACTGACGCTATTTCATCCAGCCTAACTTTCATCACCGGGCGGACGTTGGGGCCGTTTTCGAGGACCTCATTTCGTTCGACAGCAACGACCCGTTCGATCTCGAAGGGTTGTTCGCGCAACAGACGTCCTCGGGCAGCCATGACCTTGGGGAAGGAACCCGAAAGATGAAAGACGTAGGCGTGGGAGTTGACGGCATGGGATGCGCTGACGAGACAATGGTAGTCTGACATCAACTCGGCGCAGGCTCCCTGGATAATCTCAGGGGCGGGCAAGGGGGCATGTTGGGCCATGGGACGGGAGACATGGTGACGAGATGGTGGATCGGAGATCGATCGAGGGGAGCTTGACTGAACGTTCGAAGAGGGTAAAGAAGAAGATGGAGCGTGTTGACGTTGCTGAGCTTGAGATAAGTTCGAAGCTTGAGGGGGGATAGTGATACTAGTAGTAGTAAGATGATCATTGATATGGTAAGGAGTACTGCCGCTAGTCGTGCTGGTGGGGAGTTTGGTAGCGTTGGAGCTGGTGGGAGTGATTTGAGAGGGAATTCGGGATACTAGTGGGAGTGAGACAGCATCGGATGCGAGGCAAGTGGGTGAGGATGGGGAGATGAAGGAATGATCAGAATTAGAAGCAAAAGATTGAGTTTGAGTATGATTAGATTGATAACCGGGATGGGAGGGAAGATTAGGATTCGGATTAGGATGGTTGTTATCAGGATGATGATTAGGATTCAGGGTTAAACTAGGCTTATTGGGAGTAGTAATCGCTGTCGTGATCGGACCATCGTGGTGGTGAGGGGTGGTGGTGGTAATAGTGGTAGTGGTAGTAGTAGTAGTAGTAGTATTGGTCGGATGACGATGGTGATGATGGTTCTGGACAAGCTCGTTAAGATGGGAATTTGCATCAGGGTTCTTCTTCCTGAGTGGTTGAGGTGAAAGAGGAGATGGAAGACGAATGAATGTCGAGTAGAAATCCATCTTCGATCTCTCGTCTCGGAAACAAAACTGTGAATCTGGATGGGAGGGGGGAGGGGGGGGGGAATGTTTGGAAGCTTAGAGAGACGGCGGTAACAATCGATTGGGTTGGTGATTGTCGTTTTCTTGCACTTGTGGTGTTTCTTGTGCTCTGTTGTTTTTTTTTTTTTTTTTTTTTTTTAAGAAATACAAAAACTTTTGTACTTCTTGATATCTTTCTCTTTTTCTCTGTCTCTGTTGGGTTTACAATAACTGTCCAAGTCACAGTTTGACGATATCTACGGATGCTTAAACGTATTCTGAGATGATGGAATATGGATACGTGTTTTGATGATGATAATTAATTTATTTGGAGGGGATAAGGTGAGTATGGATGGGATATTTGATGACGGTGATGCGATGAGAAGGTATATGTAAGTATATTTTTATCCACACAAATTAGCAAGTCTAAACCTTTGACTGCTGTGGGGAGGGGGGGGATCTACTTTGATTTTTTGACGAGGTGATGAGAGAAGGGGGGAGGAGGAGGAGGAGGAGGAGAATGGAACTGAGATGAGGAATGGAGAGACTAACTAAATTCATGTAAAACTTTCATTGACTCTACGATGTTCACGTCCTTGTGGCCAAGACAAGGAAGGATGAAGGGATGAATTGAGATAAACTGTACTCGGGGAGGGTGAAATCAATAAGCAGCCTTGGGATCGATCGAGGGGCCTATGTAATGTGTATGTACAAATCGACCCGCTGAGGTGCGAAAACTCAGGCCGAAGGGTTTTGAACTGTCTGGGCTTTGTTTTGGTTTTATTATCTCATCTTATATACCTTGAGAGGGGGGGGGGAAGCAAAAACAAGCGATGTTCCGTCGAGCTTGTGCATTCGACTTCAATCCTCACCAGCACTCATGGTCATCGGGTGCTATGGGTCTCCCTGTTAGTCTGGCTCTGGCTCTGGCTCTGGTGGGGGGGGGGGGGGGTCAAGTGGTGTGAGTATATGGGTTGTGTAAGTAGTGGTGGTGTGGCTGTAAACTGTGTGTGCACATAGTTATGTCCAGAACGAGATGACTAGGTCAGTGTGATGCGACGATCGGATGGTATGAATCGAGTGTGAGGGTGAAGGTGATCGATGAGGAGGAGGGGGGAGGGGGGAGGGGGGATAGGCTCGAGGGGATGATGATGATATCTACGTAATCACTAGGTTCCAACATCGACTTGACATCCTATTCCGAGCCAACGCAGAGCTTGAGCATCTAGGGTTGTAGGATGTGCATCGAAGCCGATGGATGGAAGAGCCTCTAGAGGGGAGGAGAGAGAGAGAGATGCTCGAGCCTCGAGGTAGCTTGGCGGGAGCCAGGGAGGGAGCCAGCAGCAGCCGTAGGAGATCAGACTGCACTCGGGGGGGGTCTCAACGCCAGGGGGCTCGGAGCCGCCACTGGGATCCAAGCTCAGAGAGAGCAGTGAGAACTGGCTGGCAGCAGACAGGGAGAGCCCGGTGAGCAATGTGTGGACCCAGTGGTGGCTGGGACTGTGGTATGTATGCAAGCAGAGAAGGACCCGAGTATATGAGGCTAAACAGCTGCCGATGGGATGGTGGTGGATGCTGGGTGCTGGTGTGGTGGTGGTGTATAGATGGGGCAGGCAGGAGCAAGTCAATATCTATTTATAGTCGGAGGGATGCAGTTACAGCCCTACTGGCGTCACCGGATCAGCGTGTAACTCTGGGTCCATCGAGCCTTGTGGGTTTCACTCGATCCGATATATCTATCTATTGATTTTTTCAGATCTTGCGAGAGTCCGACCTCTCGTCGAGAAGGCTATCAACAGCCCATGAATGCCATGATGACTCGAATCCCAAGGGTATTCTTCATCGACGCATTTACATGTATACATCGATATTTAGGTATCTATGTAAATGAAGACATCCATCGATCCATACCTTTCATGAGGCATCTAGATGGCCATGATGATCATGATGTGGGTGAGGCAAGCAGTGAATGAAAGAATCAGTTATCGATCGAATTCATCTTCGCTCATTCATCAGATTAGTAAATCTGTCTTCTTCTTCCTCTTCTTCCTCTCCTCCTCCTCTCCGGTGTGTCTGCGAGTCTGAATGGGTGAATATCGGGCATCCAATCGATGGAGATGGAGATGGAGATGGAGATGACGACCGACGCGCTTCTCCTCTGCATGTTGATCATGACCGAGATTGGGTAGATATGGGGGAGATTGATGATCATTACTGGCACTTGGGGCTGAGAATGACGATCTACCCGTGGGTATGTATTCGGTTTACGACTCGACCGACCACCCGATGACGATCTCTCAGCTCGATCGATCCTGATCATCGTCGCAGATGAGAATATTCATGAGCGGCTTGTTTGACGATCGATGTACTCCAGCCAGCCTCGTACCCATCTCGTCGATTCGAAAGCAGTCGATGCGAATTCAGAACCAGGAACTCCATCCAGGCGGGGATTAGAGACCATTCGTCCATCGTCGGCCACGACAATCAATCGATCCCATCCGCTCCCCGTCTTCCGCCCGCAACTCATGAGCCATCCCCTGTATCCCTCCTCCAGCCGACATTGGTTGGCCTTTCTCAATCAAACATCAGTCTTACGTGAGAGGGCTGGCCTGGATGAAACGGCCACGAGGCTCGAGGATGGGTGGGGTCATGGGAGAGGTGTGTACAGATTTATCATGGCACTGGTCGGTGGCGGCAATCATGCTTCGCGTCGCCAGGACGTGGAGGACGTGTCGCGTCGTCCAGAATCGACAGCTTACGCCACCCACGGCTCAGTGATCTCGATACATCACCGACGACTATAGATAGATAGATAGTCCACTCGAATGAGACCGATGAGAAGAGATTTGATTAATCATGCTCTCATGTAAGTAAATGTTTACTTGGGTAGTATGCCCACGAAATCATATGAAATCGATCGATAATCAAATCAATCAGCCCAAACCAATCGTCATCTGTAAATCTCAACATCGGTAACCGGGTCGTGATGATAAGAATCCAAGTAAGAGCGATCGCAAGTTGAGTGCCGAGGGTTCAACCGGATGAAAAAGGTTCAGGTTCGATGATGAGGAGAGGGACGAACGAGGGAGGCAGAAGTAGTGCTCATGGGAGATGGTGCTTGAGATAGACGGGCATGGAGAGAGAGACAAAGAGAGCCCATAGAGGGAATTCGCCACAGTTTGAGACCAGTCGCGAGTCGGTTGAAGATCGACTACAGGTTAGGATCGAGAGGGGTAATTTGCACTTATGCTTCGTGTGCACATACTCCGATACCTACATCCATACATCCATGCTTGGGTGTATTTACTCCCACAATCTAACGTAGGGATGTATATCACCAACATTTAGATATCGATGTAGCCACAATATACAAACACGACTCGAATTTGGAGATATAACCAATGAAGTTCAAAAAAAAAAAAAAAAAAAAATGAAGAGCACACGCAAGGATGGATCGAGGCGGGTAGAGATGGGAGTGAGGTCATAAGCACTTTTATAGTCGGAATCGGCATTGAAATCACCATCACGATTCAATCGATTATGAGTATCGTCGAAGGTGGACCTGGATCATTGAGGTCGAAACAGATTCGATGATATCCTCTCTCCCTCTCTCTCTCTCTCTCCCCTCCCCTTTCACTTCATAAGGCACGTAGAGAGGAGAGGACGGGGGATGAAGTCGGTTGACCCCATCCATGATCGCCATCACTCAAGTCGTTGGTACGTCACGACAATAGAGGGGATGGATGAGGGCCCTGGTGAGGTGAAAGACCATCGGCAAGTAACAGGTCATTCGTAGGTTGAATCACTCGGATCACCGCCAACCTTCAGGCGAATCAAGATCGCGATCCACGTCTTTCGATCCGGGAAGAATATATATGTAAGAATAAGGATTCCAAAAGCTACGCGAGATGCTGACCTAATCCTTCTTGGGGGTTTAACTATATTCATCCACTCGATCCGATAATCCCGATTCCTCATCCGTCGATGAAATTCATCATCCCTTCTCTCCTTTTTCTAAAAAAAAAAAAAAATAATATAAAAATAATGATAAAAATAATAATTGGTGCACCTTTCTTCTCAACATACACACGCACGCGCATCCGTCATCAAAAGGTGGGAGAAAAAATATATAGACCCATCAGTAAATGTTTTGATCGGTTGATCACAAGATACATTCAAGATGAGACTTGGTTTACCAAGAATGATGATGATGAACGATGAATGATGGTGACGATGGGAGTCGATTGGTTCGGGGTGAAGTCTGAACACACCCAACTGATCGATTGTCGGTGGCTTTTTATCGATTTGCTCTCAATGATGATGATGAAGAAGAAGATTCTAATTTGAGCTCAGGCTCAGTAGTCGTCACTAGAACTCTGTGTGAGATTTCTCTTTGATTCTTCACTCGTGTATGATCTCCATCGGAGTCAAGCCGAGGTTCCTGGGAAGATACGATCGAGAGTTTAAGATCTAGCTTAAAGGTGAAGCTCAGGTTGAGGTAGAGGGTGTTTTATTTTACCTTTTTTTCTCTCTCTCTCTCGCTCGCTCTCTTTTCAATTTGGATTCAATACTTGCCTCTTGACTCGATTCGGTTGGAGACGACTACTGTCTTGATTGGGTATCCCTCGGAGAAATCTGGATTGACGAAACTCTGGAGTTCATCCGATTCGGTTATGGACTGCCTATCTGCTCTGGTGATGATAGACCGCCAAGTGATCGAAATCCACTCCAACGATCTCCCTCTTATCACTCGATTCGTTCGTTGCTCGAAAGCTCTCCGACTCAATCTACTTACTCGATCGAATCATCATTCTTCTAGGAGAGGAAACAAGAACAAAAGTAGTACCGAATCAGTCGAGACCAACGCGCGTATAAATATTCGTCCCAGTTGGCTCAGATGACCAGAGCGATCAGAGTCAAGACTTAAATATATATACGTATCCCTATCAGCCGCCGTCGGGGAATACATACCTACTCGACCCAATCGGGTGTGGTGCTTCATTCCAGAGGCTTGGTTGATCCCCCCTCTGTACCCTTCCCCCCCCCCCCCCAGCCAGTTCATCGGGGAATGTGATCATCAGTGCTCGAGCTTAGCTGAGCTCGATCGGTCCAAGTTTGGAATCTTGTACCCCACTCATTCTTTATCAAACTTCATCCATCCATCCAGACTATAACTCAGTCGTTATTATGATCATCATCCTGTCGGGTTATCCTCTAATCCGAAATCATGAATCTACTCGGTTTTGCTGACTTTCTTGGAATTGGAATGATCTTCCTCGAGCGAGTCGAGCGTCGCTCAGAGTCGGACGACAAGATTCCTCTCCTACCATCTCATTCTCTCTCTCTCATACACATATCGTAATTTGAGCTGCGCTCGGTAAAGGCGATGTTGGGCATTTAGATATGTAAATACATATTCAAGAGAATCGCTGGGTCGGTAGATAGAATGAAACCCGTAGATATGGACTGTGCGCGTCGATCTTAGGTGACAAAATGACTGACTTGATTTGATTATCAATCACATTCGATAGCTCAAACCCAAACTGTCCTCCTCAATCGTCCATCTATCTAGAACATGAGCAGATCATCATCCATCCCCGTCCTCCCATCTCCCATTGCAGGGTAGATACCTGGTTGTGCGCGTCGATCTTAGGTGAGAAAATGACTGACTTGATTTGATTATCAATCACATTCGATAGCTCAAACCCAAACTGTCCTCCTCAATCGTCCATCTATCTAGAACATGAGCAGATCATCATCCATCCCCGTCCTCCCATCTCCCATTGCAGGGTGGATACCTGGGCAGAATACATCGAGTGATGGCACGGTGCGATGTGATGACAGAGTGGAATGGTGTATGTATGGCCATCACTTCAGTCCAGATCCTCTGCCGGCCAAAGATTCATGTCTGGCCCTGCACGGGTGGCCGAGAGATCAGGAGATGGATAAACCATGCGAGGCCAACCTTCCAATAGAAATGCAGCTCTCTTTCTAGAGCCTCAACCCAGACCCACCCCCAAAGATTCGATGGAGTAAATATGATGAGCACAACATAGGTTATGGGTTTGTAGCCCGCGTATTCATCACCCCCCCCCCCCCACCTCCCTCTCACCGCTGAAAACTTGAGCAGAAGTACTGCTGCAGTTAATCCCACGGGTTGGATGTGATCTTCCCGGGATGCACGGCTTACATAGCAATGAGCTGGAGCATGAAATTGAGGGAGTGAGTATGGATTTATGCAAATAGATCCAGACCTACACTTTGGGTCTATCCACCCTCGGGCTGGGCACCACACGCCCCGACTTATCGAGGTTGACAGCTACTCGGAAACTCGCACTAGATCGGAGAGCTCGTCGGCCACTCCACACCATATTTACAAGACGGCAGGGGTTCACATGGAGGGGGAGAGAGAGGTGGAGAATTCAAGTGAGGGGACTCAGTTACTAAGATCACAGAATCGGTGCTCTCATAATAGAGTCTTGCATCTAACTCAGAAGAGTGAAAGAGGATCGATACTTGGTTGAGTAAATAAACTCCTATTCATCCATCCCCATTTGTACATGCATACATACACATGTTGAGCCCAAGTGAGTCACGACATTACTTTCCGTCACCATGAACGCACAGAGGATCATGAAAGGGGGCTCTTGAACACCGAGTCGATCAGGTGGGTGGCTTGGCTGGGTACCGAAACCGCACGGCTCAAGTTATGTAGACGCCTACGGACCGATCAGGGGTTATGTGGTACGGGGAGATGCAGGAGAGATACACACGTATATAAGTACATATGTATGCACATACGTGTCCATTGACGTCAGCTTACGGGGACGCATCACATCTGCTCAAGTCCGACGGGTTTCCACCATCGTCAAGGTTATCCATATTTATGGGTTCGAGGATTACGATCTGCATACGTGTCAGGAGACATTTTTAGTAAGCGACTCGAGGTTGGAACCGGATGAGGTAAAAGACTTGAGTTAAAAACTATCGTCAACTAGGGCTAATGTGCCCCGAAGTCGGCGGGAAGGGTCGAACGTCGGTTGGGTGAGATGGGTTGGAAACATGGCACGGATCGAGACGAAAAAAACCTTGGTGAGGGGCAGGGGACTCGTGGCGATGGGTTATAAGGTTCATTCCAAATCTCATGTTTTGAATTTAAGCTACTACTACACCAGATCAATCGAAAAAGTTGATTACGTACATGCAGGCATACAACTTGGAAGGATTTGTAGGGATGTAGAGTGTCAAAGGTTCATGTTTTCGATCTACGCACGGCTCGGGTGATATATCATCTATCAACAACTTTTTTTCGGCGGCTTGGCGTGAGATCCCTGGTGACTAAGGGTAGTTTAGTCTACCTCACTGGATTCTTTAACTCAAAAGAAGCGTTCAGAGTTTTAGGATGGATCGATGGGTTCGAAGGATTACCTGCATGTTGAAGTTTTTAGGGTACTCTCAGCTTTTGAAAGATTACGTGTCGCAAATAATTGGTTAAAAGCTTGAAAACGGTAGCAAGAAGTCAAATATACACCACATGTTAAGATCTTTGGTCTCTAGGATGCTGTCCACTCGTTCGAAATCCTTATTCACCTCGTCAGAACTCTTGTTGTCCGTTCTTACATAAGTTTTCTTAAATGACTTTCATTCTAGTCTTTGTCGTAAAATAAACATCTTTGTCTTGATTTTTTCTTTTTTTCTTTTCTATCCTTCAGGTTTTCCTTTTTTCTTGGAAAAAGAAAAACGTATCTGGGAATTCAATAAAAAAGAAGAAAAAAGAAAGACCCAGTCCACATTTTTTTTTCATACTATTCTGTCCTAATTCTTCAGATGGTCTGTTTGCCATTTCATGTTGGTAAGCAAGATTCTTACAATGGTTAAGTTCAGTGCAAACAAAAAAAAAGTTGTTGTGAAAAAAAATAAAAATACATAAATTGTAGATTTTGAAGGGGAAAAAAAAAACTTGGCCTGAAAATTGAGAGGGAAGGGAAATGAGTCCAAAAAAAAAGGGAATAAGGGGGATGAGAAATGAATTACAAGGGATTTATTGATTGGTGGGTTGATGGAGTCAAGCTGAGTGACCTTCTTTCTACTTGGAGAAAAATCAGGACAGATGAAAAAAAAAGAAGAAGAAAACATGTAAAGCTGATTTCAAACTTTTGTCTCAGGTATCTAAATGAGGCAATCATGCTTACTCTGGATTTTTTGAGTCATCTGGACATCTAAAATATACAAAAAAAAAAAACTTATAAAGTTTGCTTGAAACTGATAGTATGAAGATCACAACTGTGATCAGAGGTGGAGGAGTCTGAAGTCTTTACTTGGAATCATACATACACACCCATCATCTTGTCATCCACAATCATCACACCCTCATATCATCAGTCCAATCCATCCCACCCATTCACACACAGGAGTAGCAGGTCTCTGAAAGTTTTTGAAGCACTGATCATGAGCAATGGATTCACCATCTTGTTCTGCAATACATTCACTACATGTTGTCATAACTCAGGATCCTGCAACAAATCAAGAGGCAAGGCCTAACCAAAAGGCTATGAGACTGGTTGAAAGGCCAGTCCATTTGCAGGTTTCATGGTGTCACAGACCACTGTGTGACAGTACCCCCGGGTTTAAGGGCACTTTGTCCCAAAGTGTGTATTAAAGAGTTAAATGATTGATTGCAACCAATGACCAGCAGATGAAGAAGCACAAGAGGTGTGCTAGTTTTACCACCAGGGGTAGAGATGAGATTTTAAGAAAACAAAAGAAGAAGGAAAAAAAGAAGAAAGGTCTCACTGCTAAACAGAACTTTGGAGGTGATTGACAAGTCTGGAGATTTGAGGGATGAGTTTGATGAAATCTAGAAGACAAGGGGATGAGAATTTAAGGATGATTCAAGTTATTGAATTTGAGGGTCAAAGGTTGAATGATAGGACACCATTGTTGTAGTGATAATTTGAGTAAGGGAATGTACTTGGAGAATGGTTGAGTCAAGGGTTTGAGATTGAGTGAGAGAGCAGCATGGCTGGAGTGGTATGGAAGGGATTGATTGGAATGAGGAATCAGATAGAAGATTGGAAAGAATGGGAGGACCAGATTGGTAGAAGGAGGATGGTCGAAGGGTTGGAAGATGAGAATGGAGTCAAGGATCAAGTATTTGAGGAGATCAGTTTTAGGTTTGAGGTGTCCTCATTGGAGGCTGAAGCGGAGGCAGGAGCGTTGGCTGTGAGAAGGGAGTCAGTCATCTCTAAACATGTATGGATGGTGGTACTAACCCATGGAATCCCCCAAAACGGAGCTGTTTTCCAACACACTCCTGAATTCCATGAGGAGACACCAAGACTTGGAAGTCTTGCTGTTTACAGGCGGAAAACCCAACAGTTTTCACAGAAAAAGCCTCTCCCAAAAATTTTCCCAATTTAAAATTGAAACCACAGCAGGGTTAGCCAGTCTACTGTCATAACTCAGGATCCTGAAAAAAAACTGAGAGGCAAGGCCTAACCAAAAGGCTATGAGACTGGCTGAAAGGCCAGTCCATTTGCAGGTTTTATGGTGTCGCATACCACCGTGTGACACAAGTACTCAGGAAATCAAGGTGGTTGTGGAACAGATGAGAGAAACTTGAGGATGATGGATCAAGAATTCTCAAAGGAATAATTCAGTTTAAAAACTTTTGAAATCATTTTTAGAAAGAAAGGTGAAAGGAATTAAGGAATGAACTAACAACAGAAAAAGTTTACAAGAGGGGCTATTTGGATAATAGATTGAGAACTAGTGGGAAAATTCAAGTCAAAAGAAAATTGAAAACATCAGATGATTGATTTTTCAAAGGGAAACAAAGGTGTTAGAAGATGCTTTGATTGATGATTTTAAAAGTGGGAAAATCTCTTTCAAACAAAAATGTTTTGTGTGAGAATAACATGAAACTTTCAAAAAGGATGGAATATCAAGTATAAATTTTAAAGGAATTATTTCATATATGATGACTTGAGCCTGGTCAATAGAAATCCAAAGGAAAAGCATGTTTCAAACCAAATCATTCAAAGGTAACCAAATACAACCAATTTTGAATCACAATATATATATATATGGTGGGTAACCAGTTTGAAAGAGTTTAGTTGATAATTCAGATTAAAATCAAGAGTTCAATAGAAGATAAATAAAAATTGAAGATGATTGGATTAGTCTTAACTTCAATAGTACCTGCGTAAGTGTTAGAAAATTATGATTGGTTTAATGTCAAATTTGCACCTAATGTGATTTTAGTTTGGAATCATGATTTTAATTTAAAAGATCAAATCCTAAACGACTGAGGTCAATCTTGGATTTAGTTCTAATTTTAAAGATTGATTAGTGTTTTTTTTTTTTTTTTTTTTTTTGGATTGGGTTTTAATCATGAAATCTGACTGGGTATAAAGCTGAAAGCTTTGGAAATATTTGGGGAATCAACACCAGTTTAGTTTGTATAACTTTGGAAATTATACTTATTGCATTTAATCATGTTACCATATATTCTGATTACCCAAGAAATTCTACCCCAGACAGACCCCACAGTATGTCTGGAGGCCTGTCAGCTTCCTGATACCAGGAACCTTGCAGTCCCTTAGATACAGAAAGTGATAGTGATGTTGGAATATTTATAATAATAATAATTCCAAGAATTCACATGTGAAATTCTCTAGACTGGATATTTTATGAGCAAGTGCAAGGTCTATAATGGTTTGGTTAAAAAGGTTTTACATATGTTATAAAAAGGGGGGCAACAGTATTATACTACTGGGGATCTTTACAGACAAACAACCTCTCTTCAAGGGGTTACTTTGGACAGTATAAGACCTTGGAAATAATTGTGGCATCTTTAGAGGGCTTATACAGATAAACTGGAAGGAAAATCATGGCACAAAAAGCCAGATAACAGTAAAGGGATTACTTAATTTTAAGCAATAAATCATGGTGGCTCAGTGGAAGGGTTTCAGATCAGGAGCTCAGGGTTTTTGCTGAATAAA
This sequence comes from Puccinia polysora, assembly GCA_025617555.3. Classification (NCBI taxonomy): domain Eukaryota; kingdom Fungi; phylum Basidiomycota; class Pucciniomycetes; order Pucciniales; family Pucciniaceae; genus Puccinia; species Puccinia polysora. The sequence goes on along the minus strand of CM062647.1, from coordinate 1,479,511 downwards.
CTTCAAATGAGAAGGTAAAGGGTTTTATAATCATTCAATAATAAATAAGACTAGTGCCATATATAAATTGCTTAAATATTTCAAGAACTGGATTATGGCTGGCAAGATTTCTGGATAATAACTGATAAATTCTAGGTGACTGGGGAACAATAATCCAAAGAAGGTCTGTATAAATACCTTTTTTGGGTGAAAATGAGATTCTCAGGGAACGTAGAGAAGGTTCAGCTCATTTTCTGAGGCTAGAAAGCCAGCCAGGGCAAGTTTTGCACTACCACTTGGTGCTTTCAATCAGCTGATCTCAGATCTGCTGGATTTCTCAATTATTTTAGCTGCAGGATCTGTTAGTTTATTAACATTTCATTTTGATGATTCTGCATGCATCCTTTGGTTTTATTGTTATTTATTGGACTAATGTGATCAAATTTGAGCATTTATTGATTTTCTATCACCTGCTGATCACAACCGTAATTTTGAATAATTTTTATGACATTTTCTTAATATGTCTTGTGGTCTTTGAAGATCTGGATCAGTCTGAGTTGTGGGTGATCCTTACTAATTTTATTTCAAATAAAGAGGTGTTTTATATAGGTTTTCTGTTTTTTTATTTGATAAGTTATGTTTTTGGATCATTTTCTGTGAAAATGTCATTTCATTCCATATGCAAAGAAGATCCAAGTAGGTTGTAGCTATTGTAGACTGTACCTTCCGCCAGTTTGATTTTATGGAAGTTCTGGTGCGCAGGAGTTGATGATCTGCTGCGTCCAGCTGCATGGGGGAATATTGAAAGTTCTTACAGATGCATGGGTGTCTGGATAACTTATACAAGTATAGCACACTTAGAGGTGCACAGACTTAATGTGGAGATGTGGGGCTGCATGCAGGAATTGTGACAAAACACAAGTCTGTGTGTAACTCCTAAAATATACACAAAACCTTTTTTCTGACTGAATTTTGGGTTTGAAAATTATACGTGAAAAGACATGTGAAATATTAAAATTTCTAAAAAGTGCCATAGTGGTGCCATGACCTTTTGGTCAATTTTTGATTAATTATTTAAAATATGAAGGAGTAATAATTTGAGGTTGGGGTCAGTGAGTGAAACTACCTAATTCTGAGTGGTGAATCTATTTCTGACATAATATTCATGGATTTCATACTCCTTCTGGTTTAATTATTTATTTTTTTATTTTTATTTATTTTGTCTATTTTTACGGGTTGCTCTGTGTCAAGTAGCAAGCTGGAAAGGCCTTACGTTAGCCCCACAGGCCTGTAGTAATGTTCAGAGGCGTCCACAAGTCCATTATATCCTGAGAAGGCATGTTTTCCCACCTCAGGAAGTCCTTGGAACTTGAAAATGAAAGCACACATCCCCAATATGCATATTTTCCAACTGCAGGAAATTCTTAAAGCCTTAAAAAGGCATTCCAGGCCTTAATGGCTATATTGAAACCTTTTTTGAATTGAAACTAATTTCAAAGGTTTGCACACCTCCCTGGAGAAGGGAATCACACTGAAAGGCATGAGGCATGAATTGAGGGGGGGGGAATCACTATATTCATGCCTTTTTTTGATGAAGGCATCATTTTAGAAATATAAAAGTCAGAATAGCCCCTTTGAAAGAAAGGCATGAATTCAGCCTGACCCTTGTTTATTCCATCTGAAAAAAGATTTTGAGTCCCTTCAAAAACAATTTCATGTAGAATTCTTTAATTTTTTCTATTTTTGTCACAATTGTATCTGCATCAAACCAAAAATATTTCATTTGATCAAAAGAAATTGATTTCTAATCATTCTTCTTATCTTTATTATTTTGAAAAATTTGTTTTAAAATGCTTGGGGAGAATATTGTGGAGAATTCAATGATTGAAATTTCTTGAGCTAATTTGAAATGTAAAAATACATTTTTTTAAGGAACTCAAGTATGAGTTCATATTTGGAAAAAACTTCATGCAGTATGAGAAAAATAAGAAAAATGATAAAAATTCATCTTCTTTATACAAAATGAAATATTTCTGGTAAAATATGAATAAATTTGCACCAAAAATTAGAAAACATATAAAAATGATAAGTATGATTATTTGATGAAGAGAATTCAAATATCTTGAACTATTCCAACAAAATAGGGTGTATCAGAGTTAACAAACCCGCCTTTTTTTTTACCAAACCCGCCATTTTTGATGGCGGGTTTCTGAAATACACATACCCCCTAACTGGTGTATTTCAAAATGGCGGGTTTCATAAAAATGGCGGATTTCAAACATCAAACCCGCCATTAAACACACTATTTATGCATCATCATCCATCCACCATCCATCACATCTAAAACACCCATCCACATCAGAAAATCCATATTGGTTCCATCTCCATCACATCACACACATCTCATCTCCTTTGCTTCACATATCCATCACTTAAAATCTCTATTGCTTCATATATCTATTGCTTCACATCTCTATTGCTTTACATCTCCATCTTCACGAAAATCCAATCATCATCTCATCAACCCACATCAAATCACCATCTTTCTCAACATGTCCCATCACAATTCTTGGAAGCAAGTTGAAAATGCAAAAAAGCTGACTGAACTCTTGTTAGTATTTGACTGCCATTCAGACTCTGACTCAGACTCAAATTTGGAATCAACTTGGTTGGCTTTGAATGCTCTATTACAAAAGAAATAAATGGTTTCAAGAAGAAAAACTATCCACAACCCTATGTATGAAAGGCAAAAGCTTCATCTCCTCCCCAACCTAAGCTTCCAGCAACTGTTCCAAACTCTATTGCCTTCATTCATAAAACTTTTGGAGATGATTGAAGACCACCACATCTTCCAGAACAATTCTTGGAATCCTCAATGCAATCCAGCTATTCAGCTGGCTGTTTCTCTTTGTAGATTGGGATCAAATGGAAATGGAGAAGCAATTCATCAATTAGAAAATCTATTCTCAATTGGATATGGAAACATTGACTCATACACCAAAAGAGTCATGGTTGCTATACTATCTTTCCATTGCTCAGTCCTTTCTTGGAAAACAAAAGAAGAATGCAAGGAGATATCTTAAGTAATGGAAACCAAAGGATTTCCTGGTTGCATTGGTTTTGTTGATGGAACCACCATCCCCTTGAGTCAAAAACCCAAGCTAGATGGCAACCACTATTTTGATAAGAAAAAAAGGCAATTGATTCATATCTTTTCCAATTGCTTTGATAACAACTTTGATCAATCACTGACCAAATATGTTTTGTCTGTTTTTTTAGATACTCAGTGACCCTACAACTTGTTTGTGATAACAACAAGAAGTTCATATCCCTCCATGCTGGCCTTCCAGGTTCTTGTCATGATTCATACATGTTCAATCGGATGCGGATCTCCCAACAACAAGAGAACTAATCTGACAAAAATCAATACCTTATGGCAGATTCAGCTTATGGTAGTGGGAAATATGTGGTTCAAGCATACCAGAATGTTTTGTCCAACAATCAAGGAAAAACCAATTTCAACTATAATCTTTCCCAATCACAAGTTTGGATTGAGCATGCCATAGGAGTCCTGAAAGGAAGATGGGCCAGCTTAAGGGAAATGCAAAACAAGCTTCAAAATCCCAAAGACATGAAGTTCCTCATCAACTGAATTATCACTTGTGTAATCCTTCAAAATCTTTTGGCCAACATCAAAGATGAATGGGACAAAATATTTGAAGATGATATTCCAGATCCACCTCAATTGATCCCTGTCTCATCTTGTCCCTCATCTTCTTCTATGAGAGAACAGATTCTTCATCTTACCCTTGCTTGCTTTGATTAGTAATGTTTGATTATGAATTAGGTAAAAAATCCCTTCACCAAATTTTTTTGGTTTTGGTTGTTCACCCAAGATTCATTGGCCGACTCACTTGTTTTTTTTTTCTCATTTGGTGGGGTGGACTTAGACAAATGGTTTTGGTTGTTAAACCAAGATTCCTAGGCCGAGTTGGTATTTTTTTTCTCATTTGGTTGGTTGGTTGTAGACAAAACAGACTCAAAACTTCCAAACCCCCCACCTCACCACATTAAACCACTGGAAAAAACACCCACCTAACCCCACCAAACCACCAGTCAGGCTCAGTCCACTTCTTCCTCCTCCTCACCAACCACCTCCACCTCACACATCACCTGCACCTCACCCAACACCTCCCCTCCTCCTTTGTTTGGCTCCCCTGGTAAGCTTCCCCCCCTCCTCCTCATCCTCCCCATCATCCAATCCTCATAGGTTGATCAATCCACCTCCATCCCCTTTCAGGCCCCCCCCACCCCCCAGGTAAGCTCCCCCCTCCCTCCTCCTCATTCCGCTTTCCCCTCCCTCTCACCCCCTCTCACTTGTTCCCACTCACTCACCAACACCCCCCCTCTCCCCCCTCCCATCTCACTTGGCACGCTGGCCCCACCCCCCTCTTGCTTACTTGGCTGCCAGCCTCCCCTCCCTCACTTGGCCGCCAACCAACACCCAGCGCCCCTCCCCTTGCTCAGTCGGCCACTGGCCCCCCCTTCCTTGTTTGGCTGCCGGCCCCTCCCTCCCTTGTTTGGCTGCTGGCCCCCCCATCCCTTGTTTGGCCGCCAACCAACACCCAGTGGCTGCCGGCCCCCCCCCCATCCCTCATTTGGCCACTGGCCCCCACCCTCCCTTGTTTGGCCGCCAATCAACACCCAGCGGCTGCTCGCCCCCCCCAACCTCTGTTTTGGCCACCAACCAACACCCAGCGGCTGCCGGCCTCCACCCCCCCTTGTTTGGCCGCCGGCCCCTCCACCCTTGTTTTGGCCGCCAACCAACACCAAGCAGCCGCCGGCCCCCACCCTCTCTTGTCCGGCCGCTGACCAACACCCAGCGGCCACTGCCCCCCCTCCCTCACTTGTTTGGCGGCTGAAAGACACCCAGTGGCCTCCAGCCCCCCCACCCTCATTTTGGCCGCTGGCCGCCAACCAACACCCAGCGGCTGCCTCCCCCCCTCCCTCCCTTGTTTTGCCGCCAACCAACACCCGCTGCCACCCCCCCTCCCTCCCTTGTTTGGCCGCCAACCAACACCCACCTCCGCCCCCCTCCCTCTCTTGTTTTGCCGCCAACCAACACCTGGCCCCCCTCCCTCCCTTGTTTGGCCGCCACCCCCCCCTCCCTTGTGCGGCTGCCAACCAACACCCTTCCCCCCTCCCTCCCTCATTTGACCGCCACCCCCCCCTCCCTCCCTCGTTCAGCCGCCAACCAACACCAAGCGCCCCCCCCCTCAGCCACCAGGCACCTGCCACCCATTGCTGACTTGGGACAACACAAGGCCCAACTCAATTGGTTTCCCCCTGATTGTTTTTCTTTTTCTTTTTCTTTTTCTTTTTCTTTTTCTTTTTCTTTTTCTTTTTCTTTTTCTTTTTCTTTTTCTTTTTCTTTTTCTTTTTCTTTTTCTTTTTCTTTTTCTTTTTCTTTTTCTATTTCTTTTTCTTTTTCTTTTTCTTTTTCTTTTTCTTTTTCTTTTTCTTTTTCTTTTTCTTTTTCTTTTTCTTTTTCTTTTTCTTTTTCTTTTTCTTTTTCTTTTTCTTTTTCTTTTTCTTTTTCTTTTTCTTTTTCTTTTTCTTTTTCTTTTTATTTTTCTTTTTCTTTTTCTTTTTCTTTTTCTTTTTCTTTTTCTTTTTCTTTTTCTTTTTCTTTTTCTTTTTCTTTTTCTTTTTTCTTTTTCTTTTTCTTTTTCTTTTTCTTTTTCTTTTTCTTTTTCTTTTTCTTTTTCTTTTTCTTTTTCTTTTTCTTTTTCTTTTTCTTTTTCTTTTTCTTTTTCTTTTTCTTTTTCTTTTTCTTTTTCTTTTTCTTTTTCTTTTTCTTTTTCTTTTTCTTTTTCTTTTTCTTTTTCTTTTTCTTTTTCTTTTTCTTTTTCTTTTTCTTTTTCTTTTTCTTTTTCTTTTTCTTTTTCTTTTTCTTTTTCTTTTTCTTTTTCTTTTTCTTTTTCTTTTTCTTTTTCTTTTTCTTTTTCTTTTTCTTTTTCTTTTTCTTTTTCTTTTTCTTTTTCTTTTTCTTTTTCTTTTTCTTTTTCTTTTTCTTTTTCTTTTTATTTTTATTTTTCTTTTTCTTTTCCTTTTTCTTTTTCTTTTTCTTTTCCTTTTCCTTTTCCTTTTTTTTTTTTGGTTTTGATGATGTAACTTACTTTTTTTTTTTTTTTTTTTTTTTGATAAGCCCCGCCCAATTAGTCCACACCCATGCCCAGTAATATTTTTGTTTTTATTGGTTTTTGGTTGTTTTTTGGTGATCACATGACTGACATTTTTTTTGCAACCCTTCTTTGACTGCTTTTCCTTCAATACCATCCCTTCTCCCACTGCAGTCACAATGTTATACTCCAAATTGAATCCCTTTTTGATCCTCACCCCAAGCGGAGCATTCTCCAGGGAGGGAACAAGATCAAAGGAGATGAGGTGACAAACATAAAGAGAGGTGGCAAGCAGAGCACTTTGAAGCAAAACAGGGATCAAAAGAGGGCCTCCAAAATCTCTTTGGAACTTGCGGAGGGGGGCATAAATGAAAAGTTTGTATTGTCTGAATGGAAACTAAGGCCTTTGGATCTGTATCCTGTGATTACCACTGAAAAAAAAAAGAACAATTGAAAACCCTCACCGGCTGAGTTTGAACTTGCCAAGCAGACAATCAAGCAATAAGTCTGATCACAACAGTCTTGTGGCATTAATTGAATTTGTACCATTGGATAAAATTTCTGATCAAGACAAGAAGGACATCAACTTTGTGACAACTTTCCTTCACCAGTCAAAAAGATTTGTCAACACCATTGGTCCCTCAAGATCTTGGGGTGGAAAAATGTGGGCAATTGGATGGCAAAAATCGATGGACCCGTTTGAGTTATTTGGATGCTATGTGAATAAATCATCTATTCAATCTTCCCCTCAAGCGTATGCTTTTCTCAATCTTAACACCACAGAAATCTGCATGTCACTTGCTAGCAAGTGCCATCAAAGAACTTTTGTCCAATGTATGGCCAAGCTCAGGTCAAGCTCCAACCAAGCTCAGGTCAAAATTTATTGACACTCCAATGCACAGTCACTGACTTTGCACAATGCAAAGTGACTGTGAACAATGCACAGCAAATGTGCAAAATGCACAGTGACTGTGAACAATGCACAGCAACTGTGCACAATGCACAGCAACTGTGCACAATGCACAGCAACTGTGCACAATGCACAGCAACTGTGCACAATGCACAGCAACTGTGCACAATGCACAGCAACTGTGCACAATGCACAGAAACTGTGCACAATGCACAGCAACTGTGCACAATGCACAGCAACTGTGCGCAATGCACAGCAACTGTGCACAATGCACAGCAACTGTGCACAATGCACAGCAACTGTGCGCAATGCACAGCAACTGTGCGCAATGCACAGCAACTGTGCACAATGCACAGCAACTGTTCACAATGCACAGCAACTGTGCGCAATGCACAGCAACTGTGCACAATGCACAGCAACTGTGCACAATGCACAGCAACTGTGCACAATGCAACGTGACTGTGAACAATGCACAGTGACTGTGAACAATGCACAGCAACTGTGCACAATGCACAGAAACTGTGCGCAATGCACAGAAACTGTACACAATGCACAGCAACTGTGTGCAATGCACAGAAACTGTGCACAATGCACAGGAACTGTGCACAATGCACAGCAACTCTGCACAATGCACAGCAAATGTGCACAATGCACAGCAACTGTGCACAATGCACACCATGCACAACAATTGTGCACCATGCACAGTTGCTGTGCATTGTGTACAGTTGCTGTGCATTGTGTAAAGTTGCTGTGCATTGTGCCCAGTTGCTGTGTATTTTGCACAGTTGCTGTGCATTGTGCACAGTTCCTGTGCATTGTGCACAGTTCCTGTGCATTGTGCACAGTTCCTGTGCATTGTGCACAGTTCCTGTGCATTGTGCACAGTTGCTGTGCATTGTGCACAGTTGCTGTGCATTGTGCACAGTTGCTGTGCATTGTGCACAGTTGCTGTGCATTGTGCAGAGTTGCTGTGCATTGTGCAGAGTTGCTGTGCATTGTGCACAGTTCCTGTGCATTGTGCACAGTTGCTGTGTATTTTGCACAGTTGCTGTGCATTGTGCCCAGTTGCTGTGCATTGTGCCCAGTTGCTGTGCATTGTGCACAGTTCCTGTGCATTGTGCCCAGTTGCTGTGCATTGTGCCCAGTTTCTGTGCATTGTGCCATACTGCACAGTAAGTGTGCATTGTGCACAGTAACTGTGCATTGTGCACAGTAACTGTGCATTGTGCACAGTAACTGTGCATTGTGCACAGTAATTGTGTGTTGTGCACAGTCATTGTGCATTTTGCACAGTTGTTGTGCATTGTGCACAGTTGGACATGGTGAACAATTGTTGTACATGGTGCACAGTTGCTGTGCATTTTGCACAGTTGCTGTGCATTTTGCACAGTTGCTGTGCATTGTACACAGTTGCTGTGCATTTTGCACAGTTGCTGTGCATTGTACACAGTTGCTGTGCATTTTGCACTGTTGCTGTTCATTTTGCACAGTTGCTGTTCATTTTGCACAGTTGCTGTGCATTGTGCACAGTTGCTGTGCATTGTGCACAGTTGCTGTGCATTGTGCACAGTTGCTGTGCATTGTGCACAGTTGCTGTGCATTGTGCACAGTTGCTGTGCATTGTGCACAGTTGCTGTGCATTGTGCACAGTTGCTGTGCTTTGTGCACAGTTGCTGTGCATTGTGTTCAGTTGCTGTGCATTGTGCACAGTTGCTGTGCATTGTGCACAGTTGCTGTGCATTGGGCACAGTTGCTGTGCATTATGCACAGTTGCTGTGCATTTTGCACAGTTGCTGTGCATTTTGCACAGTTGCTGTGCATTGCGCACAGTCACTGTGAATTGTGCACAGTCACTGTGAATTGTGCACAGTCACTCTGCATTGTGCAAAGTTGCTTTGCATTGTGCACAGTCACTCTGCATTGTTCACAGTTGCTGTGCATTGTGCACAGTTGCTGTTCATTGCGCACAGTCACTGTGCATTGTGCACAGTCACTCTGCATTGTGCACAGTCACTTTGAACCAAAAACATGTTAGAGAATGAAAATACCTTCAACTAGAGATTGGACAGAGCTTCAACCAAAGCTTCCTTGATGGCACTTGCTAGCAAGTGCCACTAGTTTTTTTGTGGTGTAAGGCAGAAAAATTCTCTCAAATTTTAGGGCAAAAATTTTGCAATTTGGCCAGACTTCCCTTTGAATCAAACTGCAAAATAATGAAGGAAAATTGCATCCCCTCCTTCTCCTCACTTGAATTTTGTTCTGGGCCTACTCCCTTTGACTGCTCTCCACATGTCACCTTCACATCCAACTCTTTTTACAACTCACCTCACATTGACAAAGGTGACATCTCTGAGTATTCCTTTTTACTTGCAGCTCCAACCAAGAAATCTAATGGATGAATTATTGAAACTACAGACAAATATGGAGTATCAGATTTCCATTTTGTTTTTCCTGACCTAGGGTTTGGAATTGATTTCAAGCAAAAAATTGTAGTGGAAATGGTTTGGACAGCAAATAAGTAAAAGCACTGTAATTCTCCTGCTGTGGAGACTGCCACTCATACAAGAATGGCAATGTCAATGCAAATCAAAAAAACAACTAGAAACACTTGCAGGGACTTGGGAAGTGGGGAAATATACTCCAGCAAAAAAATATAAAAAAAAAGGAAAAATATTTTTTTATTGGTGGGGTTAAAAATAGTCTTAAGCATTGTTGTAATCAAAATTGATTTTTTTTCTTTTTAAGTTTTTCATCAAAGCAAATATATTTACAAGCCCAGCATTTGAGTAATCTGCTTTAATTCATCTACTGTTCTGCTGCTACCAATTTATGCTGCAGCCATTGACCACTTATTCTTTTTTTTCTGTTTCCAGTTGTTCCCTCTCCATTTGCAGTTGCGCTTGCTGTTGATCCTTCTACTTTTCCTCTTTTTGAAACTCTAGCTCAGCCTGTTTCAACTTCCACTCAGAATCCCATTTTTTCTGATGAGCAAAACTCTTGGCTTTCTGCTTTTGAAATTAAATAGCCAGTTGAAAATCCCACTTCTCCTTTTCAAATTGAAGTTTTTCAGATTCAATTTGCAATTTCACTGTTTTTCAGAGGGGAATAGGGATGAGCTAGATTTTGACAGCAAGGAGAATCCAATGGGCTTACTTGAATCTTGCTTCTCCATGATCTCCTCAAAGCCCAAAAAATTTGAAGTGTTTCTCCTCTTTTGAATGCTATTGGGGTTGATGTTGATTGAATTGGAGGCCTTTTGCTTTCCCTTTGCAGAGGGGGTTTGTGTGGGAACATCATTGCTCTCATTTGAAGGGGATATCAGAGGCCCCATTGGCTTGAGTTTTCGGCCATTCAGGAATGGATGAGCCAGTTTCTTTTGAATCTAAATCAGTCAGGATTAACTGGACAGAAGAGAAAAGAACTTGGTTCCTTACTTGAGCAGATGTTGATGGCAATAGTGATACAGGAATGAAATCCTCCTCATTGGCCAAGTTCTCCAGTTCTTCCACCCCAGGGAGAGAGCAATTGAAAGAAGGAGGGGAGGGGTTCAAGGTTGGGTTTGACTCCCCAATCAACACAGAAGTAGATGTGATTGGAGCCAATTGTGTTTGAATATCCTCCTTGGCATTGGATGGGGGCCACTCCAAGGAAAAGTGATGTTGGCCTTCTTTCCAAAGATTTCATCCATCTGAATATAAAAAGGACAAATGGAGTCCAACTTATCAACCACCAAGTTGATTCCCTTGGCTTTTTCAGAGTAGGTGACACCAAAGCCGGTGGAGATTGACATGGAGTGGGCCTTTTTGTACTTGGCTCAATAATTCTTGAATTACTCCCTCATCTGTTTGGATGACAGATCCAGCCTACCATTGGTTTTATTCTTGAGTTCATTGGCCATCAGGAGATAACCATTGACCTTAGAGGATGGAGGTTGGCCAATGCGTGTTTCATTGTTGGATCCAAAGCAAGCATTGTGGTTGGATGGAATTTTGAGCTAGTTTACCAGGAAGATGTGATCAGCTCTCTTGAGCTGACTTGAGCCTTTGGAAGCTGATGGGGGAGGATTTTTGAATGTTGAGTTCCTGGAGGATATTTGCTTTGGTCTGTTAGATTGTTTAGTTGACTTGCGGGTGGAGGATTTTGGAGGGGCAATCTAAAAATAGTAAGAGGGATGAAGGGATGAAGGGCTATGAGAGTTTTTGAGTGGTGAGAGTGATGATGTGATGAGAGGATGAGAGTTATGAAACAAAGAGAATAGGAAGAGATGAGAGTGATGAAGTGACAAGAGGGATAAAGCAATGAGAGTTAGGATGTGACAAGAGTGATGAAGTGATGAGGAAAGTGATCCAATGAGAGTTAGCTGGATGTGATGAAAGCGATAAAGTGATGAGAGTGATGAAGTGATGAGGATAGTGATGAAGAGATGAAGAGCAATGAATCAAATTTTTTTCCAATGAGGTTGGAGTTAGAAGGAGGTGGGAACCCAGGCGTGGATGATGTGGAAAGGTGGTGGAAGCCTTCTAATACTTTATTTGAAAAACCCCACTTATTTCTGGTTAACTCTGACATGTCTGATTTGAAATAAGTGGGTTTTTTGATTTTTAATGGCGGGTTTGAAATGGCAGATTTGGTTTGAAACCCGCGATTAAAAAATGGGCGGTTTGCTTAATTCTGATACGCCCTAACATCATGAATTACAGAAATAATTATAAAAGATATTGAACACATGTTTCTTTGAAGAATGTAAGATTTATTATGGAATGTAAATACCTTTGCACCAAATATGAAACAAATAGAAAAATTTTATGTATTAATATTTCATGTGGGGAATTTTTATATGCTTGAATATATAAAGAAAAGCTTTATAAAGTAAAAAAATTAAAAGATTGAATATCAAAAATTTATTTCTTTTAATAAGAATTGATTCTTCCATTGGGATTTGAATAAACTATACCAAACATAAAAATACATGGAAAAGTGCTAAAGATTCTGATTTTAAAAGAATATTTGAAAAATGAAAAAAATATTTCAACAATATGAAGTCATTGAGTAAAATAATGATTATAAAATTGAAAATTTATTTATGGGGATAAAAACTAATATTTATGATGGAATCTAAATATCTTTTAAAAAAAATAAAAATAAAAAATAAAAATTAAGCATAAACCTATTTCATGATAGGAATTAAAATATAATTAACAAAAAAAACTTGATCAAGTGCAAGAATAATAGGGTGTACCAAAGTTAGCAAAACCACCATTAGAAACATGCTATTTTGTTTTGACCAAACCCGCAATTTTTAATGGAGGGTTTCTGAAATACACATACCCCCTAACTGGTGTATCTTAAAATGGCAGGTTTCATGAAACTGGAGGGTTTCAAAAATCAAAACCACCATTATCATCCATCCACCATCCATTGCATGCAAAACACTCATCCACACCTCCACCTCAGAAAATCCATACCATCCTATATCCATCACATCACACATGTCTCATCTCCATTGATTCACATCTCCATAAATTCAAATCTCCATTTCTTCACAAAAATCCCATCATCATCTTTCTCAAAATTTCCAATTAAACTTCCTGGCAGCAAGTTGAAAACACAAAAAAGATGACTGAATTTTTTTATTGTTTGACTCTGATTCAGACTATGATTCAGACTCCAATTTGGAATCAACTTGGTTAGCTTTGAATTCTATTTTGGAAAAGAAATAAATAGTTCCAAGGAGAAAAACTCTCCACAAACCTATGTATGAAAGGAAAAAGCATCATCTAATCCCCAAATTAATCTTCCAGAAACTGTTCCAAACTTTATTGCCTTCATTCATGAAACTTCTGGAGATGATTGAAGACCACCACATCTTCCTGAAAAATTCTCAGAATCCTCAATGTGATCCAGCTATCCAACTGGATGTTGCTCTTTGTAGATTTGGATAAAATGGAAATGGAGCAGCAATTCATCAATTAGAAAATCTATTCTCAGTAATTTATGGAACTATTGACTCATACACCAAAAGAGTCATGATTGCTATCCTATCTTTCTGTTTCTCAGTCTCTTTTTGGCCAAAAAAAGAAGAACACAAGGAGATATCTCAAGTAATGGAGACTGAAGTCTTTCACAGTTGCATTGGTTTTTTTGATGGAGCCACTATCCCCTTGAGTCAAAAACCCAAGCTAGATGGCAACCACTATTTTGATTGGAAAAAAAAGGCAATCAATTCAATTCCTTTCCAAAGCCTTTGATAATACACTGACAAAACATGTTTGATTGGTTTGTATAGATACTCTTTGTCACTAAAACTTGTTTGTGATAACAACAAGAAGTTCATATCCCTCCATGCTGGCCTTCCAGGTTCTTGTCACCATTCATATTTTTTCAATTGGATGCGGATTTCCCAAAAACCAGATAGCTACTTTGAGCAAGATCAATATCTTTTGGCCAATACAGCTTATGCTAGTGGGAAATATGTGGTTGCAGCATAATTCAATGTTTCATCCAATGATCAAGCCAAAACCAATTTTGACTATTTATCTTGCGCAATCACAAGTTTGGATTGAGCATGCCATAGGAATCCTGAAAGGAAGATGGGCCAGCTTATGGGAGATGCAAAACCAGCTACAAAATTTCAAAGACATGAAGTTCCTCATCAACTGGATTATCACTTGTGTAATACTTCACAACCTTCTTGCCAACATCAAAGATGAATGGGAAGAAATATTAGAGGAAGATATTCCCAATCCTCCTCAAGTCATCCCAGTATCATCTTTTGCCTCATCTTCTTCATTGAGATAGTTGATTCTACCCCTCATACTGGCTCACTTTGATGAGTAGCATTCAAATGTTAAATAGGTGAAATATCACATCACAGAATTTGTTTGGTTTTGGTTTTTCAAATCCTAGGCTGACTTGTTTTTTTTTTTTTTTTTTTTTTTTGGTGGACTTAGACAAAAAACAGAACAATAAATTCCAAACTTTCAGCTTGCTACTATGTACAGAGCAACCTGTCATAGCAACACAAAACTATAAAAAATAAGAATATCTGAATTAACAAAAGAAGGAGTGAGAAATCCATAAATATTATTGAAGAAATGGATTTTTCACCCAAAATTAGGTAGGGTCACTCACTGACCCCACCCTTGAAATCCAAGTCCTTACATTTTAAAAATAATTAAAAAGAAAAGTACTAAAAATTACGACACCAGTATGGCACCTTTTTGCAATTTTGACATTTCACACGTGTTGTCACGTATAGGGTTTACACCTAAAATTCACTCAGAATGGAGGTGTTGTGTATATTTTAGGAGTTACATGCGGAAATGTGTTATGTCACAATTCCCGCGCGCAGCCCCGCATCATTACATACCCCTACGTACTCATAGTAGCAGTTTCCTGCGTACTAGAAACCCGCGCGCAGCTAATTCTTCCATGCACGCAGCAGATCCCACCCCATGCGCATCTGAACTGACTGCTCCCCGTGTCTGGATCCTTTGTGACTAATCTGACAACCAGGTACCGCTCAAAAGAGCTACAACCTAATTAGGGTTGCCTGGCATATGTAACAAGTTAAAATATGCATTAGTAATAATCTAAAAAGATCAAAACTTAATAAAAATTAATAAAAATTAAGTTTAGAACATTTTTTAATAATAAATTAAAGATCAAGGATTACCACATAAATCATTGACTCTGATCTTTGAAGACCACAAAACACTACAAGGAGTGTTCATAAAAATTATTAAAAATTATCTACGTGATCAGAAGAGGATGGAAAATAAGTAACAATTTACATCTGTTCAATTTAAAGCAATAATAATAGTAAAAATGAAGGATGAGTGCAGAATGATCAAATTTATGCCATAATAGATTAACAGATCCTGTGGCTAAAATAGTACAGATATACAGCAGATATAAGGTCAGCTGATTAACAGCACCAAGCGGCCCTGCTAATCTTGCTCTGACTCGATTGCCATCCTCAGCCCATGAGCAGAACTCTCTCTACGCGCCCTGAGAAGCTCAAAATCACCCCAAAAAGGTATTTATACAGACCTCTTTGGATCCATTATTCCATCATCAGTTTACCAGGAATTATTATTATCAATCAGACACCGTGTCATTGTTAGTCAAGTGCTTATGAAGAATCTAAGAAAGTGATTTATTAAAAAGTCTTTAGTATTATTATTTATTTCTTGAAACCAATCAACCCTTGAAGTTTAGTCAGGCAATCCACCCCATCTGCTCTGAAACCCTTCCTATTATTGCAGTATTTTTGTGGTAAAGTGCTCAGAGTGAGTGTTTCCCTTCCTGTCTAGGCCATTGTTCTGTTATGCCCGGCCATTAGTGGAATAAGCCCTTTCTAAGGCACCCATCTTCATTCCAAGGTTCTTAACCTGCCTAAGGAGGCCCCTTGAAGAGAGGTTGCTTTGTCTGTAAAGACCCCCAGTAGTATAATACTGTGGCCCCTCTTTTATATACATATTGAAAACCTTTTATTAAAAAACCAATTAAAGCTTTCAAATGCTCTTGTTATATTATTTATTTGAGCCTCTAAGCGTTTATTTTTGGAATAATAATAATTATTATTATTCCAGTATTTTTATCACTCTCTGTAGCTAAAGGACTGCAAGGTTCCTGGTATCAGAGAGCTGACACAAAGCAGAAGTCCACACCTCCCTCTACCTCACCAAACCACCTCCACCTCCAAGTTCATCCAGTTATCCTCCTCCTTATCCAGGTCACCTTGTTCTTTGCTCAGCTCCCCAGGTAAGCCCCCTCTCCTCCTCCTTGAATCATTGGTTCTGACCTCCCCCCTCCTCCTCCTCCTTTTAGATTCCTTCCTTGTTCCTTGCTCAGCACCCCCCCTCCTCCTCCTCCTCCTGCTCCCCTTTTTCCCCCTCCTCCTCCTTTCCAATAAACCAATTGATTTTTTGCTTTCCAATTGATTGATTGATTTTTTGCTTGCCAGTCAATTTATTGGTTGAATGGCAAACAATCAATCATTTACTCACCAATTGATTGATCAATCAATCAATCAACAAGGAGGAGGAGGGGGATGATGTCCTGCCCCACCCTTCCCCTCATCCTCCTCCTGCCAATCAAATGGCAAGGAATCAATCAATCAACAAGGAGGAGGAGGGGAATGATGAACTTCCCCCCCTTCACCTCCTCCTCCTCCTCCCTGATGATTAAAAGGTGACTTATTGGGCTTTTTTTTGTAGGAGAATTCACCAGTATTGCATTTTTATTTTCTATGTTTTTTGGTCATCTATGTTGATTACACCAGACTAATGAATGTTTTTTTTTTTGATTCCAGGCAATGCAACACCTGTTTCCACTGCTTTCTCTGCCAATTCTTCTCCCACCAACCTCAAAATTCTAAAAAATTGTTTGACTAATTTCTTGATCCTCACCCCAATTGAAGCATTTAAATGGGAGGGAAGACAATGGGAGGAAATGATTCAATAAGCATACAGAGAGGTGGGAAGAATAGGGCTGGTCAGCAAAAGAGGGCTCAATACTAAGATTCTGAAATCTCTTTGAAGATCAAAGAGGGAGGGATCAATGAACAGGTTTTGTGGTCAGATCAAAAACTATGGCCTTTGGATCTGTATCCTGCCATCACTTTCAAAATAAGAAAAAAATGTCAAAAACCCTCCTCTGAAGATTGTGAACATGCAAAACAGAAGATCAAACACTTCCATTTCTTCTCCTCTGGAAACGTATTTGTTCATGATCAATCCAATCATGAGGCTCTGGTTTCAATAATCAAATTTTTGCCTTTGAATAAACTCTCTGAGCAAGATAAGAAGGAAATCAACTTGGTGAAAAATCTCCTTCACCAATTGAAAAAATTTGTCAACACTGTTGGTCCCTCAAGATCTTGGGGTAGAAAAATGTGGGCAATTGGATGGAAAAAATTGATGCACCCCTCTGAATTATTCAGACAATATTTGAAGAAAGCTGCCATTCAATCTTCCCCTCAAGAGTATAATTTGATCAACCTTAGTTTGGACAAAGCATCTCAAATCCTAGGCCAAATGTTCAGAAAATTGACCAAACTGGCACACAATTCCAACCAAAAAACCATGCTGGACAACAATATCCCCTCTTTCTCCTCATAGGAATTTGGATCTGGCCTTACTCCTTTGGACTGCTACCCTCACATAACCTTCACCCCAGACTCCTTCTACAACTCTCCCCATATTGAAAAAGGTGATGTATCCTCCTATTCCTTTTTACTGGTGGTCCCAACCAAAAAATCAAATGGAAAAATTATTGACAACAAGGACAAATATCAAGTATCTGATGAAAAATTTTTTTTTACAGACTTTGGATTTGGAATTTATTTTAAAGAAAAAGGTATTGTAAAAATGGTTTGGGCAGCAAACAAGTACAAGCACTTTACTTTTCCTGCTGTGGATAATGCCACCCATACTAGGATGGCTATGTCTTTTCAAATTAACAAGACCACTCTCAACACATTCAAAGACTTGAAAAGCAGTCAAATATGTTCTAGACCAAAGAATTTAAATAAAAGTGAAAAACTTTTTTTAATTGGTGGGGTTAAAAATAGGCTCAAACACTGTTGTATTTGAAAATAATTTTTTTGTTTCTATTTTTGAAACTTTTATCAAAGCAAATATTTTACAAGCCAAGCAATCACATGATTTCCTTTATTTCATCAAAAGTTCTACTGCTACCAATAAATGCAATGGCTACCAATAACCTATCTTTTTTTCCGTGGATAGACTTTCCCTCTCCTTTTTGAGTGGTTTTTCCTCTTGATCCTTCTCCTTTTCCTCTTTTTGAAACTTCAGCTCAGCCTTTTTCATTTGCCACTCAGAATACAACTTTTGTTGATGAGACAAACTCTCAGTTTTCTGCTTTTGACAATCCATAGCCAGTTGAAAATCCCACTTCTCCTTTTAAAATTGAATTTTTTCAGATTCAATTTTTGATTTGACTTTTTTTTGGAGGGGAATAGGAATGAGCTTGATTTTGAAAGCAAGGAGAAACCAATGCGCTTACTTGAATCTTGCTTCTCCATGATCCCATCAAAGCCAGAAAAATTTGAAGTGTTTCTCCTCTTTTGAAGGCTATTGGGGTTAATGTTGATGGAATTTGGGAACTTTTTTTCCCTTTGCAGAGGAGCTTTGTGTGGGAAATTCATTTCTCTCATTTGAAGGGGATATGAGAGGCCCCATTGGCTTATGTATTTGGCCATTCAGGAATGGATGAGCCTTTGTTTTTAAAATCTAAATAAGTCAGTATTAACCAGAAAGAAGAGAAAAGAACTTGGTTCTTTACTTGAGAAGATGTTGATGGTAGTGGAAATATAGTAATAACTTGCTACTAATTGTCCAAGTTGTTAAGTTCTTCCACCCCAGGAAGAGAAAAATCCAAAGAAGTAAGTGAGGGGTCCAAGGAAGGGTTTGAATTGTTGATCAACGCTGATGTAGACGTGATTGGATCTGGTTCTGTTGGAATATCCTCCTCCTCATCAGATGGGGGCCACTCATAGGTTTCATTGGGATCATAATTGCTAGGCTGAGCATCCACAGTTAGTTCCTCAGAATCAACTGAATCTGATTTTTGGGAATCAAAAGTGGCTAAAGGGGTGATATTGGCCTTCTTTCCAAAGATTTAATCTATTTGAATATAAAAAGGACAAATGGAGTCCAAATTATCAAACACCGAGTTGATTCCCTTTACTTTATCACAGTTTGTGATTCCAAAGCCAGTGGAGATTGATGGTGGGATCATAATTTTTAGTCTGAGCATCCACAGCCAAGTCCTCAGCATCAACTGAATTGGATTTTTGGGCATCAAAAGCACCTAAAGGGGTGATATTTGTCTTTTTTCCAAAGATTTCATCCATATGAAAATAAAAAGAACAGATGAAGTCCAACTTATCAACCACTGAGTTGATTCCCTTGGCTTTATCAGATTTGGTGATTCCAAAGCCAGTGGAGATTGACATTGAGTGGGATTTTTTGTACTTGGTTTGATAGTTCTTGAATTTCTCCTGCATCTGTTTGGATGAAAGATCCAGCCTAACTTTGCCTTTATTCTTCAGTTCATTGGCCATCAGGAGATAACCATTAACCTTAGAGGATGGAGGTTGGCCAAGTTGTGTTTCATTGTTGGATCCAAAGCAAAGATCATAGTTGGAGGGGATTTTGAGCCAATTTAACAGGATTATCTGATCAGAACTCTTCAGATGACTTGAGCCTTTGGAAGATTATGGGGGAGGATTGTTGGATTTTGAGTTCCTGGGGTATGTTTGATTTAGTCCATTGGATTGCTTAGTGGACTTGTGGGGGAAGGTTTGCTGAGGGGCAATTTAAAAAGAGTAAGAGAGATGGAGGGATGAATCTGTCACACAACCACCCCAGGTACTATAGGGCAATCTGAGATGATCTTGAGTGCAAAAGGAAAGCTGAGTGCAATGGCAAGTGCAAGGTAGCAAGGGCTAACTGCAAAGTGCAAAATTATGGTGGAGTAACTTAACACACAGGGAGAGGGATGAATGTTCCAATGGAAGGAAACCAAACCCAAGCCAAATGTGATGACTGGATTTAGCAAATGCAAGAAAGTATGAAATTAGCTAACTGAGGATACAATCCTCAGGAAAACAGAATAGCTTTTATAAGGTAATCCAAGATGACTAGATACAAACTGATGGATGGTCAACTACAGTTCCAAGTGGTGAGGCAATGAATGACATGGACAGAGTAAAAAATGAAATGAAAGCATAAATTGTTTCCAAGGTATTAGCATAAGTGCAAGAAAATAGGGGATGAATGTATTGGAATGTAATGGTTGAGACATGAGGGAATGATGTTGGAAGCAATGCAAATATGAAGGTGTAGTTTATGCAGGGTAAGGGACTAGTCCATTTGCAAACTATACAGTTGAGATGGTTTGACTAGAATGAGGGCAAACTAGCAATAGCATGTGACTGGAAATGGGAAACCAAGGGTTATTGATACCTAGGGTGAAAAGGGAGGAACCCAAATGGATGGTCAACCAAGGCAGAGTTGACTGCAAGGTTTGCAAGTGGATTCTGATTCAGTTGCCAAGAATGGAAGGTTTTTATGCAAGCCAGAGTTGATAAGCGGAAGGCACCATTGATGTTATGCTTCTAGTTTGTCACGCTTATGGACTGAGGTAGATTGTACTTGAAGAAAAAGAGTATGTCAAAGTAGGAATACAATAACCCTTAAGCTCAAAGCGTGACAGAAGCAATGAAGCAATGAAGTGATGAAGGGATGTGTTGAAAGCAGGGATGAAGTGATGAAGGAATGAAGCAATGAGAGTTAGCATTTGATGAAAGCAGGGATGAAGCAATGAAGTGATGAGAGGATGGATATGATGAAAGCAATAATTTGATGAGGGTGATGAAAGGGACTAGTCCATTTGCAAACTATACAGTTGAGATGGTTTGACTATCATGAGTGCAAACTAGCAATAGAATGTGACTGGAAATGGGAACCCAAGGGTTATTGATACCCAGGGTGAAAAGGGCAGAACACAAATGGATGGTTGACCAAGGTAGAGTTGACTGCGAGGTTTGCAAGTGGATGCTGAGTCAGTTGCTGAGAATGGAAGGTTGTTATGCAAGCCAGAGTTGATAAGCGGAAGGCACCATTGATGTTATGCTTCTAGTTTGTCATGCTTATGGAATGAGGTAGATTGTACTTGAAGAAAAAGCTCCTGCAAGCATTCAGAAAGTTTTCCCATTGATTCCAAAGTCTTTATAATTACTGTATACCCATTAATCCTTACTTCTTTGCTTTTAATAGATTCATAATTAATTATGTCTTCATCATCATTCTGCTGTTGCAAAAACTGCATTTGATGAAACAAGCAATGTGTCCCTAGTACAGCCACGCAAGGTATTTGAGAAAAGTGCAAACAGTGTTGCTTGTACATTCCCTATAAGTAGTAAGCCATCCATAGATGTCCCAGCAGCGTCTGGAAGGGAGGTGCAAATTCAAAGGTCCATGCCGCAAGTTAATTATCAGATACTGCCTTTGCCCAAAATTGATTTCTTAGGTATTTGGAACCCCGGTAAGTTGAGGCTTAGAGACTAACAATAAGTAGAAAAATAAAGAAAAGAGAAATGGAACTAATATAATCCTCATTAGTTTAGTACTGCCACAATTCCAACAATAAGCCACCAATACGCTTCTGCTGCCACCGCCATATACTGGATCAATTGGGTTGGAAGTGCAAAGAAAGGTGCAAAGTGAAGTGCAAGCCAAAGAAACAATGACAATCAAAGAGGCAAGGAAAGAAGGAATGGCTGAAGGGGAGGTGGAACCGGAGCAAAGGGAGAAAAATGAGGAAGAAGGAAACAGAATAGAAGGAAGGAGTGGAATGGAACAGGAGGTGGAGGAACGGGGTGGAATGGAAAGAAATGAGATGGAAGGCTGAAATGAGTGGATCCAAGTGTAAGTCAAAGGGCCAATCAAAACCAATGAAAGGCAATTGACTGGAAATGTTGAAGAAGTTTCTTCAAGGGGCCAAAGGAAGAGAGCTCAAGAGGAACTCATGGAGGAAGGTGGATGGAATACACAACCAAAGAGGGTTTGGACTGCAAAGTGCAAGGAAATCTTCAAAAGACATCTGGTGACGCAAGTGATGATCTTGTGAAGATTGTCTTATTTGGTGGATGACAAAGACTTGGAAGAATTTAGGTTGATGGTAGAGGAATTGAATGAGAATTTGGAGGAAGCAGAAAGGGAAATAAAGGATAGTCTATATAAATGTATATTTTATTTTTATTATTTTACTACGTTATATATATATATATATATATATATATATATATATATATATTTGTTTAGGAAAAATAGGATTCTTGATTTTGAAATAAAATGTTAAAGGATAAGATTTGTGAAAAGAAAAAAGGAGATGGATATGAGAAAGGCAAAGGAAATGAAATGAGGAAATGGGACAAGATTCATGGGAAGGAATGGGATGGAAGTGTGGAATGGGATGGAAGTGTGGAATGGGATGGAAGTGTGGAATGGGATGGAAGTGTGGAATGGGATGGAAGTGTGGAATGGGATGGAAGTAATTGAATGGAATGGGAGCTATGATTGGCAAGTTTTTCAAGGGTAACTTGCATGGAAGTCTCAAACCAAATCAGGAAAGTTGCAAAGGTGATGGACTGGTTCCCACAAGGTGCAATCTTCATTGGACTGGAAGCCAGTCCATTCAACAAGGTATTGAAGCTTTCCTTTGCATAACCTGGAATCCAGGATACGGCTTACTTCCCACTCTAGCTGATTGTGGACTTGGAATGGTTCAGGAGGGGGATGACTCTTGCCTGGGTATAGGACTCAAGCTGGCTCTAGGAGAGACACGTGAAAGACCAGGTTGATACCTTTCCATTTTGCAGGTAAGGTAAGTTTAAAGGTGTTAGGGGAGACTATTGATTTGACTTTGAAGGGGCCAAGATTTCTTTCAGAGAGTTTACAAGTTGGGCAAGTACTGCAAATATTGCAAGCATCAAGCCATACCTGATCTCCTACTGCAAAAGTTGGGGCCAAAGTGCAAAGTCAATCTGCTTGTTCCTTGTAGCACTGGTTTGCTGTTTTGAGGTTGGTTTGAAGTTGCAATTGAAGGGATTGGATGTGGTTAAGGTAATTGGTAGCAGGTTGAGAAGGTGCTATGTGAAGGGAAGAGAAAGTTGGGTTTCTACCATAAAGATTCTGGAAGGGAGACTGTTTGGTGGAGGAATGAGTGGAGTTGTTGTAGGCAAATTTGGCTAATGGGAGCCATTGTGACCAGTTGTCCTGTTGGTAGGAGACGTACATTCAAAGATACTTTTTGAGGATCTGATTGATCTGCTTGGTTTGCCCATCTTTTTGCGGGTGGTAAGCCATTGATAGATTGCAAGTAATCTTCAAATGTTGAAACAGCAAGGTCCAGAAGCTAGAGACAAACAAAGATCCACGATGACTAATTATATTATCAGGGAGACCATGTTTTGAGA
The DNA here is from genome assembly GCA_025617555.3 of Puccinia polysora. Taxonomy (NCBI): domain Eukaryota; kingdom Fungi; phylum Basidiomycota; class Pucciniomycetes; order Pucciniales; family Pucciniaceae; genus Puccinia; species Puccinia polysora. The sequence continues at coordinate 1,456,431 of CM062647.1, read as the reverse complement.
ATACATATTCTATAAATAAATTAGTCAAGTGTTCCAAAGAGGCCGTCACATTACTGCAAAGAAATAAAGCCATCTTTGAGAAGCAATCTACTACTACTAAAATAGCATCATAACCACTAGAAATAGGTAATTGCAAAATGAAGTCCATAGAAAGCAAGTGCCAAGGAATTGGCGGAATTGGAAGTGGCTGGAGCAGCCCATACTTCCAGTGTTTCAAGGACTTGTTCTGATTGCAATCATAGCACACATTAACATAGTCTTTTACTTCATTAGTCATACCTGACCAATAGAAGTCTTGTGAAATTCAATTGGTAGGTTTCATCCTGCCCATAATGACCAGCAAGCAGGGAATCATGCCTTGACTCAAAGATATCTAACTTAATGCAAGGATTATCCGGTACTACTATACAATTTTTATAAACTAAATAATCATTTTTGTCAATACTATAATCACTATCTAATAAGTTTGCATTCTTTCAAAGTTTGCTACACTTGAGGTTTTTGAGTTGATATTGTTTTAGTTTGGAAGCCAGATCTTGAAGGTGAGTGATGATCAAACTATGTTTGGCAGACTGGGTTGAGAAAAGTGTCCTAACGTTTTCAGGATTGTAGTTGGCAAAGGTGCTCCCCCCTCCTGGGTAAACATTGTCCCAATGTGACAAAGCATCAGGGACTACCGCTTGTTTCCCAGGACGGTACATGATTGTAAAGTTGAACTTGCAGAGGTATTTGGCCCAACGTGCCCGTCTGCATGTAAGGACTTGTGAGCTCATGAAATATTTCAAAGAATTGAGATCAGTTAAGACCTCAAAAGGTTCCATAAGGCTCAAAAGGTATGAAAACCATTTTTTCAAGCAAAAAACAATTTCAAGAAGTTCTGTTGTCATGAATCTCATAATTAAGCTCTGCAGCAAGCAATTTGCAAGACTCAAAAGCTACAGGATGAAAAAGAGAAGAAGAGGAGGAAAACTGCAAGATTACTCCTGCAATTGCATAGTTGCTTGCATCTGTTTTGACAATAGTGCAAGCTAGCTTGTTAAAGTGAGCAAGTATTTGAGCAGTGGTAAAGGCTTTCTTCAGAGCTTCAAACTCCAAAGCAGCTTGTTCTGTGAAAGAAAATGAGTATCTTTTTGAAGAAGGTTAGTGAGGTTTACAGTTTTCTTGGCATAATGCTCAATAAACCTCCTGTAAAAATTACTGAAACCAAGGAAAACTTGAAGGGATTTAACAGAGGAAGGTGGGGGCCAGTCCAATATGCGTTGGCTTTTGGCTGGGTCCATCAATAGTCCTTGCTGCAAGACTATGACACCTAAAAATTGAAGAGAAGGAGTATGAAATTTGCACTTAGAGGCTTTTACAAACAGGTCATTCTTGCAAAGTTGCTGCAGCACCTCTTGCACATGTTTGATGTTATCCTCAAGAGTTTTCTAGTAGACTAGTATATTGTCAAGACAAACCACAAGATATTTCTCCACAAGGTCAGAAAAAATGTCATTGAAAAAATGTTGAAAAGTGGAAGGAGCATTTCAGAGGCCAAAGGGCATGACAGTATACTCATAACTGCCAAACCATTGTAAGACTCCAAACAGTGCTAGGCTGTGGCAGTTCTGTGGAGGTGAAAGGTGCTGTTTAGGCTGCCCTCCTGAGTGTTACAAAAATATTTAAATGTAACCAAGATCAAAGTCCAGAACCTGGTAAACAAGGGACCAAAAGTAAGAGGATAAAGATGATAGTAGTCAGTAGCTGGGGAAACAACACTATCTGAGGCAAGATGATGCCGGGGAAAACTCAAATAGAAGAATTCAAGGATTGTTCAGAGTTCAACAAGACAAGGAAATTGTAAATGACAGCACCCACAAGCTAATAGCTCTGGTCATCAGCAGAAGCTTAGGAAAGATCAACTCAATCCCAAACAACCTCCAGGTTCTCAATGAACCTGCCCAACTCTCCGCAATCAAGCGCTTGAAGGGTACCAGATAACTGTGGGTGGCTGCACAAGACAAAGCTAATTGTTTGGTGAGGCTCTAGAAGCAACACAATAACTGATTCAAAGAAGGATAACCCAACACTTCTCAAGGGACTCAAGAGTAGGGTGGCGGAATTTAACTTCAAAAGAAATGAAAGGAGCTTTAACACTCCAGGTTTTAAGCTTAATAAAACCTCTTTAGTCAAACGTGACTGGTTCCAGAAAGATAATCAAAGGATGATCAGGACCAGTATGGTCGGATAAAAGGGATCAGGAGTGGTGTAACACACTCAAGAATTCAATCAGTCAAATTATTCTTCAACCAGCAAAGCTATTGGTTGGTGATAAGGATCAAGGATCAGGGTTTTGAGTATGGAGGCTCAATGATCAAGGGGGCAATCATGGATATACCCAAATTTTAGTCTCAGATGAAGGGGAATGAGACCCCATGGATGATTTAATTTAAAGATGATGGTGATACTCTCTGGTAGGATAGGATATGATGTGTTTTTTTTTCAAAAAGGCAGGGGAGAGCCCCTCCTTATATGGGCAGGAGGCCCTGTTAGACTATGTACAAAGGATACTACAAATAGAGCATATTTTTTTTTTTTTTTTGAATAAAACCTAAATAAAAGAATTGTAAAATTTTTTTGAATTTTTCCAAATCTGCTCCAGGGTTTCCAGATTTGGTCACCACATCTCTCCCCAACTTACAGACTGTCCCTAGTCTGCATCTGAGCTTGATGTCATAAAAAAAAGAAAGGAAAGATGATCAAACACAAGAAATGGCCATTTGATCTTGAGGGTGATTGAAAAAGAATATATTGATCCATCCAAAGAAAAAAAATCCTAGAGTTGACTGCAATAAAATGAAGAAGGCGTCCCAGGTGCTCACGTATGTGGCATAAAGTAGAGATTAACAACAAAACGCAGCAGATGACCCTGGTGGTGCACAATTGGGAGGACTTACTTCTGAATAAAGTTGTCTCCACAACAATGAAATTTCTTGACCTGATCAGCAGAGAACCTTCTGGCCACCTGAGTACCATCCAGTTCCTCCAAAAGATATGATCCACCTCTGACTTGACGGACCACTCAATAGGGACCATTCCAGAGATTGGAAAAAAGCTTTCCCCACTGAGTTTCCAAGGATCAATTATAAGCTAAAACTAGATCACCAGGATTCAAGGGATCCCTGAATTGATTGGAATGCTTGTCCTCCCAATACTGGACTTATTTTTCCCTTGAATCCATCATTTTCTGATAAGCTTTGTCACAAACTTCTTCACTTTGCTCCAGTTGCTTGGATCTGGCAACTAATAGATCAGTGGTGGAAGAAACCTTTTCCCAAGAAATACCTAAGAAAGATTCCATTTCCAGATCAAGAGGAAGGACAGCCCTTTGACCAAAGAGGATTTTGTAAGTTGAGTAGCCAGTAATTTGTTTAGTTGAAATTCAATCAGAGAAGAGGACCAGAGGAAGAAATTGGCAACAATTCTTTCCACTTTCACCAGCCAACTTGACAAGAGAAGCCTTCAAAGGGGCATGGCCTCTTTCCACCATTCCTTGTCCTTCAGGATAATAAGGAGTGGTCACCCTATGTTGACCAGGAAGCAATCGGATCATTTTGGCCAGTTTTCCACCAAACTCAGAGCCACCATCAGTTGAATAAGATTGAGCCAAGCCATCACGCATTGTCCAAGTCTCATAAAGGAAGGCTGCTACTGATTCAGAGCTGAGGTTCTTAAGAAATTTTGCTTCAACCCATCCAGAAAAATCATCTCTAGCCACAATGAGGTACTTAGCTCCACCAGCCTTAATGTGAACCACATCCATAGCAATCCTTCCAAAGACAGTGGACTCTCCAGTGGGATAAAAAATTTTGGCCGGGTGCCTAAGATCATGTTTCTGACATACTTCACAACTCTTGCACCATTGAGAGACTGATTTCTTCAAAGATGACCACCAGAATTGTTTGGATATACGTCAATAGGTTTTGGTTTCCCCACAATTCCCAAGGCCTTCATGGAGACTTTTGAGGATTGAATCTTTTTTAGAGGGGATTGTGACAACAATTAGAGCACAAGGATTGCCTCTTTTCATAAGCCTAGTACCTTGGACAAAGAAATTGGAGGACTTCCTTTTGAGTGATCAAAAATCTTTAGCAGAGAGATCAGGAGGCCTTTGGAGAGTGGAAAGGTACTGCTCTAATTTTAGCCAGAAACCTTGTTGGAAGCCAGAATAATCTTGGGAGGAAAAGGTGAAGACTGGACAAATTAAAGGCTCCTCCTCATCAAAGTCCACTCCAACATCCCATTCTTTGTCTCCAAGGGGGCTTTGAGATAAAACATCAGGCATGGTGAGGGATTTTCCAGGCCTATGAACAATATCAAAAGGGAAAAGTTAGATAAAGGCCACCCAACAAGTCATAGGATCATTTGGGAGGCTGGGGGCATTGATCATTTCAATGATGGATTGTGCGTCAACTTGTAACTCAAAGTGTTGACCCCAGAGCACAGTTTGGAGTTTCTTGAACAATTGAGCCACGCCACAGAGTTCCAGTTTTGGTTGGGACTACCTGGATTCTACATCTGAAAATAACAAGGATTCATAGAGAGCAGGACGGTCCCAACCATTTTCATCTTCCTGAGTGAGGACAGCCCCAAAAGATTGATAACTAGAATCAACAGCCAATTTGATCTTGCCAGCTCCCTGTCCATAAGCAATCTTTCTCAAGACTATGTCTTTGCCAACCATCATTTTAAGTAGCTGAAAAGAATGTTCACAATCTTGGGTCCAGATCCACTCAGCATCTTTTCTGGTCAGGCAACGTAGAGGAGCACAGATTTTGGATAGAGATGGGATAAAGATTTTAACATAAGTGACAACACCTAGAAAACCCCTGACTTCAGTTGGATTGATGGGAGTAGGCCAAGATAGGATTTTTTTGACTTTAGATGGAGCCATCCTTCTTCCTTCCTTGCAGACAACATGACCAACAATTTCCAGAGCAGGGACACAGGCAGCCAATTTGGATCCGGAGACAGTGAGGTCAGATTCTTCAATTTGGAACAAGATCCTTTCCAAAGTGGTTGCATATTCCCAGATAAATCAACAGATTCCTGAATGCCAGGGTAAGAGCTCATTGTTATAATCCAAAACTGGTCCTTTAATTCCGCCATTGTCAATAAAGATACCAGCATGATCAGGGATTTCATCCTGGAGGATCCAAACCATCTGAGCCTGATAGACTGAAACCAAGTTGGTGGCGCCTTGGGGCAATTGATTAAGTTGGAAACAACCAAGGGGAGTATCAAATGTAGTGAGAGGGCAAGAAATAGGATTTAAGGATTGTTTGTCATAGCCACCCATAATGTCACCTAGACCATAGCAAGCTCTTCCAGAGAAGGATTCAACAAACTCTTCAGTTGCAGGGGGAATACCAGAGTCTTTAATAGTAATCTTATTTAGAGGCTGGAGATCATGAACTATTCTAAGTTTACCGTTACTTTTAAGGACACAGAAAACAGGACTGGAATAGCTATAATTTGACTGTTTGTATAAAATGGTTTGGACTTGTTCCCGGACCTAATTGATGAATTTGTTGACTTTGGCAGCAGGGATTGGGATCTTTTTCTTTTACCAGGGATCATGTTCTACTACAGGGATGATATAAGGCAGACCATAGGATTCTTTCAAGAGACCTCTCTCTTCTTCACAGAAGGCAATAGCTTTTTCCCTAAGAGCCAAGACATTTTTGATAAAATACAACTCATCAGGTAGAAGCCATCCATCTGGTCCAAAGTTGACTACTCTCAGAAGTTCTTTGGTGACACGACCAGAGGGAATGAATGGACCAGTGAGAGATTGAGGTATGCCACAGTAAGGATTAAGGGATAGAGGAGGACACCTAAGAGGAGGGTTGAGATTGAGAGGCATTGGTTGGTTGACTGGTTGGATTTTCCTTGCAACTGGTTTATATTTGGAGGCAAAAGAGAGCTGTTCTTGTTTTTGCCAAGAGTTGACCAGAGAGATCTGACTACAAGGATTGAGACCAAGTTCTAACACCTTCCAAGTTTGATGTTCTGCAACATTTTCAAAAGGTGCTTTTTCCATAAAAGAAGTCCCAGGGGATAATGCATTGCTCACATGTGTGGCACAAGGTAGGGTTTCAAAAATGATAGTAGTAGGATACCCTGGTGGTGCACAATTGGGAGGACTTACTTCTAGAACAAGTTGCCTCCACGGATCTAGATGATGACAGAAAAAAAAGAAAGAAATCGGATTTCAAAGTTGATGATTGCTTGGACTGTAAATCCCAAGGTTTCTGGTTTGATCCCGGCCCGGGGACCAAATGTAAGAATCCAAATGGTGCTAGGCTTTGGAAGTTCTGTGGAGGGGAAATGTGCTGTTTAGGCTGCCCTCCTGAGTGTTACAAAAATATTCAAATGTAACCAAGATCAAAGTCCAGAACCTGGTAAACAAGGGACCAAAAGTAAGAGGATAAAGATGATAGTAGTCGGTAGCTGGGGAAACAACACTATCTGAGGCAAGATGATTCCAGGGAAAACTCAAATAGAAGAAGTCAAGGATTGTTCAGAGTTCAACAAGACAAGGAAATTGTAAATGACAACACCCACAAGCAAATAGCTCTGGTTGTCAGCAGAAGCTTAGGAAAGATCAACTCAATCCCAAACAACCTCCAGGTTCTCAATGAACCTGCCCAACTCTCCGCAATCAAGCGCTTGAAGGGTACCAGATAACTGTGGGTGGCTGCACAAGACAAAGCTAATTGTTTGGTGAGGCTCTAGAAGCAACACAATAACTGATTCAAACAAGGATAACCCAACACTTCTCAAGGGACTCAAGAGTATTGTGGCGGAATTCAACTTCAAAAGAAATGAAAGGAGGTTTAAAAATCCAGGTTTTAAGCTTAATAAAACCTCTTCAGTCAAACGTGACTGGTTCCAGAAAGATAATCAAAGGATGATCAGGACCAGTATGGTCGGATAAAAGGGATCAGGAGTGGTGTAACACACTCAAGAATTCAATCAGTCCAATTCTTCTTCAACTAGCAAAGCTATTGGTTGTTGATAAGTATCAAGCATCAGGGTTTTGAGTATGGAGGCTCAAGGATCAAGGGGCAATCATGGATATATCCAAATTTTACTCTCAGATGAAGGGGAATGAGACCCCACGGATTATTTAATTTCAAGATGATGTTGATACTCTCTGGTAGGATAGGATATGATGTGTTTTTTTTTCCAAAAGACAGGGGAGAGCCCCTCCTTATATGGGCAGGAGGCCCTGTTAGACTATGTACAAAAAATACTACAAATAGAGCGGAATTTTTTTTTTTTTTTTTTTGAATAACACCTAAATAAAATAATTGTAAAGATTTTTTGAATTTTTCCGCATCTGGTCCAGGGTGTCCAGATTTGGTCACCACACCGTTTTCTCATTGCGGTCAAATAATCATGGCCTTTTGCAATGAAAAACAGGTTATAGGCGCCTTGAAGGTCTAACTTTGAGAAATAAGCAGCTCCATGAAAGAGAGTGAGGAGGTGTGACATAGGCAGTACTGGGTAGGCATTCTTCTGGGTTACCTGGTTCAGTTTCCTATAATTGACACAAAGGCAAAGTCCACCATCTTTCTTTGGAACAAATAAGACGGGTGAACCAGTGTTTGAATTGCTTGGTCAAAGAAATTCTTTTGATATATTTTCCACAATGTATTCTTGAAGCGCAGTTGATTCTTGTTTCAAGAGAGAGTAGACTGGTCTGGGTGCCGGTGGTGGGCCAGTAAGTTTGATCTTATGATTGCAAGAATGGAATGGAGGAAGTTTATCTGCTTTTACAGCTGAAAAGACGTCAGAAAAGTCATGATAAACAGAAGGTAAAGACTCTTGAATGATTTCTAAATCTTCAATTTTTTCATCTTCAAGCATGGGATTCAAAGTGCTTTCATGATGCAAGAGGATTAGGGAGCTCAAAATACACCGTTTGGTTGGTGCCTGTTTCTCTTTGAAGAAACAAGGAAGAGGTAAGTTGGACAAATAAGCAATAACTCCTAAATCTGAAGAGGGAACTTGGGAATGAAGGTCTGGATATTGCAAATCTCCTGGCAGAAAAGTGTCATCCAACTCAATGAAAGTGTCAGGTAGGCTGTTTAATTCCTGTTTGACAGAAGGGTTAGTCTCCTGGGGTTGCTAGGTTCAAAGTTTAATTACTTCTTCTTGCAAATTCACATCCGGATTCCAGTGGACTAGGAAATCATGGCCTAGAATGGTATCATCCATTCCGGGAATATACAAGAAAAATAAATCCCATTTGAAGCGGGGGAAATTGCAAAATGCAAAGGTCCATTTTGCCTTTTGGGAAACCCAATGAGACAGCTCAGTTGCACTACTTACTAAATAGATAGGAAACTTATCTATCTTGGAACGCGCAAGGTTTTTTGGAAGTGGCAAAAGATTCACTTATAAAAGAAAAATTAGCTCCAGAATTGAGTAAAACTCAATAAGGAGAGTTTTCAGAATGGAAAAGGACAAATCTTGAACTTGGAGCACCTAGTGTCTTGCAAGTGCAAAGATTGAATTGCTGTAATTTAGATAATGTGTAGCCTTCCTTGAAAGTGTTTGGAAAACTACAAGCTAATTTTTTGACTGTTTAGCTGTTTCAAACAATAGCCGCTTTGCACAACTATTGACATCATGTTTACCTTCACAATACATACATAACCAATTCTTTTCCCTCCTTAACCGTTCCTCATTCTGGAGCATCCCAGTTTCTTTATCCAGGAACTTTGGAGTTTTGGCAACAGATTTTCCTTTTGGGTTGGAGTGCAAGGTTGTATTTGGTCTGGATTGCTTTGGGTTCTTTGAAGATTGTTTTGAGGATTTTTCCGTCTTTGGAGTCAAATTTGACGGTACATGGTTGTTTTGTCAAGAGAAGTTCTTGTTGTGATAACCATTTTCAAGCTAAATCACCCGGTTGATTAACTTCTGAAGGGAGGTTGTCTTATGTCCCCCAACTGCAAGTTGTTAAATTAGGCATGCCATTAAACCTTTTAAAAAATGAAATAAAAGGGCTGCCTTGTTCAATTGGATGCAAGACTGCAAAGCTCAAAAATTGGAAATATAAACGGAAGCTCTACTATTTTCCTTCATGACTAGATTATTTAGTTTGTATTTGGTGTTTTGAACTTCATTAGGGTTGCCAAACAGGGTGAACAGCTGTTGCTCAAAATTGTCCCAATTTTTGAGAAAAAAAGTGGGGCTAGTATTATCTAATAGTTCAAGGTAATGTTTGAACCACTGCAAGGCTCTTCCACCAAGGAAGGAAGATGTGTACATAAATCTAAGCCTATCAGTAGGGTAATTATGAGGATTGTTTGAGAAGATTATTTTGCAGGACTTTAGGTAGGATCTAAGCTTACAAGGGTGTTCCCCAGTAAAGTAATCAGGCTGATTCATGCCCGGGGTGCAAAAACTAGGACCAATTGGACCAGATTGCAAGGCAGTTTGATTGAGTTCCTGGATCAGAGTTGTGAGTAAAGTTGAGGCACCAGGTTCAGGAGCATTAGTGCAAGCCTGTGATTTACCACAAGTCAAGTTTTCATTGGAAGAGTCTTTGATTTCTTTGAGAGGGTCCACTTCCTCCCGCAAGGGAGCAAGGGGATCATCAAGAGGTTCAACCAAAGGATATTTAGAAGAAGGTACAGGATCTAAAGGTTGTCTGGCCTGAGAAATGCTGGATCTCCCTACCCAATGGATATCATCATTGTAAGGGGTGAGGGAAGCATTCCCGGTTGAGAGAGCACAGGAAATTGTAAAAGGAAATCTATTATAGGTTGGCAAGCTACTATAGATGAGTTGAGTTAGTTAATTTACTGTCACACAACCACCCCACGTACTATAGGGCAATCTTAGATGATTGTGAGCACAAAAGGAAAGCTGAGTGCAAGGGCAAGTGCAAGGTAGCAAGGGCTAACTGCAAAGTGCAAACTTATGGTGGATTAACTTAACACACAGCAAGAGGGATGAATGTTCCAATGGAAGGAAACCAAACCCAAGCCCAATGTGATTACTGGATTTAGCAAATGCAAGAAAGTATGAAATTAGCTAACTGAGGAGACAATCCTCAGGCAAACAGAATAGCCTTTATAAGGTAATCCAAGATGACTAGATACAACCTGATGGATGGTCAACTAAAGTTCTGAGCGGTGAGGCAATGAATGAAATGGACAGAGTACAAAATGAAATGAAAGTATGAATTGTTTCCAAGGTCTTAGCATAAGTGCAAGACAATAGGGGATGAATGTATTGGAATGTAACGGTTGAGACATGAGGGAATGACGTTGGAAGCAATGCAAATATGAAGGTGTAGTTTATGCAGGGTAAGGGACTAGTCCATTTGAAAACTATACAGTTGAGATGGTTTGACTAGAATGAGTGAAAACTAGCAATAGCATGTGACTGGAAATGGGAAACCAAGGGTTATTGATACCCAGGGTGAAAAGGGAGGAACCCAAATGGATGGTCAACCAAGGCAGAGTTGACTGCAAGTTTTGCAAGTGGATTCTGAGTCAGTTGCCAAGAATGGAAGGTTGTTATGCAAGCCAGAGTTGATAAGCAGAAGGCACCATTGATGTTATGCTTCTAGTTTGTCACGCTTATGGACTGAGGTAGATTGTACTTGAAGAAAAAGAGTATGTCAAAGTAGGAATACAATAACCCTTAAGCTCAAAGCATGACAGAAGCAATGAAGCAATGAAGTGATGAAGGGATGTGTTGAAAGCAGGGATGAAGTGATGAAGCAATGAAGCAATGAAGCAATGAGATTTAGCATTTGATGAAAGCAGGCATGAAGCAATGAAGTACTGAGAGGATGGATATGATGAAAGCAATAATTTGATGAGGGTGATGAAGCAATGAGAGCATTAAAGTGGTGAGAGTGATGACGCAAAGAGGATAGAGAGGATAGGAAGATATTAGAGTGATGAAGCAATGAGGATATTGATGAAGAGATGAAGAGATGAAGAGAAATGAATCAAATTTTTTGGATTAGGTTGGAGGTGGAATTTTTCCAATGAGGTTGGAGGTCAAAACCAGAGGTGATGATGTGGAATGATGGATTGAGGTGGTGAAAGCCTTCAAATACTTTATGTGAAAAAACCAATTTATTTTCAGTTAACTCTGAAATGTCTGATGTGCAATAAGTGGGTTTTTTAAATTTTTAATGGCAGGTTTGAAATGGAAGATTTGGGTTGCAAACCACCATTAAAAAATGGTGGGTTTTCTTAAATTTGATACACCCTAATCAAGCAAATATTCAAAATTGGTATCTTTGAAGCAAAATTGACATTTCTAATGGAATTTGAATACTATTGTTAAAAACATAAACTAAAACAGAAAGATTTTAAATAAAAATATTTAATATTCAGATTTGAATTTTTTTTTTTTTCAAATAACGTCCCTTAAGTAAAAGAATAATAAAGAAAAATTAAAAATCCATTTGTCTGAATAAAATATAATATTTTTTATTGAATTTAGATCTTCCCGCTTCTTTTTAAGGTTTAAATGCCTTCATGGGGTGGAAAAACACACCAGAAGGAGTTGATTTAGAAAAATAATTCATATGATCATGCCTTTCTTCAAAAGAGCCATGATTTCAGCAAAAAAAAAGCTAAAATCATGCCTTTTTTGAAAAAAGGCGTGGATTTAGTTATTTTGAAGGTGTGAATTTGACCTGGGCCAATTGCTTGATTTCAAAATTTTGGCCTTAAAACAATAAATTGGAATTAAAATTAAACAATCCCAAAAAAGGCACTCACAGTTTTCCTTTCTCCTCTTCACAGGGTAAAATTCACCATTGGAACCTGCACACCTAATCCAGATGCAAACAGAAAAATTCCTAATTCCTCTCCAAGTGGTTTCAATCAAAAATCTATCATAAATTTCACCCTGAATATTTGGAATCAATTTCTGAGAAAACTTATTTTCCCTTCCTATTTTGTGTCCCCAAGTGCCCCCTAAATTCTGGGAGCCATTTTATAATTAGAAAACACATATTCCCCAAATTGAATTATTTCCACAGTATTTGAAACTCAAATATTGAAACTTAAGCAAAAAGAAAGAGAAAACTCCCTTGGTCCTACTCTTACTTCATCCAATTAACACAAAAAAAAACTCTCTGGCTGGAAATAATGCTCCAATGAAATAGAAAATTTACCTTCTCTGAAAAGTGCCCTACATGTGATCTATGTTGACTTTTCCATTGCCAATGCACCTTCATTGGTTAATTCAATGGGTTTATGCTTTTCAACTTGAGAGCCCCTCCATTCTCTTCCAGTAAATTCAAAGGTTTCCAAAACTTCCCACACTGTCAAAAGTGATGCCAATTTGCGGTTCCAGAAAATAAAGAAAAACTGAAAAATTGGCATCTGGAACAAGCTTTTTTTTGATTCTAGTTGTTTCTTTCTATTTATGAAAATATGCTGATTTTTTGACCACATAAAACAGAATTTGGTTTAGAAGCTGCAGTAAAATAGATGAATGTTTTTGTAAACAAGATATTTTTTAGTCTTCCCTGAAAGAGGAATTATCAATCTGGGTCAAAACAAATTGAAGTAACTCAAAATGCAAGGCAAAAATCCACTGAAAAGTCAAAAATGCAAGTATGATGTTACCAGAATTATTTTCAAGAAAGCACATACTAATGGTCTGACACTTTATTAATGAAATCAAAAGATGCAGGAAAATAAGACAAGTGGATAGTTAAAATTTCAGCCACAGATCAATCAAATGTTCAAAAAATTCAGTTGGAAGTAACAAAGCTGATCTGTAGGCTAGTGGTTTGGACGGGCCAAGCAGAAGTATTAATAAGCAGGCTTTTTATGGAAGTAAAATTCAAATTTTTTATGTAATTTTCAGGAAATTGGATTGCAAAATTTGGTAATGTGGCACATTGAGCCTATAAAAGGGCAAATTTGGTGGGAATTTTTATAGTTAAAACCCAAAATTACAAAAATTGAGATGATGACAAAAATTGAAAATTTCAAAACAATGGGATTTAAAATGTGTTTCATTAGAAAAAAGAATTGCAAGGGTTTCCAAGGGGAGGATTATCTTGGTTTATTTATTTGTAAATTAGTGTTTAAAGAGGTTTTTCTTTGAGATAGATAGGAATGAGCAGAAGGAAACAAAAAAGGAGATCATCTTCTGTAATATGTTATTGAATAATTGTATTCAATTGGGATAATTAGCTCTTTGGAGGATTACCTCATCCCATATTTTTTTTGTAGAGAGAGAAAACTCTCAGAGGACAGTCCATGGAGCATTTTTGGGTGCAGATTGAAGCTAAAAAGTGCTTCTTTATTTTTTTTGGAGCAGAAAAAACCAGGAAGGGATCCAAAAGTGCAGAAGTTTTAGTTTCAATTATACTTCAGAAGTTTTTAGTTAATAATCAATTGTCAAGAACCTGGTGGATAATCACAGCAGCTACCCATTAACAGAGCAGGATATGGCAGATATTTGATGAATTCTAAAATTTTGAACCACACTGCAATCTGTGTGTCAAAAAAAAATATATATATTCCCCAATAAACTAAAAGACTCCAAAATTTGTTCCAACTGGTTAAAGGCTATCTGTGGTTGCAATTTTTTTCACAAAAAAATGTTCACCTTGGAAAATATCAGCTTTGGTTGGTGCAAGAATTTACTCCTTTTTCCAACCCACATATCCCAATATTAAAATCTCAAATCATCTTCCTGTAAAATTAAATAATCCATAATTTATTTTATGATGTATCCTCATGTGGAAAACATAAAAAAATCACAAATTTCTCCTCTAAAAGTTTGGTAATCACAATTTTTTTGTCCCCTGAATTTCAAAGACCATTAAATCAAAATTACCAGTCCACTATTAGTTCCCTCCTTTGTAAATATATTATAAGTAATTTAGAAAACAATCCCCCACCTCCAAGAGATTTATTTCCTCTATTTTTTTCTCCTGCTGAAGAGATTCAAGAGATTCTTTTCAGAAATCTATCATTCTTTTCAAATATTTTGAGTTTCCCTGAAAAGGAAATACAGAAAACTTCAAGCAGGAAATTCATCTGAGAAATTTATGCATCTTTAAGTCAAATTTTTGTATTTGCATCATATGTCAAGCAAAAAAAAAAATCCTTGCAAGTTCCCCAAACTCAAGAAATTCCTGAGAAAAACCAATAAAAAATTTCTGGCCATTCTCTGAAGATATTTGAGAACTCCCACTCATGAAAAGAATTAATTTTTTCAGTAATTTTATCGGTCTAACGGGGCTATCTCCTGGTTAATCTTGTTAAAATGCGGATGCACTCAGGTAATTTGCATAGGAGTGTGTAATCCAAATGGGATGCAATAATGGGCCTCCACGTCCCATTGGACATCACGTGGGCCACGTGGGCCTATTTGGGTGTTATTGGTTTTGGGCATTTGGGCTCCAAAACACGTTTTTATGGTCTTTTGGGACACGGGCCCTCACAGGCCCGCCCAAGCCAGATGGGCTTATTTGGGCATAAAAGGGCCCAAGCTTTATTATGGACATACTTGGCCAGATGGGCTGGCCCGCCAAAGTGTGTAATTCTCACAATTTGGGCTTGGGGCGGCCCATTGGGGCCGCCGCCCCTGTCGCAGCCGCTAGGGACCGCCGCCCATGTCACGGCCCGCTCGGGGCTGCTGCCCGTGTCACAGCCCGTTTGGGGCCGCCTGTGTTCCTCAGTACGGCCCACGCGGGGCCCAATGGCCCGCGCGGGCCCGGCTGGTCGCGCTTGGCGACCAGCGCCACGGAGCCGGGGCCACAAGCCCCGGCTCACTCCCCCTCCCCTTGCTTGCCGTTGCAAGGGGGATGGGGGCAATCTGGCTGGGTTGAACCAGCCAGCAACCAACCCCAACAGTGCGGTCAGTCAGGGCAGGGGGGACCTGACCACCCCCTTGCCCAAGAAGGTGGCGGCGCCGGTCGCAAGCTTAGCGACTGGCAGGTGGGGGGGAATTCATCACCCCTCCACCATTGAACTTGTGAAGCAACCAAGAGGGGCGCTCTCCCCCCCCCTTTACCAAGGGGGAGGAGCAATGGGCCTGGGGGGACCTGATCACCTCCCAGGCCAACTTACTTGACAACACCCTGGGGGTATTGACCCCCAGGGCCCCTGGTGAGGGGATTTGACTGCCCATACCAGGGTTTTGAGAGAAAGAGGGGGGGGACAGCATGTCTGCTGGTCACAACCCCCCATGTGAGTCTGAGACCAGACCCAGGTGTGCCCTGGGTCCCACCTGGCCCATTTGAGGGGCCAGGGGCTGGCTGCATGAGGCAACCAGCCCGTAAAAAAGGCAATGAGGTCATCATGGCTGGTTGTAACGGACAACCAGCCAAGGGGATTGAACAGTTAAGGGGCTGGTTCAGCCCCATTGAGGTGGAAACACCAGAAATAACCGGAATAGGCTGGTTGTAAGGGTACAGGGACTGATGCCATGTGGGCTGATGTAGTCCAAACCAAGTAACAAGGCCATTAGAGCCTGTAGAGCTCTTTTGGGGCGGAAAATTTTCCTTTTGGCTTGTTGTATCATGGGCTCACAAGAGGCCAATCTTTTTTACTTAAGGAGCTCTTCTCCCTGCTGTTTTTCATCCATTCATTCATCAATCCAATCAAATTCATCCAACATATCTCCCCATTGTGAGAGCCCCATTAACCAATATTGACACCCAGTGTCCAGCATTTCTTTTGCTTTAAATACTGCTCATTTGCCTAAGCTAATTGCTGGCCATAATTCTAACAAATCTATGGTTCTTAATTCTAAAAAAACAATTATCATGAAATTTATAGCAATAAAACACCCAAATTCCTTAAAAATATTTTTTTTTTTTATTTTTAAATTAGAAAAAATCCCTGTCCTTTAACTCTATTTTCCTCTTTGTAAGAATATTTTTTATGTCCCAGCAATAGAACCACTTTATTCCCAATAATTTACTTGAAAAATAAAAAATCAACAAAACAATTCAAAGGGAGAAAACATTATAAATAAAAACAGGAATACCCCCTCCCCCCCATAAAAACAAAAAGAATGTATGGAAACTTGTTCTCCTTCAGGTTTGATATCCTCAAAATACCCCACTTCATTCTAAACATCAGACCCCCCAAAAAAGAACCTAAATAAAAGAACAAATTAATGATTCCTGGACCCCTGACTAGATAAAGCTCTGCACAAACACCCAAATCTTCTGTAAACCCAAAAGAGAGAAAAAATGAATTAAGATAAAAATCCAAACTCATTTTTAACCAGCCCTCTGCATATAGAATACAGAAAAATTTCTTGCACCCCCTTTCCCCAACTTGAAACATTCCCCCAAAAGTTCCTCTGAACCCCAAGAATCCAAAACTTGCACAGAATGTGGACCCTGCACAGAAGCCTCTTAAAGATCTTTCTGTTTGACCACAAGAATTCCTCAATACCTCATTTCTGCATCCTCATTCATAAATTTTGTGTATTTTTTTCAAATATTTTGAAACATTTGAAGATGATTTATTTGCATGAGACAAAATGAATTTCACTTCAATAATGTCCTATACAGCTCCTCAAACTGGGATATTACTTGCAAAAACTGACTAAACATCCTAATATTTTTTTTATCATTTTCAAATACCTTAACTCACTTAGTTTACAGGCTTTGGCTGAAAACAAGAAACATGCAAGCTGTATGAAAAGTCTCCCATAACCATTATTTATGCCACCTGCCCCAGTGCATGACATAGCTAACTCAAATTCCTCCAGCCTGGTGGTTTGTGTTTTCAAAAAATCATGCCTCAAAAGACAAATTCTCAAAACTTTCTAGTAACAAATTCAATAATTTACTCAACTTACACCAAAGCAGCTCCATTTAATTCTGAAACTAAATGTCCACAGGTATGAATAAATTTTATCATAAAAAATTTCATAAGGGGAATAAACTGTTCTGAGCTTCACCAGGATTTGATCTTCAAACAGAACCACCAGAAAGTACTTCTGTCACTCCTTCCCATGCTCATTGCACAAATTCACTATATAATCCTAGATTTTATCATAGGCCATCTCAATCTATCCTTTGAATTATGGATAGGATTCCATCTTTCAAGTATAATTTTCTTCACAAAAACATAACTAATATCTGAGGTTTCTATGAAGCCCCACCAATTCATCTAATTTTATCCAATGGACAAAAACCCAAAATAAACAAACCAATCCTCCTCCAGAAAATTCCCAAAAATAATTTCCATTAACCTAAACAAAGGAAATAATTCAACCCAACCAGTCAGGTTTTATATTCCTCAATTAAGAATGCAAAATTAACCTCCTTTATTTGCATCAAATCTAAATAAATTCACACTGTTTTGAATTCATATCACACACATAATTCTGAAACTATGCTTTTGGTGAGCCTTGTAACTATGAACTCAATAAAAAAATTAATCCTCAAAGCCAGAAACCAAAAAAGACTTTTTATCTCTTCTTTTTTTAAACTTTGCAGCAATAACCAAGGTCTTTGTGCAAAATAAAAAAATATTCCTCCTTGAATTCCCTGATTTTAGTGAAAGTGTGTGGAATTAGGTTGTCCTTCTTCAAAATATTCCCACCCTATTAGAAATAATGGGTTCTCCTCTGTTTGAAAAAACTGGCAAAAAATCCAGTATTCATTTTTGAAATTGGATATTCCTTAGATGTTCCTCAAAGGCTAAAAGACCACTTTAATTCCAGAGTTTTATTCAGTCAATCTATACAGAAATTTTATCTAAAATTGGAATAATCATTTAAAAATCAAATTACTTTCCCCTTTAATAAATTAAATTTGAATACTTTTACATTGCATAAGTCATTGTAGAAGTGTTTTGAGGGATATTCTATACATTTGAACTTAAAAAAATGCATTATGGGATCATTAGGCAAGGAAGATCATTTCATCATCCTGGATAGAACCTCTGCCTTTGCCAATGAATTGAATTAATTTCCCCATAAGATTATTCTCTTTCATTTAAAAAGATTTTCTACCCTGAACAGATCCAACTTAGGTAATATCTCAATTACACTTCAAATGATGTAACCAAATTTTAAAGAAAAATCCAATGATTGCCTTTTTTACTACTGTTTCAAGAACTATTTTTATCCATACTCAATCAATTTCAATTTCAGCGTTACACCCCCTGAAGAATATTTACATTCTTGAAGCACTGTCTGATTTTGAACTATTTGATTCAACTCTGCAAATTCCCAATTGTATCCCTCTGTATAGCTTCAATCCTTCCCCTTCTGGAAAAAAATTAAAACTAGGATGGATATCTTCAAAAATACCTCCATGAAAATTTGAAGCAATTTTCATAGTCCTAGGAACTGTTAAAAATAGGGGATGATCCATGAAACTGGTCAATAAAATACCTTTCAAAATTTGCTGGTGTGATAGATCAAACATGTGAGTAAAAATCACTCCCCAACACATCCAACTACAGAATGCAAACTGGAAGTTTTTTTTATAGAAAAATTCAACCCCTCCTTCTCAATCAAAAACATGTTTCTCTCCAAGTTCTTGGAAGATCACCCCCAAAGCTCTGTATCCCAATTTTTACTTACTCCACCTCCATCCAATAATCATAAAAAAGACACTTTATTAAATTATAATCAATCAATATATTTACTCAATCTGGTATAAAATCATCAAAGATCCATGTCATATTCTCCTGATAGAATTCCATGAATTGGCTTTCTGCTTTTAGGAATCTATTCAGCTGAATGCACCTAACCAGTTTTTCAAATTCTATTATAATTCAGAATCCTAGATGTAGCTCTCATTTTTCATATCAATTCATCACATGCACCAAACCAACCAATAACCTTGCAGTCATGTTCTCCACAAATTCCTCCACTCTTTGGGGGAAACCCACAACTTTGATGGTTCCCAAATTCAGATTCTGAAATTTATCTTATATCCACAGACTGGTATCAAATTTCTTTTGAACAGAAAAGATCCAAATTGATTGGATTTTGTAGTATTTTTCCTATAAACCCATCTGCACCCACTCCTACACCAGATCTGCAAACTGATTCCAAATTTCTTCTGGAATGGAAATCGGTTTTATCTTCCAGATTTTGTGATTAAATTTCAGAATCCAATAGGAATTTTCCAAAGTATCTGATTAATTTTAAAGAACTCAGGAAATTTAATCTCAGAATCATTTTTTACCTTAGAATATTTTAAATTTTACAAGATCATTCAATAGGATTCAAGGTAAAATAAAGTTCTTGCACATTGGAATTGTTGCATGGAAGTGTTGAAAATAAAAATAGGTGAGCTCTAATGAGATGAAAGGATTAAAAAATGAGTGAAAGGGGCTTGTAATGTCAAGCGTAACGGACCTGAGATCAGGAGGAAAAGGACACTCCGGTTGATGAGTTTTCTGAACAGATTGTGAATTCCACTTGAGAGCACTGGTTTTTATATAGACTAAATACACTATAGGCTGACAAGTGGTTGAGTACAAAATGAATAAGGTAAAATTAGCATAAGCAGTTTAAGTGATATGGTAAGTGAAATGCTATGACTAAAGAGTCTGATAGCCATGACTAAACAGTCTGATAATCACAATACTACAACACAGCCCAGTTACATTGTACCTGTTGTTTTAGTACTTGAAGGTTAACAATAATAAGATCAAATCAATCCAATCAATGGTACTCTGAACTCCAGTGTAAGTCACATAAATGAAAACTCAAACTCTAACAGGAAGGACCTTAGAAACTCACAGCTTTTTAAGTGAAATAAACTTAAACATTTACCTCCTTTGATAATGTGTATCAACCAACATTTTTTTTCAAAATGATTTCTTCAAAAATGTGGACAAGGTTAGAAACTGATACAAAAATCACTAGTAGGAGAATATGTGGAAGGACTCAATTGCACAGCCTGCCTGATCCACATTGTTCCCTACCTTAAAAATGCATATAGTAGATCAAAAAAACCATTGAACCATTCTGCTTTCTTTTAAAGCACCAATGCAGACCCAGAGATTGATCAAAATTCTGCCCATAAAAACCCCTAAAATCATCTGATGGAGGCTCCTTCACTTCCTCTGAAATTTTTACTCTGGCACAAAAAATACTAATCCATGTTCTGCCATTGCTTTTACAGAATTTTTACTTGAATTTCTATCCCCAATTATCTGAAAAAAGAGATCCTCTTCCATTTTTCTTTGAATATAGGTGAGTGGTGCTTTAAATTAAAAAAAAATCAGTAAATATCTATTTAATCTTAGTTACAAGGAAGTATAGGAAATTAATGAACTTTTATGCCTCCATTGGCTCCTGCCTGATCCCCAATTTTAAATTTCATTGGAATCAACCCATTTCCTGAAAATATTTCTTCTAATTGAGTAAAAATACTGTAGTTTTTTTAAATCTGAACAGGAGTTGAATTAAACATTTATTTTCTGTCCATGAGTTTTGGATGGATTTTGGTGTATTTTTTAGTAAATTCAAAATTTCCTCTTCCATTATTGGAAACACTACATCCATTTATAAAAACTAATTTTTTGGTGGTTCCTTACTAATTTACAGTATTTGGGACAACTCCCCTGCATTCCTTTACATCCCTGCTTCTCTCCCTGAAACTAAACTGTCCTAGATCTTTCAAATTTCTTGCAATGAGGGTTCAATTTTCATATTCACAAAATTACAAACTCTCTTTTCATCTGAATGAAACCTCAAAACTTCAAAAAGAAATCTTAGGAAGCTTCCATGATTCTTTCTGGAATTTTGCTACAAGTATAAATTCAATTTTTCCTTCAGATTCTGCATTCTCAATCTAATGAAACATGGATAATTAGTCCATTCCTTCCCTTAATTGAACTCAATTTAAAACTAAAAAAACATTGTGTACCAGATTTAAACACTGAAAATCTAGGGCCTCTTGAAGGTTCAGAAACTCCTGCTTCCAGTACCCCCCTACCTCCCTTTAGTAATAGCATATTTTGGGTCAAAATTATTTCCTGGTAGGCCTACCTCCTGATTATTCTTCACCCTCCCCCCGTTTCTACAATGTGTTGTTGAATTTTTTGCAACAATTCTGCTGATATTCTCCCATATTCTCTATATCCTCAAGATACTCTTTTTCTGGTACCAAATTGAACTTTTCTGAAAATTTTAATTTATGGTTGCTTCTTCACTAATTCTAAAACCAGTCCAATAATTTTTGGAAATTTTCTATATTAAAACAAACTGCCAGATGATCCCTCATTCTGATAGTTGACCTGATCAAATTTTTTAGAATGCTTTTTATGCTGTATGTACCCCACCCTGGCCCCATTTCTGGTGAAAAACACATAATTTGGCGCCCTTAATGCTATGTAATTAGTTCCTAAATGGAACCCACAACCATTACATAGAAATTAAAACCTCCCCTTGCTACTCTCAATGCTATTTCTGGAATCACTCCCTACATTCCATCACAGAAACAATTAATAAAAATGAAAAATAGTAAGTTCCCAATGAGGCCTCCTAATATTTGCTTGAGAATTCCAGATCCAACCAATATCTTCCGTATACTTCTGCAGTAAATTCATGAATAATTTTTGTCTTATTAATCTGGTTATGATGGGAAATTGAACTAATTCTGAAAATTTGTTCCTCTTTGAAATCATTCCTGATTATAAGCTTCTCTGCAAATAAATGGTAAGCTCCACAAATCTTTTCCCTAGAAATACATTATGAGCTTATCTCAATTCCATTAATTCACTTTCTTTTCAATAGAGATTTTAAATTATATTCTTGCATTCTTCAATTTTTCCTGACAAATGATCCCCCCAATCCCCCAATTATATCCCACTACTGTATATATACTTATTAAACCAAAAAAAGATGAATACTCACCCCACCCCACTCCATAACCTCCAAACTGCCAAGTATGTACTCCATGCACATTTTTTCTCATCTCAGATACCTCACTCACCTTTCTGCCTTGTTGATGGCAATTTTTAATCCCTATCATTTGAATCAAATTGCATCCTTGTCTTCTAAAGTTCCCTGCTTGCCTGTTTAATAATTGTGCCTTCATTTCATTAGCTGAATTTGTAAGATATTAATCAAACCAAATTTGAAAATTATACATTGTTCTGAATTTTAAAATTATACATCAAACTGCATTTTAATCTCCTGAACCATCCATTGTATTTCTAAATTGGAAAATACAACTTGAATTAAAAAATCATATGCCATAAACATTTTGTTGCAAATTCTCCTCCATAAGACAGTCAATTTTATGAAAGCTCTTTTTCTAATTTCTATTCTCCATGCAATGCATCAGGAAATGAATTTGGACAACTCAAACAGAATGCCTGAAAAGTATCTCTTTCCTTTTCTGGAAGCATGGATTTGCTGTCAATGTTGCAGATGTTTTATCAGTCATTTAATTTCACATATTATTCAATGGATCACAATGGACAGTTGCCCACTTCTTTTTCCATTCAAACACCAATATCTTAGCCTTGAACTCTTTGAAAAAGTTCTCTTGCAGTTCAAAACTAGCTTTTAGCTAGCGTTGAAATTCAAGTCTTAATTTGAGACTAAAATTTTTTTTCTCATTGAGGCTTCTTTTTGGACCAAAACCATTCATCTGTCTTAGAATTTATGATGGTTTTGAAACATTTTGATGGAAGGTGAATTGACTTTTTCAGTTGGAATGCAAATGAAATAAAACAGATAGAACAATAGGATTATTTGAAAACGTAGTAAAAAGGAGCTTCTTTTTTGAAATATCAAAATTAAAGGGTTTTCTTGGTCTTAAAAGATGCAAAATAAGGAATTCAAAAATTAATAAATTATGAATAAATTAGACAGAATTCAAATGGGGGTTTGAGAAATCCAGATTTCAATTTCAATTTTCAAACTTTGAAAATTACAACCAGGGTTATCATACCTCATTCAGTCAAGTCTGGGCCACACAGAATCAGATTATGAGGTTTAAAGATGGAATTTCTCTGGAGAAAGACTTGAGCAAGGACTTGCCTATTCATCATTCCCTTACCTTAATTGGGTAGAAATCCAATTCAAAATGATTAACCAATTAGACCAAGCGCACAAAATAGAATGGGTATTGAAGATAGAGTTTGTGCTGAGGGTTTTTTTAAGAGAAGGGGAATTGGATAAATTTTTGAAAGTTTGATGTTCTTCAAGTTTTGGAAAAAGGACCACATGGATACATTTTTCACCAAATTGTTTGATATGGAAGACTTGATCCACTTCCAGATCCAAATTCTCTGCATTTACTCTGCAAGCATACAAAGCAAGGTAACATCTCTTCAATTGTGAAGATCCATGTTTGGTCAATTATTCCTGCCAGAAAAATCATCTCAGGGAACCTTTTGAAATGAGATATTCATTCCAAATTGTTCATAGCCTATACATAAATGGGGGGATAAACTCCACATCATCCCATTTTCAAGCATTATACTCTGTGGAAATTTAATGGGCTGTATGCTTTTTGCCTTTTTGCAATGCTACAAATCAAGTTCATATGAAACTAGAGTGTTCCACCAGTTTCTTCTCTCAAATACCCACAAAATCACTTTTTCAGGGTTGATTTATAGCAATTTGGGACATCTGCTTATGAAGGGTACTTAATGAAAATGCACAATTGCATGAATCAATTGGGTTTCTTGCCCCGTCGCATACTGGTAGGTTTTTTATCGCTTTCATCTTTGGACCCTCCTGCTTTGTTCCTTGTTGTTCGTATTCTCTCCTCAAACCAGGTAACCACTCATCAATCCAATAACTCTAATGAATTTATCCAGATAATTTATTACTACCAAGCCATGTTGCCAAAGCACTTAGATGTATGAATCGCTGAACCTGGGGTATTACTACAGCACTTTCATCCTTTCTATAATTACTCCGATGAAAAAAAAAGGATTCTGCAAGGATCTTGGCCTAGAAACGAGCGCAGCTAATTCAGACTTAGGCCTCCTCAAGGTCTGGAGGTAACGTCCTCTCATACTCAGGGACAGAAGCGATTCTAATCAGTTGCATGAACAGAAAGTCCTCCGCTCATTAGTTAAGAGGGGCAGTTTTGATCGGAAACTCAAACCACTGGTTCAGCATGTGTTAAGATACCAGATCTGAAGGAATGAGTAGTGATATTCCTGGAGTATTTCTGGACTATGAACGTCAGATTCTGTTGCTTCAGCCAACGAGCGGGCGACAAGATACGTCCTTCATGGTTGAAACTTGGAATGTAGACTCAGTAGCTCTGAACCAGGTTGGAAAGAGCACGACGAGCGGCTTGCGGCGAGTAGGGACCCACAATGAATGATCCAAGACGACCAATACTGTATTAAGGAGCAGCTCAATGGAGAAAAGGAGACAATGAATGCGAATTCATTTCAATGCAATGAAAGGATAAAGTTTGACATTTCATCGGGTACCAGTTTTAGCTCCTTTGGCTTGTTGTTTGGAAACCTTTGGAGCGGTTGATTTGCCCATGGGACCTTTGGCAACCTGCGAAAAACCGGCAGAGCAGAGGTAAATGGTGAGAAGCGAGGTCAGAACCCAAGTAGATCAGAAGGAGTCCTCACATTCTTTTTGGCAGCCTCGGCTTTCTTCTTCTTTTCCTCCTTAGCCTTCCGGATAGCCTCCTCCCTTTGAGCAGTTCGAACCTGGCAAAAGCAAAAAAGCATTCCAAATGGGATAGGATTGAGAAATGCGGCAAGAAGAATGCATTCGTAATCGAAGGTAGTATACCTCGGGCTTTTGATTTCTTCGGGCAAGGATAGTGGCGAGATCAGCACCAACAATTCCCCGCTGAGCTTTGATTGATTTTTTCGACCTCTTCTTCGCAACTTCTTCGGTCACACCCTGAGATCATGTCAGGAAGCGCGTGGGCGTCAGATCAATGGACGATTGAAACGGTAGAGCGATGAAGCATACGAAGGCCTACTTTGCGTCGAACACGTCTGAAGACAACAGTCCATGAGAGCTTTCGGGGGTTCTTGCGGTGAAGGTGGAGGCTTTCCTCTTTGGATCGGATGAAGCGATATACTTTGGAATCTTTTTGGACGTAAAGTTTACCCTATGGATTATCGATCAGGGAGTCAACGGTTCGATCCAAGTGATAGGGCGAGAAGCTGCTTCATCGTTTAGGCTTGAAAGAAAATGTCCTTCAAGTGCTCATTGAGTTTGAAGGCAGGCTGAGATCGCTAACCTTGGAAGGGTAAATTTTGTATCCGGAGAATGAGCACGTTTCGACCTTCATGACGCCTACCTAGGCATCATAACAAAATAATGCCATCGATAAGTCGTTGAGATGATGGTATCGGAATGATGAGTGAGGAATGGCGTGAGCATGGATCCGTAGTTCAACTAGATGGGACGTGATGCAAGTTAAGATGTTTGGGAATAAGATAATGATTATTTTGATGAGACTCACCTTGAAGAAGAAGCTGCTTGACGTTGGTTCCTTGGTCCCTGGCTTGCCTGCGATGGTCCCGTGGCTTGGATGCAGCGGGGTGGGGCGATCGGCCGGGGGGGAGGGGGTTGGCGAGTTCAGTAGCGATAGTGAGGCCTCCACCGGACCCCGGACGGGGGGAAACCTATCCGGCACCATCCTCACCAACCCCGGGGACTCGTTAGACCTAATTACTCCGAGTGACACAAGTCATTGCGAGTCTCACCAGCCAAGGCGACGCCCTCATTCCGTCGTGGAGGGTCGGGGACGTCAGAGAGGTAAGAACAGCCCGATCGAGCCGATGTGAAGCCCATCGTCGACGTCGTTGGCCTCACTAGCTCCGGTCTAAACACCGCAGATGCCAGATAGACCCCCGGAAGGAAAATACTACTACGTTTGAAATGACAATTCCCCAATCAGGCCCAGCATTCGGAGTATAGCATCCAAGTCACCCGTAAATCAGCTGAAATATCTGAAGTCTGCCCGAACAAAGCTATTGCCCCAAGTTGTCGCAGCAGGCTCTTAAAAAGATAGCAGTCCCGCAACAAGGTAT
Organism: Puccinia polysora; assembly: GCA_025617555.3. Classification (NCBI taxonomy): domain Eukaryota; kingdom Fungi; phylum Basidiomycota; class Pucciniomycetes; order Pucciniales; family Pucciniaceae; genus Puccinia; species Puccinia polysora. Next base: position 1,430,416 of record CM062647.1, on the reverse strand, counting down.
TTGGATACCCCAATCTATTGAAATCTTGGTCAACAGTCAACGTGCCAAAGGGTGTGAGCTGGCTGGTGGAATTCATTGAAAAAAAATCAAGCACCGGTAACTCCTGGAAAATTGGAAAGAACGTTCTACAAAGTGGACTGTACCTGTACGTTTCTAGAGATGATGCTGACACCGATCATTTTAGATTCTCCTTGAAATCGAAGAAAACAAAATAAATAACTCCTGGGATTGGTGTGGCACTCTAAAGCAGGCAAGCTCGCGGGTGATACTTGTTTGGAATTCTAAGGAAATGAACTTCCTCAAATCAGGCTGTATATAATATTGTCATTCTTAGTTTATTTTATTTTTTTGGAAGAAAAGTGGAGAGTTTTTGAATCCTTGTGAATTATGAATGATTCCTTAAATCTTCCTTCAGCATTATATTGGTTACTCAGACTAATTCCAGGAATGGCTTGAGTTTTTTGGCTCCTGAATTAAGGTAACAAAAGTCCAAAGCAAAGGTTTTTTAAAGGAAGTGATTTTCAGCATGTATCTATCTGAGGAAAATCCATTTTTTTAGATGGATGTTTTTCAGCATAAACTGAAATAAATATTGGAGAAGCAGCTCCAAAGGGTTTTAAGATAATGAGTTTATAAATGTTTTTCAAAAAACCAACAACCAAGCTCCAATGCCTTTATCATGAAATAAGGTTTCAAACTAACATTAGGTTGATTATAGCTGAAATTGAGCATGAAATGATGCCAAAAATAGCTGTAAGTGAAGCTGATTTGAAAAATTTTAACCTTAGTTGAGTTGATTATTTCAAAGAAAATTTTTTGAGAAGAACATTAGGGTGTATCAAAGTTAAGCAAACCCAACATTTTTTAATTGCAGGTTTCAACCCAAATCTGCCATTTCAAACCCACCATTAAAAATCAAAAAAACCCACTTACTTCACATCAGGCGTGTCAGAGTTACCTGAAAATAAATGGGGTTTTTCAAATAAAGTATTGAAAGGCTTTCACCAGCTCAACCACACATCATTCCACATCATCACCCCTGCTTTCAACCTCCAACCTCATCCAAAAAATACTACCTCCAGCCTCATTGGAAAAATTTGATTCATTGCTCTCATCACTTCATCACTCTCATCCCCTCATCACTTCATCACTCTCACCACTTTAATGCTCCCATTGCTTCATTACTCTCATCACTTTATTGGTTTCATCAAATCCATCCTCTCATTGCTTCATCACCCCCTTTCATCACATCCTAGCTCTCATTGCTTCATTGCTTAATCCCTGCTTTCATCACATCCCTTCATCACTTCATTGCTTCATCACTTTATTGCTTCATCCCTTCATTCCTCTTACTATTTTTAAATGGACCCTCAGCAAAATTGCCCTGAAATTCCACTAAAAAATCCAATGGAACAAAGCAAACATCCCCCAGGAACTCAACATCAAACAATCCTCCCCCATCAGCTTCCAAAGGCTCAATTAAACTCAAGAGAGCTGATCACATCATCCTGGTAAACTGGCTTGAAATTCCCTCCAACTATGATGCTTTCTTTGGATCCAACAATGAAAGACAAGGTGGCCCACCTCCATCCTGTATGGTTAATTGTTATCTCCTGATGGCCATTGAACTGAAGAATAAAACCAAAGTTAGGCTCAATCTTTCATCCAAACAGATGTAGGAGCAATTCAAGAACTATTGAGCCAAGTACAAAAAAGCCCACTCAATGTCAATCTCCACTGGCTTTGGTATCACCAAATCTGATAAAGCCAAGGGAATTAACTCAGTGGTTGATAAGTTGGACTTCATCTGTAATTTTTATGTTCATATGGATGAAATCTTTGGAAAAAAGACCAATATCACCCCTTTAGGTGATTTTGATGCCCAACAATCCAAATCAGTTGATGCTAAGGACTTGGCTGTGGATGCTCAGCCTAAAAATTATGATCCCACCAAAACCTATGAGTGGGCCCAATCAGATGTTGAGGAGCATATTTCAACACAACCAGCTCTGATCATGTCTACATTGGCATTGATCAATGATTCAAACCCTTCCTTGGAGCCCTCACTTCATTCTTTCAATTGCTCTTTTCCTAGGGTGGAAGAACTGGAAAACTCAGCTGATGAGGAGCATCTTCTCTTCTTTCCAGTTAATCCTGACTGATTTTGGTTGTAAAAAAACAGCCTCATCCATTCCTGAATGGCAAAAAACTCAAGCCAATGGGGCCTTCCACATTTCCTCCAAATGAGAGTGAAAATTTTCCCACAAAAACCACCTCTGCAAAGGGAAAGCAAAAGGCCTCCAATTCAATCATCCTGAAACCCAATAGGCATCAAAAGAGGAGAGACACTTCAAATTTTTCTGGCTTTGAGGATATCATGTAGAAGAAAGATTCAATTAAGTGCATTTATTGATTCTCCTTGATTTCAAAATCAAGCTCATTCCTATTCCCCTCCTCCAAAAACCAGTAAAATCCCAAATTGAATTGGAAAAACTTCAATTTGAAAAGGAGAAGTGGGATTGTCAACTGGCTATGGATTGTCAAAAGCAGAAAGATGAAAGTTTGAATCATCAACAAAATTTGAATGCTGAGTAGCGACTGAAACAGGCTGAGCTGGAGTTTAAAAAAGAGGAAAAGGAGAAGGGTCAAAAGGAAGAGAAACTTGAGAAGGAGAGAGAAAGGCTAGCCATGGAAAAAAAAGATAGGTTATCAGTAGCCATTGCATGTATTGGTAGCAGTAGAACTGTGGATGAAATAAAGGAAATTACTAAATTTCTTGGTTTTTAAATATATTTAATTTGATAAAAATATTAAAAAAAATGATTGCAACAATGTTTGAGACTATTTTTAACACCACCAATGAACCAATCTTTTTTATTATTAATTATATTTTTTTTCCTTGAGTATGTTTTTCCCCTGGCCAATTACTTGCAAGTGTTGTGAGTTATTTTGTTGATTTTCATTGAAATGGCCATACTTGTAGGAGTGGTGGTCTCCACATCCAGAAAAGTACATTGATTTTACTTATTTTCTACCAAAATCATTTTAACAATACCTTTTTGTTTGAAATCAATACCAAAAACCAATTCAGGAAAAACAAATTGGCCATCAGATACTTGATATTTTTACTCATTTTTTATAAGTTTTCTATTTGATTTTTTGGTTGGAACCACAATTAAAAAGGAATAGGAAGAGATTTCACCTTTGTCAATACAATGAGAGTTGTAGAAGTAATTGGAAGTGAAGGTGATGTGGGGGAAACAGTCAAAAGGAGTCAGGCTGGATTCAAATTCAAAGGCAAAGAAGGAGGGGATGTTGCTATCCATCATTTTTCCATGGTTGGAATCATGTGCCAGTCTGGCTAATTTTAGGAACATTTGGCCTAGGATTTGAGAGGCCTTTTCAGACCTGAGGTTCAAAAAATTAAACTGTTTAGGGGAAGATTTGACTGCAGCTTTCTTCAAATATTGTCCAAATAGCTCTGAAGGGTGCATTGATTTTTGCCATCCAATTGCCCACATTTTCCCATTCCAAGGTCTTGAGGGACCAACAGTGTTGACAAATTTTTTGGATTGGTGAAGGAAAGTTGTGACCAAGTTGATTTCCTTCTTCTCTTCCTCAGACATTTTATTCAAAGGGACAAACTCAATCATTGCAACAAGGGACTTGCAATCTGATTTTTCAACAAAAATAACTTTCCCAGAGCTATATAAATAGAACGGTTTGATCCTCTCTTTGGATTGTTCCAACTCTTTGGGGCATGACTTTTGACAGGTGACCATGGCAGGATACAGATCCAAAGCTCTAAGTTTTCTTCCAGACCACCCAACCTTTTCATCAATCCCCTCCTCTTCCACTTCCAAAGAGATTTCAGAATCCCTCTGTTGAGTCCTCTTCCACCAAAAAGCCTGATTCTTGCAACCTCTCTGGATGGTTTTCAAACCGTCTCCCCCCATCTTGTTGTTTCCTCCCATCCACATACTAAGATTGAGGTGAGGATCAAAAAAGGATTTTATTCATTTTATAAGATTTTGAGTTTGGGGGCGGAAGAATGGGACATCAAGCAAAAGAGAAGATGTGGACAGAGCAAGGGGTTCAATGGTGGGTTGCATTGCATGGAATAAAAAAAAGAAAAACATCATCAGTCATGTGATAATGAAGGTGGATTATCAACAAAAATAGAAATATATATATATGTATACCAGTCAATTATCCTACCCAACAAAAAGAAAAGCCAGTCCAATTGTTCAAACATCATTGAATCAAGAGGAGTTGGGGGATGCTCACCTGGGCGGGAGGGGGGCTGTCAGTTTCTCACTTGGTGGGCTGCTTGGTTGGCCCATTGGCTTGGAAAGGGAGGGCAAGGAAAGGGGGGGGGGCGTCAACTTTGGTTGGCTGATTGGCCCATTGGTGCCAAGGAGGGGGGGCAGCACCTCTGGGTTGATCAGTTGGCCTGGAAAGGTTGAGGTGGGGCAGGGCAGGGCCAGAGGGGGGGGCACCTTGCCGGCCTTTGGTCAGTTGGTTGGTTGGCCAATTGATTGGCTTGGCAAGGGTGAGAAGGGGGGGGCATTGATTGGCCTGGCAAGGTCAAGGTGGGGCAGGGCAGGGCCGGAGGGGGGGGCAACTTACCAGCCATTGGTCAGTTGGTTGGTTGATTGGCCCAGCAAGGGCAAGGAGGGGGGGCAGCGTTGTCATGCATCAATGGTGGGTCAACTGGCTGATCAATTGGCCCAGAAAGGGCAAGGAAGGGGGGGGGGCATTGGTTGGCAAGGGCAAGGAGGGGGGGGGGGAAGGGCAGAGGGGGGGGGGGGGTGGGAAGCAGGTGGTGGGTGACCAAGGAGGGTGAGGAGGGTTGGGAGGGAGGAAGGGGAAGGGGGAGGAGGGTACTTACCTGGGGAAGAGTGCAGAGAGGTGCAAGGGGCCAGTCTGAAAGTACAGTAGGAGGGTGGAGGGAGGAGGTCAGACCAATTAATCAATGAGGAGGAGGAGGAGAGGGGTGTGCTTACCTGGAACAGAGTGCAGAGTGGTGAATGAGGAATTGAGGTGGAGGTGGAGGTGGTGGGTTAGGTGGTTTTGTGAGGAGCAGGAAGGATTGGACCAGTGAGTGAGTGGGGTGGGGTGGGTGGTTTGGTGAGGAGTGAGGTATGAAGTGGAGGTTTTGTTGTGTTTTGTCTGATTCCACCCCCAAAAAAAAACCAAGTCAGCCTAGGATTCTTGGTTGAACAACCAAAAAACAACATTACTGTGAAATTATTTTTTAACTATTTAAAAACCAAATGCTACTCATCAAAGTGAGAAAGTGTGAGCGGTAGAGTCCACTCTCTCAATGCCAAAGATGAGGTACAAGATGAGACCAGGATGACTTGAGGAGGGTTGGGAATATCTTCTTCAAATATTTTTTCCCATTCATCTTTGATGTTGGAAAGAACTTTGTGAAGGATTACACAAATGATAATCCAGTTGATGAGGATCTTCAAATCTTCATAATTTTGAAGCTATTTTTGCATCTACTGTAAGTTGGACCATCTTCCTTTCAGCACACCTATTGCATGTTCAATCCAAATGTGTGATTGAGCAAGATGGAAGTTGAAATTGGTTTTCTGTAGATCAATGGAAGAAAAATTCCAATAAGCAGGAAGAACATATTTCCCACTAGCATAAGCTGAATTGGCCAGAAGGTCTTGATCTTGGTCAAAGTAGTTCTCTGGTTGTTGGGAAATCCACATCCAATCAAAAACATATGAATCAAAACAAGAACCTGGAGGGCCAGTATGGAGGGATGGGAACTTCTTGTTTTCATCACAAACAAGTTGTAGCACCACAGAGTATCTATGAAAAAAGATAAAAAATATTTGGTAAGTGTCTTACCAAAGGTTTTATCAAAGGCTTTGGAAAAGAAATGAATCAATTGCCTTTTTTTCCAATCAAAATAGTGGTTGCCATCTAGCTTGGGTTTTTGAATCAAAGGGATAGTTGTTCCATCAACAAAGCCAATGAAACTGGGAAAGCCTTCTTTCTACATGAATTGAGCTATCTTCTTGGGTTCTTCTTTGGTTGGCCAACAAAGGACTGAGCAATGGAAAGATAGGATAGCAATCATGACTCTTTTGGTGTATAATTCAATGGTTCCATAACTGACTGAGAATATATTTTCTGATTGATGAATTGCTGCTCCATTTCCTTCTGATAAAAATCTACAAAGAGGAACAGTCAGTTGGATAGCTGGATCACAATGTGAATTCTGAGAATTTTTCTGGAAGATGTGGTGGTTTTCAATAATCTCCAAAAGTTTTATGAATGAAGGCAATAGAGTTTGAACAGTTTCTGGAAGCTTAAGTTAGGGAGGAGAGGAAGCTTTTGCCTTTCATACATAGGTTTGTGGAGAGTGTGTCTTCTTGGGGCCATGAATTGCGTTTCCAATTGAGAATTCAAAGCTAAACAAGTTGATTCCAAATTGGAGTCTGAATCAGAGTCTGCATCAGAGTCAAAGAATAGAAAAAGTTCAGTCAGATTTTTTACATTTTCAACTTGCTGCCAGGAATTTTGATTGGACATGTTGAGAAAGATGGTGATGTGATGTGAGGTGATGAGATGATGATGGGATGTGGGTGATTTCATGGAGATGAGATGTGTGTGATTCAATGGAGATGGGATTGGTACAGATTTGCTGAGGTGGAGGTGTGGATGGGTGTTTTGCATGCAATGGGATGTGTGTGATGTGATGGAGATGTGAAGCAATGGAGATGTGAAGTGATGTAGATGAGATTGGTGTGATGCAATGGAGATCAGATTGGTATGGATTTGCTGAGGCGGAGGTGTTGATGGGTGTTTTGCATGCAATGAATGGTGGATGGATGATAATCAGAGGTTTGATGTTTGAAACCCACCATTTTGAAATACACCAGTTAGGGGGTATGTGTATTTTGGAAACCCGCCATTAAAAATGGTGGTTTTCTAATGGGGGCTTTGTTAAATTTGATATGAACTATTAATTAATCAATCTTTTAGACAAAATAATAAATCAATAAGGAGGAAAAAAACAAGGGGGTTACAATTTCGATTCCACCAAATTACTTATGGCTTGCCATTTTTGGTTTGCACAGTTCCACACGCCAGTAGCTTTGGCATGTACAGTTGCACACAACAAAACATGGTGTAGAAATATTTTTTTGGCATATGAATCTGCGTACAACTGAATTGGTGGTTTGTGGGTGTGTGTCAACCAACAAATGGTGTGTAATTTGAAAAATTAGGGCATATCAAAGTTAGCAAAACCACCATTAGAAACCTGCCATTTTTTGACCAATCCCACCATTTTTAATGGAGGGTTTCTGAAATACACATACCCCCTAACTGGTTTATTTCAAAATGGTGGGTTTCAAACATAAAACCCACCATTTAATTCATCCACCATCAATGGCATGCAAAACACCCATCCAAACCTCCAACTCATCAAATCCATACACATGACACACATCTCATCTCCATTGCTTCAAATCTCCATTTCTTCACATCTCCATCACTTCAAATCTTCATCACTTTGCATCTCCATCAATTCACATCTCCATTGCTTCACATCTCCATCACTTCACCTCTCCATTGCTTCACATCTCCATCACTTCACATCTCAATTGCTTAAAATCTCCATTTCTTTACATCTCCATCACTTCACATCTCCATTGCTTCACATCTCCATTGCTTCACATCTCCATCACTTCACATCTCCATCACTTCACATCTCCATTGCTTCACATCTCCATCACTCCACATCTCCATTGCTTCAAATCTCCATTGATTCACATCACCATCTTTCTCAACATGTCCAATCAAACTTCCCGGCAGCAAGTTGAAAATTCAAAAAAGCTGACTGAACTTTTTTTATTATTTGACTCAGATTCAGACTCCAATTTGGAATCAACTTGGTTAGCTTTGAATTCTCAATTGAAAAAGCAATTCATGGATCCACAAAGACACACTCTCCACAAACATATGTATGAAAGGCAAAAGCTTCAACTACTGCCCAACTGAAGCTTCCAGCAACTGTTCCAAATTTCATTGCCTTCTCTCATGAGAATTTTGGAGATGATTGAATACCACCACATCTTCCAGAACAATTCTTGGAATCCTCAACACAATCCATCTATCCAACTTGCTGTTTATCTTTGTGTATTGGGATCAAATGGAAATGGAGCAGCAATTCATCAATTAGAAAATCTATTCTGGTTTGGTTATGGATCCATTGACTTATACACCAAAAGAGTCATTATTGCTATCCTATCTTTCCATTTCTAAGTCCTTTGTTGGCCAACCAAAGAAGACCGCAAGGAGATATCTCAAGTAAGGGAGACTGAAGGCTTTCCTGGTTGCATTGGCTTTGTTGATGGAACCACTATCCCCTTGAGTCAAAAACCCAAGCTAGATGGCAACCATTATTTTGATTGGAAAAAAAGGCAATTGATTCATTTCCTTTCCAAAGTCTTTGCTATTACACTGACCAAATTTGTTTTATCTGTTTGTATAGATAATCTGTGGCACTAAAACTTCTTTGTGATAAAAAAAAGAAGTTCATATCCCTCCATGCTGGCCTTCCGGGTTCTTTTCATGATTCATATGTTTTCAATTGGATGTGGATTGCCCAAAAACCAGATAACTACTTTGACCAAGATCAATACATTCTGGCCAATTCAGCTTATGCTAGCGGGAAATATGTGGTTCCAGAATACTGCAATGTTTCATCCAATCATCAAGCCAAAAGTGATTTAAACTATCATCTTTCCCAATAATGAGTTTGGATTTAGCATGACATAGGAATCCTGAAAGGAAGATGGGCCAGCTTACGGGAGATGAAAAACCAGCTCCAATATTCCAAAGAAATGAATTTCCTCATCAACTGGATCATCAGTTATGTAATTCTTCACAAACTCCTAGCAAAAATGAAAGATGAATGGGAAAAAAATAATCAAAGAAGATATTCCTGATCCTCCTCAAGTCATCTCAGCCTCATCTTCTACCTCATCTTTGGCCATGAGAGAGCCAATTCTACCCCTCAAAATTGCTCAATTTGGTGAGTAGCATTGGCTTGTTAAATAGGTAAAAAATATAATCACAGAATTATTTTTTGTTTTGGTTGTTTAACCAAGAATTTGACTGCAGTTTTTTTTTTTTTTTTTTTTTTTTTTTTTTTTGGTGGACTTAGAAAAAAAACCAAAAAATCAAAACTACCTCACTCCACCAAACAACTGCTACACCTTCACTGATACATTTCCTCCTCCTTACCAACAACCACCACCTCACCCATCACCACCACCTCCCCATCACCACCACCTCCCCATCACCACCACCTCCCCATCACCTCCACTGCCTCCACCCTCCTAACCTTGTTAAGCCCCCTCCCCCCTCTTCCTCTTCCTGCCCCTCACTGTTTGCTGATCCTTTGATCATTCAAGATTTAGGTACCCCTTGGATCCCCATGAAGGTGAGCCCCTTCCTCCTCCTCTTCCTTCCCCTGATCAATTGGTCAACAAGAAAAAATTGATTGCGCCAGTTGATCAATCCATTGATTGAACAACTGGTGATTTGCACCCCCTTCTGCTCCTCCTCCTCCTCCTCTTGGTTCTTGAGAACTTGACTGACATTTTTATTTTTATTTTCATTTTTATTTTTTATGTTTTTTTGGTAGAAGATTACCGGTAACATTTGTCTTATTTTCTATGTTGGTTGATCATCTAAGTGGTTTATACCGGACTGATGATTGTTTTTTTTTTGGTAGGAGAATTTCCAGTATTGTTTTTGTTATTTTGTATGTTTGTTGATCATCTAAGTGGTTTATACCGGACTAATGACTGTTTTTTTTGCTTTTTTTTTGATTCAATACAATGCAATTGGACATTCCACCGCTTTGACCACCCTTTTTTGATGGCCCATTCTTCACCCACCAAACTCAAAATGTTACAACTAATGGATTTCCATCTTGATTATCACCCCAATCAAAGTATGTGGTTGGGAGGAAAAATGATGGAAGGAGATAGTTTGAAAAACATACAGAGAAGTGGGAAGAAAAGGGCTTGTCATAGAAGGAGGGCTCAAATGGGGGATTCAGAAATTTCATTGGAAGTGACTGAGGAAAAAATTAATGAAAATGTTGTTTGGTCTTGACACAGAATATTTCCCTTGAGCCTTTATCCATCCATCTTCAAGAAAAGTCAAAAAACCACCCCTGAAGAGTTGGATTTTGAAGCTTAGGTATGACAAGGTCTCTCATATATTGGGCCAAATGTTTCAAAAATTTTCCAAACCTGTATTTGATTCCAACCATGAAGCTATGATAGACAACAACATCCCTTCCTTCTCCTCATTGGAATTTGGATCTGGCCTTACAGCTTTTGACTGCTTACCTCACATCACCTTCACCTCAGACTCCTTCTAAAACTTGCCCCATATTGACCAAGGCGATGTCTCAGACTATTACTTTTTACTTGTGGTCCCAACCAAAAAATCAAATGGACTACTTATTGACAACAAGGATGAATATGAAGTATTTGAAGGCCAATTTTTGTTCCCAGACTTGGGTTTTGGGATTGATTTCAAACAAAAGGGTATTGTGAAAATGGTTTGGGCAGCAAACAAGTACAAGCACTGTACGTTTCCTGCAGTGGATACTTCCAGAAATACTAGGATGGCAATGTCCATGAAAATCAATAGAACAACTCAAAACACTAGCAAGGACTTGGCCAGTGGAAAAATATATCTTAGGAAAAAAAATATAAATTAAAATGAAAAATATTTGTTTATTGGTGGTGTTAAAAATACTCTCAAATGTTTTTGCAATCAAAAATAATGTTTTTGATTTTGTTTTTAAAATTTTTATCAAAGTAAATATATTTACAAACCAAGAAATCAAGTAACTTCCTTTATTTCATCCACAGTTCTACTGCTACCAATACATGCAATGGCTACCAATAACATATATTTTTTTTCTGTGCCTAGCCTTTCCCTCTCCTTTTTGAGTTGGTCTTGCTCTTGATCCTTCTCCTTTTCCTCTTTTTGAAAATCCAGCTCAGCCTGTTTGATTTGCCAATCAGCATCCAACTTGTGTTGATGAGCCAAACTCTCATCTTTCCACTTTTGAAAATCAATAGCCAGTTGAAAATCCATCATATCCTGTTCAAATTGAAGTTTTTTGGATTCTATTTGTGATTTCACTGTTTTTTTTGAGGGGAATAGGAATGAGCTTGATTTTGAAATCAAGTACAATCAATCAATGAGCTCAATTGAATCTTGCTGCTCCATGATATCCTCAAAGCCAGACAAATCTGAAGTGTTTCTCTGCTTTTGATGGCTATTAGGGTTGAGGTTGATGGAATTGGAGGCCTTTTTCTTTCCCTTTGCAGAGGAGGTTTGCGTAGGAACGTAATTTCTCTCATTTGAAGGGGATGTGGGAGGCCCCATTGGCTTGAGTATCTGGCCATTCAGGAACAGATCAGCCTGTTTTTTTACAATCTAAATCAGTCAGGATTAACCAGAAAGAAGAGAAAAGATCTTGGTTTGTTACTTCAGCAGATGATGACAATGGTGGTGATACATGAATAAATTTCTCCTTGTGAGCCAAGTCGTTAAGTTCTTCCACCCCAGGAAGAGAGCAATCCAAAGAAGCAAGTGAGGGGTCCAAGAAAGGGTTTGAATTGTTGATAAATGCTGATGTAGATGTGATTGGAGCTGATTCTGTTGGAATATCCTCCTCCTAATCAGATTGGGGCCACTCATAGGTTTCATTGGGATCATCATTGCTTGGCCAAGCATCCACAGCCAGGTCCTCAGAATCAAATGAATTTGATTTTTGGGCATCAAAAGTTGCTAAAGGGGTGTCATTGGCCTTCTTTCCAAATATTTTATCCATTTGAACATAAGAAGGACAAATGGAGTCCAACTTATCAACCACTGAGTTGATTCCCTTTGCTTTATTGGAGTGGGTGATACCAAAGCGGGTGGAGATTGACATTGAGTGGGCTTTTTTGTACTTGGATTGATAGTTCTTGAATTGCTGCCGCATCTGTTTGGATGAAAGATCCAGCTTAAATTTGGTTTTATTCTTGAGTTCATTGGCCATCAGGAGATAAACATTAACCTTAGAGGATGGAGGTTGGCCAACTTGTGTTTCATTGTTGGATCTAAAGCAAGCATTGCAGTTGGACAGAATTTTCAGCCAGTTTACCAGGATGATGTGATCAGCTCTCTTGAGCTAACTTGAGCCTTTGGAAGTTGATGGGGGAGGATTGATGGATGTTGAGTTCCTGGGGGATGTTTGCTTTGGTTGAGTGGACTTGCGAGGGGAGTGTCACTGAGGGGCCATTCAAAAAGAGTAAGTGGGATGACATGATGAAGCAATTAAGCAATGACAGTTAGGATTTAATGAAAGGGGGGATGAAGGCATGAAGAAATGAATAAATGAGAGGATGGATGTCATGAAAGCAATAAGGTGATTACAGTGATAAAGCAAGGTGAAAGTGATGAAGTGATGAAGCGGAATGAAGCAATGAGAGTGATAAATTGATGAGGATAGAAATGAAGCAATTAGAGTCATGAAGTGATGAGGATAGCAATGAAGAAATGAGAGTGATGAAGTGATGAGGATAGCAATGAAGCAATGAGAGTGATCAAGTAATGAGGATATAGATGAAGTGATGGGGATAGCAATGAAGGAATGAGGATAGCAATGAAGCAATGAGAGTGATGAGGATAGCAATGAAGCAATGAGAGTGATGAAGTAATGAGGATAGAGATGAAGTGATGAGGATAGAAATGAAGCAATGAGGATAGAAATGAAGCAATGAGAGTGATGAAGTGATGAGGACAGAAAAGAAGCAATGAGGATAGCAATGAAGCAATGAGAGTGATGAAGTGATGAGGATAGCAATGAAGCAATGAGAGTGATGAAGTGATGAGGATAGCAATGAAGTGATGAGAGTGATGAATTGATGAGGATAGCAATGAAGCAATGAGAGTGATGAATTGTTCCAATAAGGTTGGAGGATGAAAACAGGGATGATGATGTGGAATGAAGCGTGGTTGAGCTGTTGAAGGCCTTTATATACTTTATTTGAAAAAACCCATTTATTTTTAGGTAACTTTGACATGTCTGATTTGAAATAAGCGGGTTCTTTTGATTTTTAATGGTTGGTTTGAAATTGCAGATTTGGGTTGAAACCCGCCATTAAAAAATGGCGGGTTTGCTTAACGTTGATACACTCTATTAATATAATTTTCAAAATTATAAAAAATTACTAAAAAATAATTAGAATAATTTCCAAGGAATAAATATGGAAAATGAGCCAGTTGGTGAGATCCAAGGTGCTGTAATAAAAGGAAGGAAATATTTTTTATGATTTTTTCCTTAAAAATTCTAAAAATTGGATGTTTTCCTCCAAGAAATTCAAAAAATATATTAAAGAGCAAACAAAAAATTTCAAAAAATTCCCCAAACCCAGAAAATGCCTCCTGAATCAAATTGCCAAGAGAAAATTTCTTTGGGGACAAGTTTTGACTTGTATAGAAAGGAGTTCAATTGAGCCTGTCATATCAATGAATTTATTTTGAAATCTTTCTTTTTTAACTCAATTTACATTCAAAATATTTTGAATAAAAATTAAGAAAGTAACACCTTCTGAACAAAATAATTTTTTGGATTTTCTTGATTTTTTTTTGAAATATGTTTATATATTTTTTCAATTTATGGGAGGAAAGAATTAATTTTAAAAATAATTATGTCAAAATTAATATAAAATAAATCTTTTCTTTCATTAAGTTTATTTCAATAAATTATTTTATATCTAATCAATAGGTTAATTTTCCATATTTAATTTCTCTCTTAAAATGATTTTAAGAGTTTTTACCAATCTTTTAAAATTTTCACAAAAGTATTATTTTGAGTGACACACCATTTGTTGGCATGCACAAGTCAAAACAACCGTTTTTTGGTGTGTACCTTTCCACACACAAAATTCTTTGGCATGCACCTGTCCACATTCCAACAAAATTTAAATTTTTGGTGTGTGTACTTTTGCAAACCAAAAACAGTTGCATGTGGACCTGTGCATGCCAAAAATGTTGGTGTGTGGATGTGTGCATTCCAAAAAAGCAATGTGCTATTATTAAATTGGTGGAATCAAAATAGCTTCCCCCCAAAAAAATATTGAAGAAAATAATTGTTAAAGGAACAGTGATAAAATAGATTTTTTGAAGCCCCATGCTGAATTCATTTTTTTTGGAATGATTAATTAATAAAAATAATATATATATATATAAAATGAATCAGAAAATTTGTGAATTCAGAAAAAAGTATTGATTTAATTTTTTTCCATAAATTCATGCCATTGGTATGTTTTTCTACCCCAGAAAGACATGAAAATTTTTGATGAATTTACAACCAACACATCCTACTTTTACCAGTAAAAAATCTCAGTTGAACAGTAAATCCTGGCTAGTTTTTGAGTGAGGAATGACTCATAAAAAAACATCAATACCTGTGTTCAATTAATTCAATTTCATTCATAAAAAGGATAAGGCCTTTCAGAAGGGATTGAATGCCTCTTGAAAATTTCTCAAGTCAACTAAACAAGGTTAGGAATTTCAGAAGACAAGTCAAGAAGCTAATTTCTTTTTTGACCAAGAAAAAATCCCTTGATGGATGTAGCTGTTTGTACTAGGGTAAATGAAATTTGATTCATTACAATGAAAAAAAAAAATTTAAACTACTTGGGAAAACATTGTGTAGTAGATTGAAGTTGATATGGTGGCAGAAATCATGGAAAATCCTGCTGAAAACTTTCCTTTGCACCCCGGTCAAGAGGCATGATTTTCTTGAAATAATGATTTCATCCTGCAACAGAACAAGGCCTGTATTCAAGCAAAAAAGGCTGCAAAAACAACTAAAAAAGTATGCCAGACTTCACTGACTTGTTTTGTGAGCTTTTTTAATAGGAAAATTAGTTTCCCAGTTTTTCCCCAGGGTCCAATTTTCAATTAAAACCATGCAAAACTAATCACAAGCATTTTAAAAACAGTGATTGTGAAAACTCAATTAATGTCTCCAAGAACAATGAAAAATTGGATTCAAAAATCAGTGAACCCCCTTCAATCATCCTTTGAAACTTTTTCTTGAATTCAAAACATCAACTTTGAAATTTTCATCTGGCTATTCAGAATAACTACTTTGATCCAGATTAATTTTTATAATATAGAACTACCTGCCAAAAAAAACTTTCAAATTCCTTATCATCAATAAGAACTCTGATTTTAAACTGCATAAATCAATTTGATTCAAATCATCAATCAATTCTTTATTCAACGCTGAATTTTACATTTAGGAATCACTAAATTTCATTGAATCACCTTCAATATTTCCAGAAAATCTAGTGTAAATCTGAAATTACTCAATATAAAACTTGATTTTGCCTGTATCACTTTTTATGTAAAGAATTAGGTTGTATCAAAGTTGAGTAAACCCGCCATTTTTTGATGGCTGATTTCAAACCAAATCTGCCATTTCAAACCCACCATTAAAAATCAAAAAAACTCACTTATTTCACATCAGACATGTCAGAGTTACCTGGAAATAAGTGGTTTTTTTCAAGTAAAGTATATAAAGGCTTCCACCACCTGTCTAGTTCATTCACCCCTGGTTTTCCACCTCCACCAACCTCCAAAAAATTGTACCTCCAACCTCATCTGAAAAAATTTGATTCATTGCTCTCCATCTCTTCATTGCTATCCTCATCACTTTATCTCTTTCATCAAATCCAGATAAATCTCATTGCATCACTATCCTCATTGCTTCATCACTCTGATCACTTCATCACTCTGATCACTTCATCAATCTCATTGATTTATTTCTTTCATCACATCCAGCTAACTCTCATTGCATCACTATCCTCATAACTTCATCACTCTCATCACTTTATTGCTTTCATCACATCCTAAAACTCATTGCTTTATCCCTCTTGTCACTTCATAACTCTCATCTCATCCAATCCTCTTTGCTTCATCGCTCTCATCCCCTCATCACTTCATCACTCTCATCAATTCATCACTCTCATCACTTAATCACTATCATTGCTTCATTGCTTCATCCCTTACTCTTTTTAAATGGCCCCTCAGCAATCATACAACCACAATTCTACTAAAGAATCCAATGGAACAAAGAAAACATCCCCCAGGAACTCAGCATCCAACAATCCTCCCCCATCAGCTTCCAAAGGCTGAAGTAAGCTCAAGAGAGCTGATCACATCATCCTGGTAAACTGGATCAAAATTCCATCCAACTACAATGCTTGCTTTGGATCCTACAATGAAACACAAGTTGGCCAACCTCCTTTCTCTAAGGTTAATTGTTATCTCCTGATGGCCAATGAACTCAAGAATAAAACCAATGGTAGGCTGGATCTTTCATCAAAACAGATGCCGGAGCAATTCAAGAACTATCAAACCAAGTACAAAAAAGCCAACTCAATGTCAATCTCCACCAGATTTGGTATCACCAACTCTGATAAAGCAAAGGGAATCAACTTGGTGGTTGATAAGTTGGACTCCATTTGTCCTTTTTATGTCCAAATGGATAAAATATTTGGAAAGAAGGCCAATGACACCCCTTTAGCCGCTTTTGATGCCCAAAAATCAGATTCAGTTGATGCTGAGGACCTGGCTGTGGATGATTGGCCTAGAAATGATGATCCCAATGAAACCTATGAGTGGCCCCAATCTGATTAGGAGGAGGGTATTCCAACAGAATCAGCTCCAATCAAATCTACATCAGCATTGATAAACAATTCAAACCCTTTCTTAGACCCCTCACTTGCTTCTTTGGATTGCTCTCTTCCTGGGGTGGAAGAACTTAACAACTTGGCTCACAAGGAGAAATTTATTCATGTATCACCACCATTGTCATCATCTGCCGAAGTAGCAAACCAAGATCTTTTCTCTTCTTTCTGGTTAATCCTGACTGATTTAGATTGTAAAAAAACTGTCTGATCCGTTCCTGAATGGCCAGATACTCAAGCCAATGGGGCATTTCACATCCCCTTCAAATGAGAACAATTACGTTCCTACACAAACCTCCTCTGCAAAGGGAAGGAAAGAGGCCTCCAATTCCATCAAACTCAACCCTAATAGCCATCAAAATCAGAGAAACACTTCAGATTTTTCTGGCTTTGAGGATATCATGGAGAAGCAAGATTCAAGTAAGCCCATTGAATTCTCCTTGGTTTCCAAATGAAGCTCATTCCTATTCCCCTCTGAAAAACAGTGAAATTACAAATTGAATCTGAAAAACTTCAGTTTGAAAAGGAGAAGTGGGATTGTCAACTGGCCATTGATTTTTCCAAAGCAGAAAGCCAAGAGTTTGGCTCATCAACAAAAATGGGATGCTGAGTGGAAGTTGAAACAGGCTGATCTAGAATTTCAAAAAGAGGAAAAGGAGAAGGATTGACAGCAAGCACAATGGGAAATGGAGAGGTAATGACTGGAAACAGAAAAAAAAATAAGTGGTCAATAGCTGTGGGGTGCATTGGTAGCAGTAGAATAGTAGATGAATTAAAGCAGATTACTCATATGCTGGGCTTTTAAATATATTTGCTCTGATGAAAAGCTTAAAAAGAAAAAAAATAAAATTATTTTTGATTACAACAATGGTTACAATGCTTAATACTATTTATAACTCCACCAATGAACTAATATTTTTTTTATATTTGTTTTCCTAGAGTATATTTTCCCACTCTCCAAGTCCATGAAAATTATTTGAGTTTTTTTGTTCATTTTCATGGACATGGCCATTCTGGTATGGGTGGCCTTGTCCACAGCAGGAAATTTTCAGTGCTTGTACTAATTTTCTGCCCAAACCATTTTCACTATACCTTTTTGGTTGAAATGAATTCAAAACCCCAGGTCTGGAAATACAAATTGGCCATCTGAAACTTGAAATTAATCTGTGGTTTCAATAAGTTGTCCATTTGATTTGTTGGTTGGAACTGCAAGTAAAAAGGAATAAACCAAGATGTCACCATTATCAATGTAAGGTGAGTTGTAAAAAGAGTTGGATGTGAAAGTGAAATGCGGAGAGCAGTCAAAGGGTGTAGGCTTGGAACCATATTCCAGAGATGAGAAGGAGGGGATGTGGTTATCCTTCATTATTTCACAGTTTGATTCAAAGTTAAGTCTGGCCAAATTGCAAAAGATTTTTCCTAAAATCCAAGAGACTTTGTTGGCCTTAAGGTTGAGACAAGTGTACTCTTGAGGGGAACATTGAATGGATGATTTTTTCACATAGTGTCCAAATAACTCAAAGGGGTGCATTGAGTTTTGCCATCCAATTGCCCACATTTTTCCGCCTCAAGATCTTGAGGGACCAACAGTTTTGACAAATTTTTTTGTCTGTGAAGGAAATTTGTCACAAATTTGATTTCCTTCTTGTCTGTGTTGGAAAGTTTATCCAACAGGAAAAATTCAATTATTGAAACAAGACCCTTGTGATCAGAATCATTGAGAACAATTACTTTGGCATGGTTGAAGAAATGGAATTGCTTGATTGTCTGCTTGGAATGTTCAAACACAGTGGGTGAGGGTTTTTGATTGTTCTTTTTCTTTTTTGGAGTGATGGCAGGATACAGATCCAAAGGTTGTAGTTTCCCTCCAGACCATACAACCTTTTCATCAATTCCCCCCTCTGCAAGCTCCAAAGAGATTTTTGATTCACTCATTTGATCCCTCTTTTGCTTCAAAGCCCTCTGTTTGCCACCTCTCTTTATGTTTGTCACCTCATCTCCTTCCATCTTGTTCCCTCCAAGGAAAATTCTCTGCTTGGGGTGAGGATCAAGAAGGGATTAAATTTGGAGTATAACATTGTGAGTGCGGTGGGAGAAGCAAGAGAATGGAAGCAAAAGGGGTCAAAGAAGGGTTACAAAAAAAATCCATGTCAGTCACATGATGACAAAAATAATTTAAAAAAACAAAAAAATACCAGGTTGTGAAAAAAATGGGCCAGGGTCAGTGGGCCAGGGAGGATGGGGCAGGCTGGATAGGAGGTGGGGCTCCATTGGCTGGGCAGGAGGAGGGGGGGGCTTGGTCAGCTGGGCAGCAGGGGGTTGGGCAGGGGCTGGCAGCAAGTCAGGGAGGGTGGGTGGGTGGAGTGCTGGGGTATTCAAATACGTATGCACTTACACGTGTGCTACGTATAAGTGTAATCCAAATGGGATGCACATGTGGGCCTCTACGTCCCATTGGAAACACTCATGGACCATAGGGGCCCATGTTGATGCCACAGATTTGGGTAAACTGGCCTCAAAATTCATGAAACAGGCCTATTGGTACACAGTCCCTAATGGGCACGGTGGGGGATATGGGCAAATACAGCCAGATGGGCTTGTATGGGCATAATTGTGTCCAAGGTTTATATTGGACATACTTGGCCAGACAGGCTGGCCCGCCAAAGTGTGTTTGTCTCAGGCTTTGGGCTTGGGGCGGCCCATTGGGGCCGCCGCCCATGTCGCAGCCCACTTGGGGCTGCTGCCCATGTTGCAGCCCGCTTGGGGCTGCTGCCCATGTTGCAGCCGGCTTGGGGCTGCTGCCCATGTTGCAGCCGGCTTGGGGCTGCTGCCCATGCCCCGGCCCGCTTGGGGCCACTTGTATCCCTTGGCTTGGCCCATGCGGGGCTGTTGCGGTGGCCAAGGGATCCCCCGCAGGCCCGGTTGGTCGCAAACAGCAGCCTGCGCCACGGGAGCGAGGGCCAGCAGCCCCGGCTCCTTCCCCCTCCCCTTGCTTGCCATTGCAAGGGGGAGGGGGTGGATGGCTGGGTTGAACCAGCCAGCGACCGGCCGCAACAAGGCGGTTGGTCAGGGCAGGGGGGATCTCATCACCCCTTGCCAAGGGGATGAAAATGCCGGCCGCAGAGAGACTGACTGGTGGTGGTGGGGGGGGATCTGATCACCCTCCCACCAGCAAAGCAAGACAAGAGGGGTGCTCTCCCCCTCCCTTTACCAAGGGGGAGGAGCAACGGGCTGAGGGGATCTGACCACCCCCAGCCCACTATTCTTGACAATGCCCTGGGGGTATCAACCCCCAGGGCCCCTGGTGAGGGGATTTGACCGCCCCCACCAGGGATTTGAGAGAAAGAGGGGGGGGCATGTCCGCCAGTTACACCCCCCCAAGTGAGGTTGAGACCGGACCCAGGTGAGTCCTGGGTCCCACCTGGCCCATATGTGGGTCCAGGGGCTGGCTGCATGAGGCAACCAGCCCTTAAGTAAGGAAATAAGAGTAACTGGGCTGGTTTTAATGGACAACCAGCCAGGGGATTGAACAGAAAAGGGGCTGGTTCATCCCCCTAATGGTGGAGACACCAGAATGGACCGGAATAGGCTGGTTGTAAGGGTTCAGGGACTGACGCCATGCGGGCTGATGTAGTCCAAACCAAGTAACAAGGTCTGTAGAGCCTGTAGAGCTCTTTTGGGGCGGAAAATTTTCCTTCTGGCTTGTTGCATCATGGGCTCACAAGAGGCCAATTTTTTGTAATTAAGAATCTCTTCTCCCTGCTGTTTTCCATCAATCCATTCATCATCCAAATGAATTCATCAACAATATCATCCAATGTATTGCCCCATTGTGAGAGACCATCAAGCAATTATTGACACAAGGTGTCCCGCATTTCTTTTGCTTTAAATACTGCTCATTTGCCTAAGCTAATTGCTGGCCATAATTATAACATGGGGGGGGGGGGAAGGGGGGAGGCCAGCCGTGGGTGGGGGCCTTTGGCAAGGGAAAAGTAAGAGGGGGCCGTTGGCAAGTGTGAAGAAAGAGGGAGTTGTGGCCGTTGGTGTTGGAAAGCCAAGGGGTGGGGGGGGGGGAAAGAGGGGGCTGTGGATGTTGGTGTTGGCAAGCAAGGGGGTGGCCATTGGGCTTGGAAAGCCAAGGGGGGGGGGGAACCATTGCCATTGGCATTGGGGAGCAAACAGGGAGGGGAGAAAGAGGGGGCTGTGGCCGTTGGCATTGGCAAGCAAGGGGGTGGCCATTGGCATTGGCAAGCAAGGTGGGGGGGCAAGAGGGGGGGGGGGGTGTTAGTTGGGAGCAAGGGAGAGGGGGTGAGGGGGAGGGAAAAGGGTGATGAGGAGGAGGGGGGGGGACCTTACCTGGGGAATCAACCAAGGAGGTGAGGTGGGGGGGGCTGAAGGGGGATGGAGGGGGATGGATGTCAGTATTGGATGATGGGGGGAAGCTTACCAGGTGTGCTGGTGAGGTGGAGGTGATGGGTGAGGTGGAGGTGGTGGGTGAGGAGGAGAGTGAACCAGTGGTTTGGTGGGGTGAGATGATTGGTTTGGTGGGGTGAGTTGATTGGTTTGATGGGGTGAGGTGAGGTGTTGGGTCTATTTTTTTGAATTCCAACAAAACCAAAAAAAAAAAAACTTCAAGTGAGTCAGACTAGGATTCCTGGTTGAACAACCAAAACCAAAAAAAACAGTGAAGGGATTTTTTACCTATTTAAAATCAAAAATTAATCATCAAAACAAGCAAGGGTGAGAGGTAGAATCCTTTCTCTCATATGAGAACATGAGGGACAAGATGAGATAGGGATGACTTGAAGTGGATCTGGAATATCATCTTCAAATATTTTGCCCCATTCATC
Organism: Puccinia polysora; assembly: GCA_025617555.3. NCBI lineage: Eukaryota > Fungi > Basidiomycota > Pucciniomycetes > Pucciniales > Pucciniaceae > Puccinia > Puccinia polysora. The sequence continues at coordinate 1,408,755 of CM062647.1, read as the reverse complement.
TTTGATGTTGGCCAAAAGTTTGTGAGGGATTACACAAGTGATAATCCAGTTGATGAGAAATTTCATGTTTTTAAGGTTTTGAAGCTGGTTTCACATATCCCTTAAGCTGGCCCATCTTTCTTTCAGGACTCCTATTGCATGCTCAATCCAAACTTGTGATTGGGCAAGATGATAATTGAAATCAGGTTTTCCTGGATCATTGGAGAAAACATTCCAGTATGCTGGAACCAAATATTTCCCACTAGCATAAGCCAAATTGGCCAGAAGGTATTGACCTTGGTCAAAGTAGTTCTCTGGTTTTTAGGAAATCTGCATCCAATTGAAAACATATGAATCATGAAAAGAAACAGGAAGGCCAGTTTGGAGGGATATGAAATTTTTGTTGTTATCAAAAAAAAGTTATAGGGCCACAGAACATCTAAAAAAATAGATGCAACATATTTGGTCAGTTTGTGATCCAGAGTTTTATTAAAGTAATTGGAAAAGAATGAGGCAATTGCCTCTTTTTCCAATCAAGATAGTGGTTGCCATTTAGCTTGGGTTCTGAATCAAGGGGATGGTGGTTCCATCAACAAAACCAATGAAACCTGGAAAGCCTTCTGTCTCCATTACTTGAGATATCTCCTTGTGTTCTTCTGTGGTTGGCCAAGAAAGGACTGGGTGACGGAAAGATAGGATAGAAATCATGACTCTTTGGTGTATAAGTCAATGTTTCCGTAACTGACTGAGAATAGATTTTCTAATCAATGAATTGCTGCTCCATTTCCATTGGATCCCAATCTACAAAGAGAAACGGCCAGTTAAATAGCTGGATTGAATTTAGGATTCCAAGAATTGTTCTGGAAGATGTGGTAGTCTTCATCTCCAAAAGTTTTATGAATGAAGGCAATAGAGTTTGGAACAGTTGCTGGTAGCTTAAGTTGGGGAGGAGATGAAGCTTTTGCCTTTCATACATAGGATTGCGGAGAGTTTGTCTTCTTGGAACCATGTGTTGCTTTTCTAATAGAGCATTCAAAGCCAACCAATTTGTTTCCAAATCAGAGTCTGAATCAGAGTCTGAATGGGATTCAAATAGTAAAAAAATTTTGTCAGATTTTGCATTTTCAACTTTCTGCCAGTAAGTGTGATTGGACATGTTGAGATGAGAAAGATGGTTATGGTATGTGGGGTGATGAGATGATTATGGGATTTGTGTGAAGTGATAGAGATGTGAACCAATGGAGATGAGATGTGTGTGATGTGATGGAGATGGGATTGGTATGGATTTGCTGAGGCAAAGGTGCCAACAAATTTTTTGGATGTGATGGATGGTGGATAGATGATGATGCATAAATGGCTGTTTTTATGTTTGAAATCCACAATTTATGCATCATCATCCATCCACCATCGATCACATCCAAAACACCTGTTGGCACCTCCGCCTCAGCAAACAATGGTTTCCCCCCCCCTTGGCTTGCCAATGCCAATGGCCACGGCCCCCCCCCCCCTTGGCTTGCCAACGCCAATGGCAATGGCCCTCCCTCTTGCCAATGCCAACAGCCACCCCCCAACACTAAAGTCCACAGCCCCCTCTTGCTTTGCACTTGCCAACAGCCCCCTCTTACTTTGCCCTTGCAAATGGCCCCCGCCAACGGCTGGCCTCCCCCCGCGCGCTCCACCCAACCCCCGGCTTCCCAGCTGACCAAGCCACCCCCCCCCTCCTCCTGCCCAGCCAATGGAGCCCCACCTCCTATCCAGCCAATCAATCCCAGCCTGCCCCATCCTCCCTGGCCCACTGACCTGGCCCATTTTTTTAACACCCTGGTATTTTTTTTTGTTTTTTAAATTCTTTTTTTCTTCACGTTGTAGAGACTCATGTGGGATTATATAAATAAAGTAGCAAATAGCTTGCTGGCAGTCCTTGAAGGGGAATTTAGTACTACTTCTACTCCTTTAGAGTATTTAGTATATACTAAGAGTGGTTTTGAATTGCCTGCCCTTCTAGTACTATAGTAAGTCTGCACAATAATTTATTTAAATTAATGTCTGGTTTCTTTGAGACTTAATATAGGTCTAAGATCAGACCTAGATTAATTATTAACTGTGATATTGGTAGCATTTGTTGAAGAATAGACCAGATGTATTGGACTATTGGTTAATTTATTGATCAGATATGTTTGATCTTAACCAATACCCCAATATTAAAGGGTTCAAGGGTTTATCAAAGGGCTGGTTCAGGAGAGGACCCAAGGATGGGTTTACCCACAGGGGGCTGGGCAGAGGAAAGGTTGGTAGTTTCCTTTTGTTGTGCTCTCTTTATTTGTAAGGGTTATTTATTAACTAATGGGTGGGGTTTCTTTAATATGGTGCTGAATATTTAGGTCACAGAAGAACCCTTATTCAAGCACCTGATGGGTGGTTTAATTGGTTAAAGATGGGTAATAACTTGGTTTCTGATTTCTTGTTTTCCTTTTATAACTGATTCACTACTAATATTTTATCTGGGTAGGTACCACAGATAGATGGGTTGATGGGGTGAGTAGGGATGGGTGATGGTCCTGGTATTGAGGGTAGGATGTTACTGGCATGTATTTGAGAGTTTACAAGGTATGTCTTGTGTCTTCTACAGAGATGTGACACCTGGTTGGGTATGAGTTTGCCATAGTTGGAGGTTTATTGGACTGTATCTTCTAATTCCATGAGAGATGGTGGGGTACTTTGGCTGAGTGACTATGGGCTATTTGTGATGTAGAATCCAATTCTGAGGCTAATTTTTAGGGTTTGAGCTGTTGTTACACTAGAAAAGTGAGTCTGATGGCTATAGGACAGGTTTGGCCTACCACAACGTGACTGACACGGTTTTTTTTTGTAGGCCTTCTTTGACCCCTTTTGCTTCCATTCTCTTGCTTCTCCCACTGCACTCACAATGTCATACTCCAAATTGAATCCATTCTTGATCCTCACCCCAAGCAGAGAATTTTCCTGGGAGGAAACAAGATGGAAGGATATGAGGTGACAAACATAAAGAGAGGTGGCAAGCAGAGGGCTTTGAAGCAAAAGAGGGATCAAATGAGGGCATCAGAAATCTCTTTGGAACTTGCAGAGGGGGTCATTGATGAAAAGGTTGTATGTTCTGGAGGGAAACTGCAACCTTTGGATCTGTATCCTGCCATCACTGCCAAGAAGAAAAAGAACAATCAAAAACCCTCACCAACTGATTTTGAACAGGCCAAGCAGACAATCAAGCAATTCCATTTCTTCAACCATGGCAAAGTAGTTGTTCTCAATGATTCTGATCACAAGGGTCTTGTTGCAATAATTGAATTTGTCCTGTTTGATAAACTTTCCAACAAAGACAAGAAAGACATAAATTTTGTGACAAATTTCCTTCGCCAGAAAAAATAATTTGTCAACAGTATTGGTACCTGAAGATCTTGGGGTGGAAAAATGTGCGCAATTGGATGGCAAAAGTCAATGCACCCCTTTGAGTTATTTGGACGCTATGTGAAGAAATCATCCATTCAATTTTCCCCTCAAGAGTACACTTGTCTCAACCTTAAGGCCAACAAATTCTCTTGAATTTTAGGACAAATGTTTTGCAATTTGGCCAGACTTACCTTTGAATCAAAATGTGAAATAATGAAGGATAACCACATTCCCTCCTTCTCATCTCTGGAATTTGGTTCCCAGCCTACACCCTGTGACTTTTCTCTGCAATTAACTTTCACATTCAACTCTTTTTACAACTCACCTCACATTGAAAAAGGTGACATCTTGGGGTATTCCTTTTTACTTGCAGTTCCAACCAAGAAATCAAATGAACAAATCATTGAAACCACAGATGAATTTCAAGCGTCAGATGGCCAATTTGTATTTACAGACCTGGGGTTTGGAATTTATTTCAACCAACGAGGTATAGTGAAAATGGTTTTGGCAGCAAATCAGTAAAAGCACTGTACATTTTGTGCTGTGGACACGGCCACCCATACCAGAATGACCATGTCCATGCAAATTAATAAAACAACGCAAAAAATTAGCAGGGACTTGGCAAGTTCAAAAATATACTCTAGGAAAACAAATATAAAAAAAACAAAATATTTGTTCATTGGTGGGGTTATACATAGTATTAAGCGTTGTAACCACCATTGTAATCAAAAATAATTTTCTTTTTTTCTTTTTAAGTTTTTTATCAGAGAAAATATATTTACAAGCCCAGCATATGAGTAATCTGCTTTAATTCTTCTACCGTTCTACTGATACCAATGCACACCACAGCCATTGACCACTTATTCTTTTTTTCTTTTGCCAGTCATTAACTCTCCATTTCACGTTGTGCTTGCTGTCAATCCTTCTCCTTTTCCTCTTTTTGAAATTCTAGATCAGCCTGTTTCAACTTCCACTCAGCATCCCATTTTTGTTGATGAGACAAACTCTTGGCTTTCTGCTTTGGAAAAATCAATGGCCAGTTGACAATCCCACTTCTCCTTTTCAAACTGAAGTTTTTCAGATTCAATTTGTAATTTCACTGTTTTTCAGAGAAAAATAGGAATGAGCTTTATTTGGAAACCAAGGAGAATCCAATGGGCTTACCAGAATCTTTCTCCTCCATGATCTCCTCAAACCCCCAAAAATTTGAAGTGTTGCTCCTCTTTTGAATGCTATTGGGGTTGATGTAGATGGAATTGGAGGAGTTTTTCTTTCCCTTTGCAGAAGAGGTTTTTTGTGGGAAATTCATTGCTCTAATTTGAAGGGAATGTGGGAGGCCCCATTGGCTTGAGTATTTTTCCATTCAGGAATGGATGAGCCTGTTTTTTTACAATCTAAATCAGTCAGGATTAACCAGACAGAAGAGAAAAGATCTTGGTTCCTTACTTGAGCAGATGATGACAATGGTTGTGATACAGGAATAAATTGCTCCTAATTGGCCAAGTTGTTAATTTCTTCCACCCCAGGAAGAGAGTAATCCAAAGAAGGAAGTGAGGGGTCCAAGGAAGGGTTTGAATTGTTGATCAATGCTGATGTAGATCTGATTGGAGCTGATTCTTTTGGAATATCCTCCTCCTCATCAGATTTGGGCCACTCATAGGTTTTGTTGGGATCATCATTGCTAGGCCAAGCATCCACAGCCAGGTCCTCAGAATCAAATGAATCTAATTTTTGGGAATCAAAAGCGGCTAAAGGGGTTATAATGGCCTTCTTTCCATATATTTCATCCTTTTCAACATAAAAAGGACAAATGGAGTCCAATTTATAAACCACCAAGTTGATTCCCTTTGCTTTATTGGAGTTGGTGATACCAAAGCTGGTAGAGATTGACATTTAGTGGGCTTTTTTTGAACTTGGTTTGATAGTTCTTGAATTTCTCCTGCATCTTTTTGTATTAAAGTTCCAGCCTACCATTGGTTTTATTCTCGAGTTCATTGGAAATCAGGAGATAAACATTAACCTTAGAGGAAGGAGGTTGGCCAACTTGTGTTTCATTGTAGGATCCAAAGAAAGCATTCTAGTTGGATAGAATTTTGAGCCAGTTTACCGGGATGATGTGATCAGCTCTCTTGAGCTTACTTGAGCCTTTGGAAGCTGATGGGGGAGGATTTTTGGATTTTGAGTTCCTGGGGGATGTTTGCTTTGGTCCATTGGATTGTTTAGTAAACTTATGGGGGGAGGATTGCTGAGGGGCCATTTAAAAATAGTAAGGGATGAAGAAATGAAGCTATGAGAGTGATGAAGTGATGAGATTGATGAAGTGATGAGGGGATGAGAGTGATGAAGCAAAGAGGATAGGAAGAGATCAGAGTGATGAAGTGACAAGAGGCATAAAGCAATGAGAGTTAGGATGTTATGAAAGCAATAAAGTGATGAGAGTGATAAAGTGATGAGGATAGTGATTCAATGAGGGTTAGATGGATTTGATGAAAGCAATGAAGCAATGAGAGTGATGCAGTGATGAGAGTGATGAAGCAATGAGGATAGTGATGCAATGATAGTTAGCTGGATGCGATGAAAGAGATAAAGTGATGAGGATAGCAATGAAGAGATGAAGAGTGATGATCAAATTTGTTTCAGATGAGGTTGGAGGTAGAATTCTTTGGAGGTTGGTGGAGGTGGAAAACCAGGGGTGTATGAAGTGGACAGGTGGTGGAAGCCTTTATATACTTTACTTGGAAAAAACCACTTATTTCCAGGTAAATCTGACATGTCCAATGTAAAATAAGTGGGTTTTCTTGATTTTTCATGGCAGGTTTGCTTAAATCTGATACACCCTATTGAAAATGGCGGGTTTGCTAACTCTGATACACCCTATTCTTTTATATTGGTAGAAAATGAATTGGGTTGTAATTTTGAATCAGACAAAAAGTTATTATCCTTGGATAAAACCCAATCATCATGATGAATAATTTCCCTCAGTAATCTGATTATTTAAATTCTGCCAATTCCACCAAAAAATATAATTTTTGGTTGATTCTAGTTTCCTTAATAATAAAAAAAATATTATGCCAGTCTTGGAATTTAATTTTCAGCCACTAGCTATCTTCCACAAAATTTAATGTTAATCCTGAGCTTACTCTGAGGATTTAATAATGCTCTGATTTGAGGTTGTTCTTTGCACCACTTTTGTCCAATTATGCCCTGGTAGTTGAGGTGGGTTATTGAAGGTAATCTAACTAATTTGAAAAAAGCCCTTCAAGGAAAATTTACCACCTTCAAAAATATGTATAATCTTCCAATTTAATAAGATTTCTCATGAAGGCTTGTTAATAAAATCACGTAAAACAATAAATTTTGGAGCTGGTAGAGTCTCTCAACCTTGAAAAAATACCATAAATTATCAAAATTTTGATAGGGTAGAAGTCTTTTACAGAACTCTGAGAAATGGGAATTCCTCAATTTAACTGCATTTATATAACTAAGAGATGATCAAAATTTAACCAGAGTAAAAAATTTCTATGTGGGGAAAATCAGAGGCTTGGAAAAATACTGAAAATTCCAATTTTAAAATAGAAAGCATCTCCAAAATTTCATCAAATCTCTTAATTTTTTTTTTGATATTTTTGAATGGCTTTTTTATGTTTAGGAACCCATGATTATGAATACAGATCACCTAACTGGGGAAAATACTCATAATTTATGGTTTTATCTTCAATCACATGAAATAATTGCAATAATTTGAAAATTATTTGCAATATTTTTAACTATGAATCATCCCAATGTTTCACTATAAATCAGTCTGCCTTTGAGGAAGCTATTTTCAATTTTTCACATCTTATCCCAACCCAAATTACACAAAAAAGGGATTTCTCATTTTATTATTCATAAATGGAATTATTTTGATAAAAAAAACAAATTTTATTTTGAAGATAAAAACATGATTTGAAATTCACAATATGAAATTGATAAATTTTTCATTGAAGATGATTAGAATTCTGTTTTATTTATTTATATAATACTTTAAAGGTGGGAATTTTTCTCCAGAGGTGAAAAATAGAAGGGCCTCTTTCTGGGACTACTTCCCAAAAATATGCATCCAAATACTTATAAACGGGAAAATTCTGAGCTGTTCTTTGTCTGTAGAACCAGAAAGTGAAAGTGCTTTGATATAATCTTAATGGCTATGACAATGATGAATTCCAGTTTATTGGGAAGAATCCAGGAAATTTGGAACAAAATTTAAGTATTGATCAATAATCTGAGAGCTCTTTCTCCTTTCCATTACCCTGGAAAGGCTTCCAAAAAAAAAAAAAAAAAAAGACATGCACGGGAAAAACAGATAAATGCAATTAAAATTCTACTAAATGGATTTGGAAAAACAGGTTGATGTTATTGGGTTTCCTTTCTGGTTTTTTCTGAAAATGGAAAGGTGATCCACAAAAATTTCAAGCTTTGATATTTTATTTATACATTCAAATTTTTGATTGATTAAAACCAATAATTTCTTTGTTTTTCAAGTTTTTCATAATTCAACTACTCCAGAATTTCAGTCATTCTTCCCTCTTGATTAAAAATTTATTCCATAATAAGTTAAATCATAACCTCAATTAAAAAAATTAAATAATACTCATCAATATGATGATGAAATGGAAGGCTGGAGGACAAGAAATATCAAGAGTATAAACAACAAAAAAATAACAAAATTCTTTTCCACCAAGATTGAAAGTTGGACAGATTAAAAAAAATGAAGAAAGGTGGAAGAAAAAAGGCAAAATACTTTTATTCATGATTTAATGTTAAACATTAAAATCAAGAGAGTAAAAATAGATAAAATAAAGATGAATTTTTTTTAAAAAAACAAAATAGGAAAAAAATTAAAACAGACAAAAAAAAGTAAGGACCTGGAAATTTTTCTTGAAATGCATGCTATCATTTGTTCTGAGTTTCCCACCCAGGTTGATATTTTCATATCAATGCTCACCAATTCCAATACAATTAAATTGAAAATATATAAAATAAGTAAAAATATGAAATTAACCACCTTTGTTGTTCCCTATATCCACACCCTTCCAATTTTACACCCCATGGACCTTGATAAAAGTCTTGAAAATTTTGCCTTAATTTTCCATCTCCAATTTATCACTCACCATCGAGAATCTGTTATGCTGCCATTTAGTTGATTCAATTTTTTTTACATAAATTATTTAGATTACAGTGATTTACCTGCTGTCAATGAAATTCCCATTGGTTGAAATTTTTTAAATACTTTGATTTTTTCTGTGAATTTGGAAATTCTTACTTAACCATATAATTAGTGTTTATTAGATCTAGAAAATACACAATGGTTTAATGGTATTTGTGAATCCAAATCTGCCTTTAAAAATACAAAAACTCAATTCTTTTGCACAAGATTCTTGAGAGGTAACCAAAGATAAGTGTTTCTCTAAATGATGATATATAAAGGTAATAAAACCCTCAAAAATGCACCAGAAATCATCATCAAACCATTTTTTCCAATTTCAATAAAATTAAAACTTAATTGGAGATATCCTTGTCCTCTCTAAAAACAAATAATTCCATTAAATTTGAACTTGCTTCATACAACTCCAAAATCATCCTCACACCTTTCAATCAATAATTCTAAATAAATCATGATATCATCACCCAAGCTCTCAATTTGAATAAAAATGGCTACTCAGAAAAAGAAAAAAGCCAATTCATCCAATAAGAACTTCCTTCAGAATTTAAACCTTTTCAATTCTTCTTCTCAATCAACTTAATACGTTGTGTCAAAGTTGAGAATACCCACCATTTTTTAATGGCAGGTTTCAACCCAAATATGCCATTTCAAACCCACCATTAAAAATCAAAAAAACCCACTTTTTTCACATCAGACATGTCAGAGTTACCTCAAAATAAATTGGTTTTTTCAAATAAATTATTTAAAGGCTTTCACCACCTCAACCCATCCCTGGGTTTGACCTCCAAGCTCATTGGAAAAATTCTACCTCCAACCTCATCCAAAAAATTTCATTCATTAGGGCGTATCAGAATTAAGCAAACCCACCATTTTTCAATGGCAGGTTTCAAACCAAATCCACCATTTCAAAACCACCATTAAAAATCAAAGAAACCCACTTATTTCACATCAGATGTGTCAGAGTTACCTGGAAATGAGTGGTTTTTTTCAAATAAAGTATTTAAAAGCTTCCACCAACTGTCCATGTCATCCACCCCTTGCTTCCCACCTCCTTCCACCTCCAAACTCATTGCAAATTTTTTTACCTCCAGCCTCATCATAAAAAGATTCACCACTCTCATCACTTTATCACTCTCATCATCACTCTCATCAATTTGTCACCCTCATCACTTGATCACTCACCACTTTATTGCTCTCATTTCTCCATTGCTCTCATTGCTTCATTTCTCTCATTTCTTCATTTCTCTCATTAATTCATTGCTCTTATAACTTCATTGGTCTCATTGCTTCATCACTCTCATCACTCTACCTCCAACAAGAACTTGTACCTCCAACCTCATCCAAAGAATCCAATCATTGTTTTATTGCTCTTGTCACTTTATTGCTCTTGTCACTCCATATCTCTCATCACTTTATCTTGCTTGTCACTTTATCCCTCTCATCACCTTATTGCCCTTACTCTTTCCAAATGGCCCCTCAGCAAACCTCCCCCTGCAAGTCCAAACAAAAGTCCAACACACCAAAGCAAACATTGCCAAGGAACTCCACAATAAAAAATCCTCCCCCATCAGCTTCCAAGGACTCAAAAAATCCTCCCCCATCAGCTTCCAAGGGCTCAAGTCAGCTCAAGAGAGCTGATCACATCATCCTGGTCAACCGGCTCAAAATTCTCTCCAACTATGATGCCTGCTTTGGATCCAACAATGAAACATGCGTTGGCCAACCTCCATCCTCTAAGGTCAATGGTTATCTCCTGATGGCCAATGAAATCAAGAACAAAACAAAAGGTAGGCTGGATCTGTCATCCAAACAGATGAGGGAGCAATTCAAGAATTATCAAGCCAAGTACAAAAAGGCCCACTCCATGTCAATCTCCACTGGCTTTGATATCACCGACTCTGACAAAGCCAAGGGAATCAACTCAGTGGTTGATAAGTTGGACTCCATTTGTCATTTTCATATTCAAATGGATGAAATATCTGGAAAGAAGGCCAAAATCACCCCTCTAGCTGCTTTTGATGCCCAACAATCCAATTCAGTTGACGCTGAGGACTTGGCTGGGGATACTCAGTCTAGCAATGGTGATCCCAAAGAAACCTATGAGTGGCCCTCATCTGATGCCAAGGAGGATATTCAAATGCAATCAGCTCCAATCAAATCTACTTCTGCGTTGATTGAGGAGTCAAAACATACCTTGGACCCCTCCCCTCCTTCTTTGGATTGCTCTCTTCCTCTGTTAGCAGATCTTATCAGCATTTCTGATGCGGAACAAGATACTCCTCAGTCTCCATTACCCTCAAAATTGGTTCAAGTAAGGAACCAAGCTCTTTTCTCTTCTGTCTTGTTAATCATGACTGATTTAGATTGGAAACAAACAGGCCCATCCATTCCAGAATGGCTGAAAACTCAAGCCAATGTGTTATCCCACATTGCCGTCAAACACTAGTGACAAATTTCAGACTCAAACCGCCTCTTCCAAGGGTAAGCAAAAGGCCTCCAATTCCATCAATATCAACCCCAAAAGTCATCAAAATAGGAGAAACACTTCCTTTTTTCAGGCTTTGAAGAAATCATGGAGAAGCAAGATTGATGTAAGTCCATTGGTTGACCTTGCTTTCAAAATCATGCTCATTGCTTTTCCCCAGGAAAAAACCGTCAAATCACAAATTGAATCCAAAAAACTTGATTTTGAAAAGCAAAAGTGGGATTGTCAAATGGCCATGGATTTTCAAAAGAAGAAAGCCAAGAGTTTGGATCATCACCAAAAATGGGATGCTGAGTGGAAGTTGAAACAGGCTGAGCTAGAACTTCAAAAAGAGGAAAAAGAGAAGGATTGACAGCAAGCACAACTGGAAAAGGAGAGGGAACAAGTTGCAACCAAACAAAAAGATAAGGCATCAGTAGCCTTGGCTTGCATTGGTAGCAGTAGAAAAGTAGATGAAATACAGCAGATAACTCAAATTCTGGGCTTGTAAATATCTTTGCATGGGTGAAAGAAAAAAAAATCATTTTTGATTACAAAGTTTGAGAGTATTCTTAACCCCACAAAAATACAAATCTTTTTTGTTTTTATTTATATTTTTTTTCTAGAGTAAATTTGGCAATTATTCAAGTCCATACAAGTGTTTCTAGTTGTTTTATTAATTTGAAGTGACATGGCCATTTTGGTATGGGTTGCTTTTTCTACAGCAGGAAAGGTACAGTGCTTGTATTTATTAGCTGCCCAAATCATTTTGACTATACCTTTCTGCTTGAAATCAATTCCAAAGCCAAGGTCAGGAAAAACAAAATGGCCATCCAATACTTGATATTTGTCCCTATTTTCAATAAGTTGACCATTTGATTTCTTGGTTGGAACCATGAGTAAAAAGGATTAGCCAGAGATGTTGCCTTTGTCAATATGAGGATAGTTTTAAAAAGAATTGGAGGTGAAAGTTATGTGGGGGAGCAATCAAAAGGTGTAGGCTTGGAACCAAATTCCAAAAAAGAGAAAGAGGAGATTTTGTTTTCCTTCATGGCATCAGGGTTTGCTTTAAAGGAAAGTTTGGCCAAATTGCAAAACATTTGTCCTAGAATTTTGGATACTTTGTTGGCCTTAAGGTTGAGGAAAGCATAATCTTGAGAAGAAGATCTAATGGATCATTTCTTCACATAATGTCCAAAAAACTCTGAAGGGTGCATCAATTCTTGCAATCCAAATTCCCACATTTTTCCACCCCAAGATCTTGAAGGACCAACCGGGGTTGACAAATTGTTTTGACTGGTGGAGGAATGTTGTCAAAAAGTTGATTTCCTTCTTGTCTTGGTAAGAAAGTTTCTCCAAAGGGGCAAATTCAATTATTGCAACCAGGGCTTGATGATCAGATCAATTGAGGACAATTACTTTTCCACGGTGGAAGAAATGGAACCGTTTGATTGTTTGTTTTGCTTTCTCAAACTCTTCCCGGGTTGGTTTTCAACTATTCTTTTTATTTTCTGCAACAATTGAAGGGTACAGGTCCAAAGAATGCGGTTTCCAACCCAAATGGACCACCTTTTCATTAATACCTTCCTCAGAAACCTCCAAAGATATTTTGGAATCTCTCATTTGATTCCTCTTTTGGCAAGCAGCCCAACTCTTCCCACCTCTCTGTATGTTTTTCAAGCCATCTACTTCTATGTTTTTCCCTTCCAATCCTATAATTAGATTGGGTTGAGGAACAAGAATAGTTTCAGATGTTTGTGTAACATTTTGAGGGGGTGGGAGAAGAATTGGACATTCACCAATAGTGGTTGAGGGATTGAAAAAAAAACAAAAAGAAAAACCGTCAGTCAAATGGGCATCATTGGTGAAACAAGATTGGATCAAAGAAAATGAAATCAAACCTGGAATTGATCCCACGTTCACCAGAAATGGGATCACCAAAAAAAAAACCTGTACCCAGAAAAAAAAACATGATATCAGCGCCCAAAAAAAAAAAAAAAAAAAAAAATTACGGGGTGTGAGGGAATTGATCCGGCCCTTTAGGTTGGGCTTGGTTTGGGTTTTGGGTTGGGCCAAGCGGCAGAAGGAGGGGAGGCCCGCCGTTGGTGGTTGAGGGGGGGCCGGGCTGTTGGAGGGAGGTGGGGGGGCCAAGGGCAGAGGGAGGTGTGGGGTCCGGCCGAGGGAGGTGGGGGGATTGTGAGAAAGTGGGGAGGGCAGTGGGGGGGGCCCGGTGGGGGGGCCAGGCCAGCGGAGGGAGGTGGGGGGATTGTGAGCAAGTGGCAAGGGCGGTGGGGGGGCCAAGGGCAGTGGGGGGAACCAAGGTGGGGGGGTGGGCTGCTGACCAAGGCAAGGGTGGTGGAAGGGCCCGGTGGGGGTGCCAAGGGGGGGGGGTGGGATGCCAACCAAAGCAAGGGTGGTGGGGGGGGGAGGGCAAGAGGGGAGGGCAGCAAGGAAGGTGGGGGGGGCAAGAGTGGGGGGGAGTTAGTTGGGAGAAAGGGAGAGGGGGTGAGTGGGAGGGAAAAAGGTGATGAGGAAAAAGGGTGATGAGGAGGAGGGGGGGGGGCAGCTTTCCTGGGGAATCAACCAAGGAGGTGAGGTGGGGGGGGCTGAAGGGGGATGGAGGTGGGTGGATGTCAGTATTTGATGATGGGGATGATGAGGAGGAGGGGGGGAAGCTTAGCAGGTGTGCTGGTGAGGTGGAGGTGGTGGGTGAGGGGAGGAGGATGAGGAGGAGGGGCAGGAGCTTACCAGGGGGGGGGGGGGGGGGGGGGGAGTGGTGGGTGAGGTGGAGGTGGAGGGTGAGGTGGAGAGTGGACCTGTGGTGGGTGAGGAGGAGAGTTGACCGGTGGTTTGGTGGGGTGAGGTGGGTGGTTTGGAAGTTTGGGTTCTGTTTTTTTCTAAGTCCACCAAAAAAAAAAAATCCAAGTCAGCCTTGAATGCTTGGTTCAACAACTAAAACCAGACAAGATATTTCACCTATTTAAAAACCAAATCCTACACATCAAAGTGAGCAAGTGTGAGGGGTAGAATCTGCTCTCTCATGGCCAAAGATGAGGTAGAAGATGAGATGGGAATGATTTGAGGAGGATCAGGAATATCATCTTCAAATATTTTGTCACATTCATCTTTGATTTCAGCCAAAAGATTGTGAAGGATTACACAAGTGATAATCCAGTTGATGAGGATCTTCATTTCTTTAGGGTTTTGAAGCTGATTTTTAATTTCCCTTAGCTGGCCCATCTTCCTTTCAGGACTCCTATGGAATGCTCAATCCAAACTTGTGATTGGGCAAAATGATAGTTGAAATCAGTTTTTCCTTGATTGTTGGACAAAAAATTCCGGTATGCTGGAACCACATATTTCCCACAAGCAAAAGCTGAATCAGCCAGAAGGTGTTGATTGTGTTCAAAGTAATTCTCTGGTTGTTGAGCAATCCACATCCAATTGAAACCGTATGAATCATGACATGAACCTAGAAGTCCAGCATGGAGGGATATGAACTTCTTGTTGTTATCAAAAACAAGTTGTAGTGCCACAGAGTATCTAAACAAACATTCAAAAATATTTGGTCAGTTTGTGATCAACAGTGTTATCAAAGTGATTGGAAAAGATATGAATCCATTGCCTTCTTTTACAATCAAAATAGTGGTTGCCATCTAGCTTGTTTTTTTGACTCAAGGGGATGGTGGCTCCATCACAAAAACAATGAAACCAGGAAATCCTTTGGTTTCCATTACTTGAGATATCTCCTTGTGTTCTTATTTTGTTGGCCAAGAAAGGACTGAGCAACAGAAAGATAGGATAGCAACCATGACTCTTTTGGTGTATGAGTCAATGGTTCCATATCCAACTGAGAATAGATTTTCCAATTGATGGATTGCTGCTCCATTTCCATTTGATCCCAATCTACAAAGAGCAACAGCCAGTTGGATAGCTTGATTGCGTTGAGGATTCCAAGAATTTTTCTGGAAGATGGGATGGTATTCAATCTACTCCAAAAGTTTTATGAATGAAGGAAATAGAGTTTGGAACAGTTGTTGGAAGCTTAGTTTGGGGAGAAGATGAAGCTTTTGCCCTTCATACATAGGGTTGTGGAGAGTTTGTCTTCTTGGAACCATGTATTGCTTTTGTAATAGAGAATTCAAAGCCAACCAAGTTTATTCCAAATTGGAGTCTGAATCAGAGTCTGAATTGCAGTCAAATACTAACAAAAGTTCAGTAAGCTTTTTTGCATTTTCAACTTGCTGCCAAGAATTTTGATGGGACATGTTGAGAAAGATGGTGATTTAATGTGGGGTGATAAGATGATGATGGGATTTGTGTGAAGATGGAGATTCGAAGCAATAGAGATGTGAAGCAATAGAGATTTGAAGCAATAAAGATGCGAAGTGATGGAGATGTGAAGCAAAGGAGATGAGATGTGTGTGATGTGATGGAGATGGGACTGATATGGATTTGCTGATGTGGATGGTTATTTTAGATGTGATTGATGGTGGATGAATGATGATGCATAAATGGCAGTTTGAATGGGGGGTTTGATTTTTGAAATCTGCCATTTTCATGAAACCTTCCATTTTGAAATACACCAGTTAGGGGGTATGTGTATTTCAGAAACCCGCCATTAAAATGGAGGGTTTGGTAAAAAAAAATGGTGGGTTTCTAATGGTGGGTTTGCTAACTCTGATACGCCCTATTGCTCTTCATCTGGTCATTGCTATCCTCATTAATTCATCACTCTCATCTCTTCCTATCCTCTTTGCTTCATCACTCTTCTTCATTGCTTCATCACTTCATCCCCACTTTCAACACATCACTTAATTGCTTCATTGCTGCATTGCTTCACCCCTCCATCCCTCTTACTCTTTTCAGATAGCCACTCAGCAATCCTCTCCCTCAAGTCCACTAAGCAATAAAATGGACCAAAGAAAACATCCCCCAGGAACTCAACATCAAACAATCCTCCCCCATAAGCTTCCAAAGGCTCAAGTCAGCTCAAGAGAGCTGATCGAATCATCCGGGTAAAATGGCTCAAAATGCCCTCCAACTATGATGCTTTCTTTGGATCCAACAATGAAACACAAGTTGGTCAACATCCATCCTCTAAGGTTAATTTTTATCTCCTGATGGTGAATGAAATCAAGAATAAAACCAAATGTAGGCTGAATCTTTCATCCAAACAGATGCGGGAGCAACTTCAGAACTATTGAAACAAGTACCAAAAAGCCCACTCAATGTCAATCTCCACTGGCTTTGGTATCACCAACTCTGATAAAGCAAAGGGAATCAACTTTGTGGTTGATAAGTTGGACTTCATCTGTCTTTTTTACATCCATAAGGATGAAATCTTTGGAAATAAGGCCAATATCACCCCTTTAGCTGCTTTTCATGCCCAACAATCAGATTCAGTTGATGCTGAGGACCTGGCTGTGGATGCTCAGCCTAGCAACAACAATCCCAATGAAACCTATGAGTGGCCCCAATCTGATGTGGAGGAGTATATTCCAACAGAACCAGCTCCAATAACGTCTACATCAGCATTGATCAACAATTCAAACCCTTCCTTGGACCCCTCACTTCCTTCTTTGGATTGCTCTCTTCCTGGGGTGGAAGAACTTAACTACTTGGCTAATGAGGAGAAATTTACTCCTGTATTGCAACTACCATCAACACCTGCTCAAGTAAGGAACCAAGTTCTTTTATCTTCTGTCTCCTTGATCCTGACTGATTTAGATTGTAAAAAAACAGGCTAATCCATTACTGAATGGCCAAATACTCAAGCCAATGCGGCCTCCCACATCCCCTTCAAATGAGAGAAATGACATTCCCACACTAACCTCCTCTGCAAAGGGAAAGAAGAAGGCCTCCAATTCCATCAACCTAAACCCTAATAGCCATCAAAAGAGGAGAAAAACTTCAAATTTTTCTTGATTTGACAATATCATGGAGAATAGAGATTCAAGTAAGTGAATTCATTGATTATCCTGGCTTTCAAAATAAATCTCATTCCTATTCACCTCCAAAAAAAAGTGAAATCACAATTTGAATCTTAAAAACTTTAATTTGACAAGGAGAAGTGGGATTTTCAACTGGCTATGGATTTTCAAAAGCATAAAGCTGAGAGTTTGGATCATCAACAAAAGTTGTATGCTGAGTGGCAAATCAAAAAGGATGATCTGGAGTTTCAAAAAGAGGAACAGGAGAAGGATCAAGACAAAGACCAACTCCAAAAGGAGAGGGAAGGCTAGCCATGAAAAAAAAGATAGGTTATTGGTAGCCATGGCTTGTATTGGTAGAAGTAGAACTTTCAATGAAATAAAGTAAATTACTCAATTGCTTGGCTTGTAAAATATTTTCTTTGATAAAAACTTTAGAAATAAAAACAAAAAAATTATTTTCAAATAAAACAATGTTTGAGACTATTTTTAACCCCTCCAATGAATAAATGTTTTTTATTTTTCAGGGGTGGATTTTTGAGTTTTCTTTTTGGCAGCAATAGCAGGTTAAAAATCCAACAGTTTTAGTTTTTGTAGAGACCAAACCACTTTTTTTTAAAACCCATCTTCATTTACTTCTACAGAGATTTCAGAATCTCTAATTTGAGCCGTCTGCTTGCCACCTCTCTTTGTTTTTTTCAATCCATCTCCTTCCATCTTGATCCCTCCCATGCACCTTCTGCGCTTGGGGTGAGAATCAAGAAGGAAAAGATCCTGTTTTATAACATTTTGAGTGGCATGGGAGAAGCATGGAAGTCCAGAAAGGGGGCAGGTGTCAACACAACAAGGGGTCAAAAGCTTGCCACCTCTCTGTATGTTTTTCAAAAAATCTCCTTCCATCTTGATCCCTCCCAGCACCTGCTGCGCTTGGGGTGAGGATCAAAAAGGCAAATATCTGGTTGTATAACATTTTGAGTGGGGTGGGAGAAGCATTGGAGGTCCAGAAAGGGGGCAGGAGCCAACAGAACAAGGTTTCAAAAGGTTTTTGCATTGCATGGAATCCAAAAAAACAAAAAACAAAAAGAAATGATTAGTATGATATAATCAAGTTAGATGATCAACAAACACAAAAAAAAACTATACCGGTCCAAAGCTGAAACCAAAAAAAAAAAAAGAGGTTGGGTGGGCTGGAGGTGGGGAGGCTTGGTCAGCTGGGCTGGACGGAGGCTGGCGGCAACCAAGCAAGAGGGGGGGTGGGCCAGGGAGCAAGCAAGAGGGGGAGGCCAGCGGTGACCCAGCAAGAGGGGGGGGGGGTGGGGGCAACCAAGCAAGAGGGGAAGGCCAGAAGCAACCAAGCAAGAGGGGGAGGCTGGCAGCACTCAAGCAAGAGGGGGGGGCCGGAAGCAACCAAGCAAGAGGGGGGGCCAACGGCAACCAAGCAAGAGGGGGAGGCCAGTGGGAACTAAGCAAGAGGGGGGGGGGCAGGCCAGGGAGCAAGCAAGAGGGGGTGCAGCAAGCAAGAGAGAGGGGGAGACCAAGAGGAGGGAGGGGCCAAGTCAGCAGGAATGGGTGAGAGGGAGGGGGGGGGAGCTTACCTGGGGTGCCAACCAAAGGAGGAGGGGAGGTGATTGGTGAGGTGGAGGTGGAGGGTGAGGAGGAGGAAGGAATGGGTGGTGGGTGAGGTGGAGAAGTCAGAAAGAGTGGGTGAGAGGAAGGGAAAAGGTGGATGAGGAGGAGGGGGGGGGAGCTTACCTGGGGTGCCAACCAAAGGAGGAGGGGAGGTTATGGTGAGGTGGTGGTGATGGTGAGGTGGTG
This sequence comes from Puccinia polysora, assembly GCA_025617555.3. Lineage (NCBI taxonomy): Eukaryota > Fungi > Basidiomycota > Pucciniomycetes > Pucciniales > Pucciniaceae > Puccinia > Puccinia polysora. The sequence goes on along the minus strand of CM062647.1, from coordinate 1,389,935 downwards.
GTTGTGGGTGAGGTGGAGGTGATGGTGAGGTGGAGATGATGAGGTGGAGGTGGTGGGTGAGGAGGAGGAAGTGGACTGGTGGTTTAGTGGGGTGAGGTGGTTTGGAATTCGGTTTCTGTCTAAGTCCACCAAAAAAAAAAAAAAAAAAAAAAAAAAAAAAAAAAAAAAACTGGAGTCAGCCTAGGATTCTTGGTTGAACAACCAAAACCAATTTTTTTTTTAACTATTTCAAAACCAGATCCTACTCATCAAAGTGAGCAAGTTTGAGGGGTAGAATCTTCTCTCTCATATCCAAAGATGATGTAGAAGATGAGACTGGGATGACTTGAGGAGGGTTGGGAATATCTTCTTCAAATATTTCCTCCCATTCATCTTTGATGTTGGCAAGAATGTTGTGAAGGATTACACAACTGATAATCCAGCTGATGAGGATCTTCATGTTCTTGGAATTTTTTAGCTGGTTTTGCATCTCCCATAAGCTGGCACATCTTCCTTTCAGCACACCTATTGCATTTTCAATCCAAACTTGTGATTGGGAAAGATAATAGTTGAAATTGGTTTTGGCTTGATCATTGTTTTAAAAATTGCTGTATTCTGGAACCATATATTTCACACTAGCATAACATGAATTGGAAATAAGGTATTAGGGCGTATCAAAGTTAACCAAACACACCATTTTTTAATGGCGGGTTTCAAACCAAATAGGCCATTTCAAACCCTCCATTAAAAATCAAAAAAAACCACTTATTTCACATCAGACATGTCAAATTTAACATGAAATAAGTGGGGTTTTTTAAATCAAGTATTTAAAGGCTTCTGCAACCTGTCCACTTAATCCACCCCTGGCTTCCCACCTCCTTCTACCTCCAACCTCATTGTAAATTTTTTTACCTCCAGCCTCATCATAAAAAGATTAACCACTCTCATCACTTTATAACTCTCATCATCACTCTCATCAATTTATCACCCTCATCACTTGATCACTCACCACTTTATTGCTCTCATTGATTCATTGCTCTCATTGCTTCGTTGCTCTGATTGCTTCATTTCTCTCATTGCTTCATTTCTCTCATTGCTGCATCACTCTCATCACTCTACCTCCAACCTCATCCAAAGAATTCAATCATTGGTTTACTCATGTTTTCACTTTATTTCTCTCATCAATTCATATATCTCATCACTTTGTCTTTCTTTTCACTTTATCCCTCTCATCACCTTATTTCCCTTACTCTTTCCAAATGGCCCCTCAGCAAACCTCCCCCTGCAATTCAACACAAAAGTCCAACACACCAAAGCAAACATTGCCAAGGAACTCCAAAACAAACAATCCTCCCCCATCAGCTTCCAAGGGCTCAAACAATCCTCCCCCATCAGCTTCCAAGGGCTCAAGTCAGCTCAACATTGCTGATCACATCATCCTGGTCAACTGGCTCAAAATTTGCTCCAACTATGATGCCTTCTTTGGATCAGACAATGAAACACATGTTGGCCAACCTCCATCCTCTAAGGTCAATGGTTATCTCCTTGTGGCCAATGAACTCAAGAACAAAAAAAAGATAGGCTGGATATGTCATCCAAACAGATGCGGGAGTGATTCAAGAATTATTTATCCAAGTACAAAAAGGCCCACTCCATGTCAATCTCCACCGGCTTTGGTATCACCAACTCTGAAAAATTCAAGGGAATCAACTTGGTGGTTGATAAGTTGGACTCCATTTGTACTTCTTATATTCAAATGGATGAAATCTTTGGAAAGAAGGCCAACATCATCCCTTTAGCCGCTTTTGATGCCCAACAATCCAATTCAGTCCACGCTGAGGACTTGGCTGGGGATGCTCAGTCTATAAATGGTGATCCTGAAGAAACCTTTTCCTTGAAAAGGCCCCCATCTGATGCCAAGGAGGATATTCAGTTGCTTTCAGCTCCAATCACGTCTACTTCTGCATTGATTGATGTGTCAACCCATACCTTGGAAACCTCCCCTCCTTCTTTTGATTGCTCTCTTCCTGGGTTAGCAGATCTCATCAAACTTGCTGATGCAGAAAAAGATAATCCTCAGTCTCCATTACCCTAAACATCCGTTAAAGTAAGAAACCAAGCTCTTTTCTCTTCTGTCTTGTTAATCCCAACTGATTTAGATTGTAAAAAATAGGCTCATCAATTCCAGGATAGCCAAAAGCTCAAGCCAATGGGGCCTTCCACATTGCCTTCCAACACCAGTGATGAATTTCAGACTCAAACCTCCTCTGCCAAGGGTAAGCAAAAGGCCTCTGGTTCCATAAATATCAACCCCAAAACTCATCAAAAGAGGAGAAAAACTTCTGGTTTTTCAGGCTTTGAAGAAATCATGGAGAAGCAAGATTCATGTGAGTCCATTGGTTGAATATCCTTGCTTTCAAAACCATTCTAATTGCTTTTCCCCTGCAAAAAACATTCAAATCAAAAATTGAATCCAAAAAAAATGACTTTGAAAAGCAAAAGTGGGATTGTCAACTGTCCATGGATGTTCAAAAGCAGAAAGCTGAGATTTTGGCTCATCATCAAAAATGGGATGCTGAGTGGAAGTTGAAACAGGCTGAGCTAGAGTTTCAAAAAGAGGAAAAGGAGAAGGATCAACAGCAAGCCCAACTGGAAAAGGAGAGGGAAAAACTTGCAACCAAAAAAAATTATAAGGTATCAGTAGCCTTGGCTTGCATTGCTAGCAGTAGAAAAGTAGATGAGATACAGCAGATAAGTCAAATTCCGGGCTTGTAAATATATTTGCATGGGTGAAAGAAAAAAAAATTATTCTTGATTACAATGTTTGAGAGTATTCTTAACCCCACCAACATACAAATTTTTTTTATTTGTATTTTTTTTCTAGAGTAAATTTGGCCATTATTCAAGTCCCTACAAGTTTTTCTAGTTGTTTTATTAATTTGAAGTGACATGGCCATTCTGGTATGGGTTGCTGTGTCCACAGCAGGAAAGGTACAGTGCTTGTACTTATTAGCTGCCCAAACCATTTTTACTATACAGTTTTTCTTGAAATCAATTCCAAAGGCCAAGGTCAGGAAAAACAAATTGGCCATCCAATACTTGATATTTTTCCGTATTTTCAATAAGTCAACTGTTTTATTTCTTGGTTGGAACCATGAGTAAAAAGGAGTGGCCAGAGATTTCACCTTTGTCAATATGAGGAGAGTTGTAAAAAGAATTGGAGGTGAAAGTGATGTGTGGGGAGAAATCAAAAGGTGTAGGCTTGGAACAAAATTCCAACAAAGAGAAAGAGGGGATGTTGTTGTCCTTCATGGCATTATGGTTTGCTTCAAAGGAAAGTTTGGCCAAATTGCAAAACATTTGTCCTAGAATTCAGGATACTTTGTTGGCCTTAAGGTTGGGGAAAGCATACTCTTGAGGAGAAGATCTAATGGATGATTTCTTCACATAACGTCCAAATAACTCTGAAGGGTGCATCAATTTTTGCCATCCAACTGCCCAAAATTTTCCACCCAAAGATCTTGAAGGACCAACTGGGTTGACAAATTTTTTTGACTGGTGAAGGAAAGTTGTCACAAAGTTGATTTCCTTCTTGTCTTGGTCAGAAAGTTTCTCCAAAGGGGAAAATTCAATTATTGCAACCAGGGCTTGATGATTGGATTGATCAAGGACAATTACTTTTCCAAAGTGGAAGAAATGGAACCATTTGATTGTTTGCTTGGCTTGCTCAAACTCTTCCTAGGTTTGTTTTTGACTATTCTTTTTCTTTTTGGAAACAATTGAAGGGTACAGATCCAAAGGATGCGGTTTCCAACCCAACCAGACCACCTTTTCATTAATACCTTCCTCAGAAACCTCCAAAGATATTTTGGAATCTCTCATGTGATTCCTCTTTTGGCAAGCAGCCCTACTCTTCCCACCTCTCTGTATGTTTTTCAAGCCATCTCTTTCCATCTTGTTCCCTCCCAATCCTATACTTAGATTGGGGTGAGGAACAAGAATAGATTTGGATGTTTGTGTAACATTTTGAGGGGGTGGGAGAAGAATAAGATGTTCCCCAAAAGTGGTGAAATGTTTTCCAAAAAAAAAAAATGTCAGTCCAATAGACATTTTTGGTGAAACATGATTGAATAAAAAAAAGAAACCAAACCTGCACTTGAACCCAGGGACACCAGAAGCTGAATCCCCCCAAAAAAATTGGCATGAGTGACCCATGCAACACACTGAAAAGCAAATTTATCAAAAAAATTAAAAAAAAACATACCTTCCATGGCAAAGAACACCTGAAATAATCAAAAAAGAACCTGTTGGCTTCTGGTGCAGTCCAGAGACAGCTAAAAAGAAAACAAAATCAAAAAAAAAAAAAGCGGAGGTCAGCACCAAAGAACACTCCAAAAAAAGGTGGAGGAGAAGACTGAAACAATTGCTGGATTGCTCATGAAAAAATCAATTGATTGCTTGCAAAATGATTGATTGATTGATTGCAAAAAAATCAATTGATAAATTGTTTTTTGATCAATCAATCAAAACTAGATCAATCAATTGATCAATTTGATTTCAATTGATTGATTGATCAATTTGGTTTCAATCAATCAATAAAAAACAAATCAATTGATTTATTGATTCCTAATCAATCAATTGATTGATCAGGACTCAATTGGTCAATCAAATCCTAACTGATCAATCAATAAATCAGGATTTGATTGGTCAATCAATTCCTAATTGATCAATCAATTGATCAGGATTTGATTAGTTGATTGAATACTAATTGATTGGAGGGGGGTGGTAAAGTGAGGCGAGAGGAGGAGGAGGAAGGGGGGAGAAAGAGAAGGGAGCGGCTTACAAGATGAGGAGGGGGATGCAATTGAGATGAGGTGGATTTGAGAGAGAAGACCTGGGGGGAGTTCAAAGGAGAGGTAAGCAAGGGTGGATTAGTGAGTGGAAAGAAAGAGGGAAGGGGACTCACTGAGTCTTTTGGTGAGTTGGATGGTAGATTTTTTGGGGAGCTTGGTGAGGTTGATGAGGCTGGTGAGGTTGGAATGGTTGCTGAGGTGAAGGAGGTGATTTGATGAGGAGGAGGAAGGAAGGTGACCAATGTGTGAGTGGGGTGAGGTGTAAGCATTGGAGAAGTCAGGTGGAGGGGAGAGGTGGATGGGCTGGCAAGTGGTGGGGAATGAGGTGGAGGTGTTTTTTGATTTTTTCTAAGTCCACTAAAAAAAAAAAAAAAAAAAAAAAAAAAAAAAAAAAAAAAAAAAACCAACTCAGCCTGGATACTTGGGTGAACAACCAAAAAAAAACTTACTGTGATATTATTTTTCACCTATTTAAAAATCAAAAATTACTCATCAAAGCAAGCAAGGTTGAGAGGAAGAATCTGCTCTCTCATAGAAGAAGATGAGGGACAAGATGAGGCAGGGATGACTTGAGGTGGGTCAGGAAGATCATCTTCAAATATTTTGTTCCATTCATACTTGATGTTGGCCAAAAGAATGTGAAGGATTACACAAGTGATAATCCAGTTGATGAGGATCTTCATGTCTTTGGGGTTTTGAATCTGGTTTTGCATTTCCCTTAAGCTGGCCCATCTTCCTTTCAGGACTCCTATGGCATGCTCAATCCAAACCCATGATTGGGCAAGATGATAGTTGAAATTGGTTTTTCCTTGATTGTTAGATGAAATGTTCCAGTATGCTGGAACCACATATTTGCCACTAGCATAAGCTGAATTGGCCAGAAGGTATTGATTGTGGTCAAAGTAGTTCTCTGGTTGTTGGCCAATCCGCATCCAATTGAACACGTATGAATCATGACAAGAACCTGGAAGGCCAGCATGGAGGGATATGAACTTCTTGTTGTTATCACAAACAAGTTTTAGGGCCACAGAGTATCTAAACAAAAACATGAAAAATATTTGGTCAGTGGTGTGATCAAAGGTGTTATAAAATTCATTGGAAAAGAAATGAATCAGTTGCCTTCTTTTTCAATCAAAATAGTGGTTGCCATCTAGCTTGGGTTTTTGACTCAAGGGGATGGTGGTCCCATCAACAAACCCAATGCAACCAGGAAAGCCTTTGGTCTCCATTACTTGAGATATCTCCTTGTGCTCTTCTTTGGTTGGCCAAGAAAGGACTGAGCAAAGGAAAGATAGGATAGCAATCATGACTCTTTTGGTGTATAAGTAAATGCTTCCATAACTGACTGAGAATAGATTTTCCAATCAATGGATTGCTGCTCCATTTCCATTTTATCCCAATCTACAAGGAGAAACAGCAAGTTGGATGGCTGGATTGCGTTGGGGATTCCAAGAATTGTTCTGGAAGATCTGGTGGTCTTCAATCATCTCCAGAAGTTTCATGAATGAAGGCAATATAGTTTGGAATAGTTGCTCAAAGCTTAAGTTGGGGATGAGATGAAGTGTTTGCCTTTCATACATAGGGTTGTGGAGGGTGTGTATTCTTGGGACCAGGTATTGCTTTTCCAACAGAGAATTCAAAGCCAACCAAGTTGATTCCAAATTGTATTCTGAATCAGATTCTGAATGGGAGTCAAACAGTAGCAAAAGTCCAGTCAGCTTTTTTGCATTTTCAACTTGCTGGCGGGAAGTTTGATTATAAATGTTGAGAAAGATGGAGATGTGATGCAATAGAGATGTGATGCAATAGAGATTTGAAGTGATATAGATGTGAAGTGATGGAGATGTGAAGCAATGGAGATGAGATGTGTGTGATGCAATTGGAGATGCAACCGGTATGGATTTGCTGATGTGGATGGGTTTCTTAGATGTGATGGATGGTGGATGGATGATGATGCATAAATGGCCGGTTTAATGGCGGGTTTGATGTTTGAAATCTGCCATTTTCATGAAACCTGACATTTTGAAATACACCAGTTAGGGGGTATGTGTATTTCAGAAACCCCCCATTAAAAATGGCGGGTTTGGTCAAAGAAAATGGCGGGTTTCTAATGGCGGGTTTGCTAACTTTGATACCCCCTATTGATTTTTCTTAAAGGAGTTATCTGGTTGTTGGGCAAGGCAAATCTGATTGAAAACATTTGAACTGTGACAAGAACCTGGAAGGCCAGCATGGAGGGATATGAAATTCTTGTTATCACAAACAAGTTGAAGTGACACAGAGTATCTATACAAACCAATAAAACATATTTTGTCAATTTCTTAACCAATTTGCAATCAAAGGCTTTGGAAAATAAATGGATCAATTGCCTTTTTTTCCAATAAAAATAGTGTTTGCCATCTAGCTTGGGTTTTTTACTCAAGGGGATAGTGGTTCCATCAACAAAACCAACACAACCAGGAAAGCCTTTGGTCTCCATTACTTGATATATCTCCTTGGGTTCTTCTTTTTTGGCCAAAAAATGACTGAGAAAGAGAAAGATAGGATGGCAATCATGACTATCCTGGTGTATAAGTCAATGGATCCATAACCAAATGAGAATAGATTTTCTAATCAATGATTTTCTGCTCCATTTCCATTTGATCCCAATCTAAAAGGTGCAACAGACATCTGGATAGCTGGATTGCGTTGAGGATTCTGAGAATTTTTCTGGAAGATTTGGTGGTCTTCAATCATCTCCAGAAGTTTCCTGAATGAAGGAAATGAATTTTGGAACAGTTTTTGGAGCTTAAGTTGGGGAGTAGATGAAGCTTTTGCCTTTCATACATAGGGTTGTGGAGAGTGTTTCTTTGTGGAACTATGTATTGCTTTTCCAATAGATAATTCAAAGCTAACCAAGTTGATTCCAAATTGGATTAAAATCAGATTCAGATAAGAAAAAAATTTCAGTCAGATTTTTTGCGTTTTCAACTTGCTGCCGGGAAGTTTGATTGGACATGTTGAGAATGATGGTGATGTGCTGTGGGGTGATGAGATGATGATGGGATGTTTGTGATGTGATGGAGATGAGATTTGTGTGATGCAATGGAGATTGGACTGGTACGGATGTGCTGAGGTGGAGGTGTCAATGGGTGTTTTGCATGCAATGGGATGTGTGTGATGTGATGGAGATGCGTGTGATGCAATGGAAATGGGATTGGTATGGATTTTCTGAGTTGGAGGTGTGGATGGGTGTTTTGCATGCAATGAATGGTGGATGGATGATGATGGCGGGTTTGATGTTTGAAACCTGCTATTTCATGAAACCCTCCATTCTGAAATACACCAGTTAGGGGCTATGTGTATTTCAGAAAACCACCATCAAAAATGGCGGGTTTGGTCAAAAAAAATGGCGGGTTTCTACTGGAAGTTTTGCAAACTTTGATACACCCTAATAGTTTTCAGTTCCAGTAAAGTAAGCTGATAATATCATTAATTTTAACTTGCTCAAAAACCCTGCTAACTCAAATGGTTGCTTTGGGATGCAAAATTAAAATTTCCTTGTCCAAAGAAAATCTTATAATTTTAATGTTCATCCTATAATTCAAAATTATCTAAAATAAAAAAGGGGGTAGGCTTTGGAGATACTCATTTCTTGAATTTGAACCTTTGAGGGGCTTGTATCTTGATTTCAAAAAAATGAATTTCATGTATATTTTAATTCTATGAGAAGCTTTTTTGGAATCTATGGGTACACACTAATTTCTTTTGGCCTCTGAAATTCTCCCTCTACTTTTCAAAATTTATTCAATGTAATTTTCTCAAATGTTGTAGAATTATTATTTGTGATATATCTTAATTATATAATATTCCAATTTTAAAATATGAAAAATCACATCCATAATTTTTGAGAAGTTCTTGAAAAGCTTCCAAAAAAAACAGTTTAATTTCTAAGATTTTATAGTGCAAGTTTCATACAGCACACTTCATTTTATTGGTGTTTTAATTTTTTGAGAATTCATTGAAATGGAACAAGACAAATTACTAAGAATTTTGGACTCCAAATCACCAAAATCTGTTCAAAACCTTCAGATTTTCCTTATTTTCAGGAATTTTTGCAAGAAATTATCCAATATTATTCTAAGAACCTGGTAATCTTACTAATCTTATTAAAAAATATAATCCATTTTTTCATACAGAAAAAGCTGCTTTGGATTTTGAATCTCTAAAGAAATATTTTGAAACAGCACCCATTATTCCTCAATTCAACCAAATGGCTCATTAGGGCATATCAGAGTTAAGAAAACCTGCCATTAAAAATCAAAAAAACCCACTTATTTCACATCAGATGTGTCAGAGTTACCTGGAAATGAGTGGGTTTTTTCAAATAAAGTATTTAAAGGCTTCCACCACCTGTACCCGTCATCCACCCGTGGATTCCCACCTCCTTCTAACTCCAAACTCATCCAAAAGAAAATTGATTCATTGCTCTTCATCTCTTCATCACTCTATTGCTTTCATAACATCCAGCTAACTCTCATCAGATCACTATCCTGATCAGTTGATCACTCTCATCTGTTCATTGATTTCATCACATCCAGCTAACTCTCATTGGATCACTATCCTTATAAATTTGTTGCTCTCATCCATTTATTTCTTTCATCACATCCAGCTAGCTCTCAATGGATCACTATCCTCATCACTTCATCACTCTCATCACTTTATTGCTTTCATCACATCCTAACTCTGATTGCTTTATTCCTCTTGTCACTTCATCACTCTCATCTCTTCCTATTCTCTTTCATTCATCACTCTCATCCTCTCATCACATAATCACTCTCACCACTTAAACAATCTCATAGCCTTCATCCCTTCATCCTTCCTACTATTTTTACATGGCCCCTCAGTGATCCTCCCCCTGCAAGTCCACTAAACAATCCAATGGACCAAAGCAAAGATCTCCCAGGAACTCAACATCCAACAATCCTCCCCATCAGGTTCCAAAGGCTCAAGTCAGCTCAAGAGAGCTGATCACATCATCCTGGTAAACTGGCTCAAAATTCCGTCCAACTACAATGCTTGCTTTGGATCCAACAATGAAAAACGTGTTGGCCAACCTTCATCCTCTAAGGTCAATGGTTATCTCCTGATGGCAAATGAACTCAAGAATAAAAAAAAGGTAGTCTGGATCTTTCATCCAAACAGATGAGGGAGCCATTCAAGAATTATCAAGCCAAGTACAAAAAGGCCCACTCCATGTCAATCTCCCCCGGCTTTGGTATCACCAACTCTGAAAAAGCCAAGGGAATCAACTTGGTGGTTGATAAGTTGAACTCAATTTGTCCTTTTTATATTAAAATCAATGAAATATTTGGCAAGAAGGCCAAAATCACCCCCCTAGCTGCTTTTGATGCCCAAAAATCCAATTCAGTTGATGCTGAGGACTTGACTGGGGATGCTCAGCCTAGCAATGGTGATCCCAAAGAAACCTATGAGTGGCCCCCATCCAACGCTGAGGAGGATATTCAAACGCAATCAGCTCCAATCACGTCTACTTTGGCGTTGATTGAGGAGTCAAACCCAACCTTGGACCCCTCCCCTCCTTCTTTGGATTTCTGTCTTGGGGTGGAAGAAATCAAGAATTTGGCCAATGAGTAGGATTTCATTCCCGTATCACCTTTGCAATCAAAATCTGCTCAAGTAAGGAACCAAGTTCTTTTATCTTCTGTACATTTAATCCTGACTGATTTAGATTTGAAAGAAACAGGCTCATCCATTCCTGAATGGCCAAAAACTTAATCCAATGGGCCTCCAACATCCCTTCAAATAAGAGAAATGATGTTCCAACACAAACCTCCTCTGCAAAGGGAAAGCAAAAGGCCTCCAATTCCATCAAAATCAACCCCAATAGCATTCAAAAGAGGAGAAACACTTAAAATTTTTTGGGCTTTGAGGAGATCATGGAGAAGCAAGATTCAAGTAAGCCCATTGGATTCTCCTTGCTCTCAAAATAAAGCTCATTCCTATTCCCCTCTGAAAAACAGTGAAATTGTGAATTGAATCCAAAAAACTTCAGTTTGCAAAGGAGAAGTGGGATTTTCAACTGGCTATTGATTTTGAAAAGCAGAAAGCCAAGACTTTGGCTCATCAGAAAAAATGGGATGCTGAGTGTAAGTTGAAACAGGCTGAGCTAGAATTTCAAAAAGAGGAAAAGGAGAAGGATTGACAGCAAGCACAACTGCAAATGAAGAGGGAACAACTGGAAACAGAAAAAAAATGATAAGTGGTAAATGGCTGCAGCATACATTGTTAGCAGCAGAACAGTAGATGAATTAAAGCAGATTACTCAAATACTGGGCTTTTAAATATATTTGCTTTGATGAAAAACTTAAAATGAAAAAAAAAATCAATTTTGATTACAACAATGCTTAAGACTATTTTAACCCCACCAATAAAAAAATATTTTTTCTTTTTATTTAAATTTTTTTCCTGGAGGATATTTTCCCACTCCCCAAGTCCCTGAAAGTGTTTCTAGTTGTTTTTTTGATTTGCATTGACATTGCCATTCTTCTATGAGTGGCAGTCTCCACAGCAGGAACAGTACAGTGCTTGTACTTATTGGCTTCCCAAAACATTTTGACCACACCTTTTTGCTTGAATTAAATCCCAAAGCCCAGGTCTGGAAAAACAAATTGGCCATCAGATACTTGATATTCATCTGTGTTTTCAACAAGTTTTCCATTTGATTTCCTGGTCGGAACTGCAAGTAAAAAGGAATACTCAGAGATCCTCTTTTGGAAAGCGGACCTACTCTTCCCACCTCTCTGTGTGTTTTTCAAGCAATCTCCTTCCATCTTGTTCCCTCCCAATTTTATTCTTAGATTGGGGTGAGTAACAAGAAGGGATTTGATTTTTTGTGTAAAACTTTGAGGGGGGTGGGAGAAGAATTGGACATTGACCAATAGCTGTTGAGGGATTGAAAAAAAAAAAACAAAAAAAAATATCCAATCAAATGGGCATCATTGGTGAAACAAGATTGGATCAAAAGAAATGAAACCAAACCTTGACTTGATCCAAAGTTCACCAGAAACATGATCACAACAAAAAAAAAAAAAAAAAAAAAAAAAAAAAAAAGTCACATCAGCACCCAAAAAAAAAAAAGAAAAAGAAAAAAACTTACCAAGGTGTGGGGGAATCGGGCCAGGCCTTCAGTTTGGGCCTGGGAACCAGGGAGGGGGGGAGGTTGGTTGGCCAGGCAGGCATCAAGGGGGGGGCAGGGCCAATGCAAGGGGGAGGGGGGAGGGCCGCAGCAATTGAGAGGGGGGGTTGAGGTGGCGCCGGTGGGAAAGCAAGGAGGGGGGTCAGAGGTGGGGCTGGCAAGCAAGGAGGGGGGGGTGGTGGTGGGCCTGGCAAGCAAGGTGGGGGGGCTGGCGGGGGTGGTGGGCCCAGCAAGCAGGGTGGGGGGGCAGTGGTGGGGCCAGCAAGCAAGGAGGGGGGGGCGGTGGTGGGCCCAGCAAGCAAGGTGGGGTGGCGGTGGTGGGCCCAACAAGCAAGGTGGTGGGTGGTGGTGGGGCCGGCAAGCAAGCAAGGAGGGGGGGTGGTGAAAGAGCAAGCAAGCAAGGAGAGGGGGGCAGTGGTGGGGCGGGCAAGCAAGGAGAGGGGGCAGTGGTGGGCCTGGAAAGCAAGGTTGTGGGGGCCAGTGGTGGGGACGGCAAGCAAGGTGGTGGGGGCCAGTGGTGCAATGCTGGCAAGCAAGCAAGGAGGGGGGGGGGTTGGTAAAGGAGCAAGCAAGAGGGAAGAGTCAGATAGGATGGAGGGAAGAGGAGGATGAGGAGGAGGGGGGGAGCTTACCTGAGGACCTGAAGGTGCCTGAAGGGGGATGGAACAATTGGTTAGCTTCTGATGATGGTGAGAAGGAGGAGGAGGATGAGGAGAGCTTACCAGGGGTGCCAAAGGTGGTGGGTGAGGTGGAGGTGGTGGGTGAGCAGGAGAGTGGACCGGTGGTTTGGTGGGGTGAGATCTTGGGTCAGTTTTGTCTGAGAAAAAAAAAAAAAAAAAAAGTGGAGTGAGTCAGCCTAGGATTCTTGGTTGAACAACCAAAAAAAAAAAAGAAAGGACTGAGCAACAGAAAGATAGGATAGAAATCATTACTCTTTTGGTGTATGAGTCATTGGTCACATAACCAACGGAGAATAGATTTTCTAATTGATGGATTGCTGCTCCATTTCCATTTGATCCCAATCTACATAGAGCAACAGCCAGTTGAAAAGCTGGATTGCATTGAGGATTCCAAGAATTTTCCTGGAAGATGTGGTGGTCTTCAATCATCTCCAAACGTTTTATGAATGAAGGCAATAGAGTTTTGAAAAGTTGCTGGAAGCTTAAGTCAGGGAGGATATGAAGCTTTTGCCTTTCATACATGGGTTGTGGAGAGTTTTTCCTCTTGGAACCAAGTATTGCTTTTGAAATAGAGAACTCAAAGCCAACCAAGTTGATTCCAAATCAGAGTATTGGAGTCTGAATTGGAGTCAAATACTAACAAAAGTTCAGTCAGCTTTTTTTCATTTTTAACTTGCTGGCGGGAAGTTTGATTGGACATGTTGAGAAAGATGGTGATTTGATGTGGGGTGATGAGATGATGATGTGTTTTGTGTGAAGATTGAGATGTGAAGCAATAGATATGTGAAGGAATGAAGATTTGAATCAAAAGAGATGTGAAGCAACGGAGATGAGATGTGCCTGAAGTAATGGAGATGGGATTGGTATGGATTCCCTGATGTGGATGGGTGTTTTAGATGTGATGGATGGTGGATGGATGATGATTCATAAATGGCGGGTTCAATGATGGGTTTGATTTTTGGAATCCTCCATTTTAATGAAACCTGCCATTTTGAAATACACTAGTTAGGGCGTATGTGTATTTCAGAAACCCGCCATTAAAAATGGTGGTTTTGGTCAAAAAAATGGTAGTTTTGCTAACTCTTATACGCCCTATTCTGTTTTATAAACATATGAAAGGAATTATTCCATTGAATTCTTTGTTTCTGGGTTTTTTTCTCTTTTAAAACTGTTCCATCCTTTATCCTTAAAATCATAAAATCTAAAATCTTCCAATTCAATTTTAAAAGTTGATAAAAAGGAGCTTGTTGCAATTATATCTTGCCTGGTGAAAGGGAATTCAGACATTTAATACTTTTGGAACCTTTTGGAGTTTTTACTGATCTCAATATCCATTAAAATATCATGAACAAAAAATCTCCTATACATAGACAGGAATTTTATTTCAAATACCTCTCCAAATTCAATTTCACCATTAATCAGAAAAAAATAAGGCCTTGAAAATTTCTAAATCCATTCCCTCCTTTGAAGAAAGGTATTATTCTAGCCTTTCTATGCTAGATTCATGTTTTTTTTGAAAACATGCATAGTTATAGCCATTTTTGTTTACTAAATTCATGCCTTCTGGAATTTTTTACCGCCCAAGGAAGGCATGTAATTCTTAAAATTTTGTTTCAATACAAGAAATGTGTGAGTTTGGAGAGGTAAGGTTTGACATGTTTCAAATTTTAAAGAAGTGCTTGGGGTGGTAGAAGAAAATTTTGGGGTTGTTGGTCCCCCCAAGGGCTGTAAAAATCAATTTTTTTGCTTGGGAACCCCCCCCCACTTTCTTTTTATTCTTTGATTCCCCCCCCTTGTCCATTTGCTGGGAATTTCCTCCCCCTTTCTCATTGCACTTCCCTCCCCCCCTTGCTTGTTGGACCCCCCCTTTTCTTCAGTGAAATTTAAATACCTTATCAAAAACATAAAAAAAGAAGACAGAAAAATGCTGTATATGCGTATAATTTGAGGGGTTCACAGATTTTTTAAATATTACACTAAATAATTCATTGAGTAAAATGATAAGAATAATGAAATCAAAAATTGATTTATTTGAACAAATATTATATTTTGTGATTGAATGTAAACATATTTTACCAAACATAAAAAATATAAGAAAATTCCACATGAATCAATTTAATGAGAGGAATTCACAAATCATTAAAAACTACAAAAGAAACGCCATCAAGTCCATGAGTGATCAAAGAAATATCAAAATTGATTTTTTTCAATAATCAATTTTCTTCCATTTGAATTTTTGATTGGGTGATGTTAAATTCACAGCTCCAGTTGTGTGGGAGCCGTGTAGGGACTCACACGGCCTTTCGGAGTGGTGGAGGGCCCCACACAACCTGTGGGAGTTGCGTAGGGCCCCTCAACGCGTGGGGGCCCATACACTACTCCATATAATTTATAACTTATAATTTATAATTTATTATTTATTATTTATTATTTATTATTTATTATTTATTATTTATTTTTTATTATTTATTATTTATTATTTATTATTTATTATTTATTATTTATTATTTATTATTTATTATTTATTATTTATTATTTATTATTTATTATTTATTATTTATTATTTATTATTTATTATTTATTATTTATTATTTGATATTTATTATTTATTATTTATTATTTATTATTTATTATTTATTATTTATTATTTATTATTTATTATTTATTATTTATTATTTATTATTTATTATTTATTATTTATTATTTATTATTTATTATTTATTATTTATTATTTATTATTTATTATTTATTATTTATTATTTATTGTTTATGATTTATGATTTATTATTTATTATTTATTATTTATTATCTATTATTTATTATTTATTATTTATTATTTATTATTTATTATTTATTATTTATTATTTATTATTTATTATTTATTATTTATTATTTATTATTTATTATTTATTATTTATTATTTATTATTTATTATTTATTATTTATTATTTATTATTTATTATTTATTATTTATTATTTATTATTTATTATTTATTATTTATTATTTATTATTTATTATTTATTATTTATTATTTATTATTTATTATTTATTATTTATTATTTATTATTTATTATTTATTATTTATTATTTATTATTTATTATTTATTATTTATTATTTATTATTTATTATTTATTATTTATTATTTATTATTTATTATTTATTATTTATTATTTATTATTTATTATTTATTATTTATTATTTATTATTTATTATTTATTATTTATTATTTATTATTTATTATTTATTATTTTATTATTTATTATTTATTATTTATTATTTATTATTTATTATTTATTATTTATTATTTATTATTTATTATTTATTATTTATTATTTATTATTTATTATTTATTATTTATTATTTATTATTTATTATTTATTATTTATTATTTATTATTTATTATTTATTATTTATTATTTATTATTTATTATTTATTATTTATTATTTATTATTTATTATTTATTATTTATTATTTATTATTTATTATTTATTATTTATTATTTATTATTTATTATTTATTATTTATTATTTATTATTTATTATTTATTATTTATTATTTATTATTTATTATTTATTATTTATTATTTATTATTTATTATTTATTATTTATTATTTATTATTTATTATTTATTATTTATTATTTATTATTTATTATTTATTATTTATTATTTATTATTTATTATTTATTATTTATTATTTATTATTTATTATTTATTATTTATTATTTATTATTTATTATTTATTATTTATTATTTATTATTTATTATTTATTATTTATTATTTATTGTTTATTATTTATTATTTATTATTTATTATTTATTATTTATTATTTATTATTTATTATTTATTATTTATTATTTATTATTTATTATTTATTATTTATTATTTATTATTTATTATTTATTATTTATTATTTATTATTTATTATTTATTATTTATTATTTATTATTTATTATTTATTATTTATTATTTATTATTTATTATCTATTATCTATTATCTATTATTTATTATTTATTATTTATTATTTATTATTTATTATTTATTATTTATTATTTATTATTTATTATTCATTATTCATTATTTATTATTTATTACTTATTATTTATTATTTGTTATTTGTTATTTATTATTTATTAAATATAATTTATTATTTATAATTTATTCTTTAGTGGAGGCTAAACAACTTGATTTTAGCTGTTTAGCATGCTGTACAACTCAAATGGGATGTGTAGCATGCCACACAGCCCATGGGAGTCGTGTAGCATTCCACACAGCCCATTTGAGTCGTGTAGCATGCCACACAGCCCATTTGAGTCGTTTAGCATGCCACACAGCCCATTTGAGCCGTGTAGCATGCCACACGGCTCATTTGAGTTGTGTAGGGTGCAACACGGCCCATTGAGCTGTGTATAGAGTTGTGTACACGGCTCAATGAGCCGTGAATTCAACATTTCCCTTTTTGATTTGTGTAATTTATGAAAAACTTGTTAAAATATTCAAAAATATATGAATTAACCTCATGAGACAGATATATTTAATATATATATATGATTTTTGGTACAATTTGGTATTTAAATTCCATCAGAAATAATGACTTTTCATCAGAGAGATATTTTTTTCCATATTTTCTTTCCTTATCTATGTAATGGATGATATTTTTGTTTGAATATTTCAAGATATTTGAATTTTTGGCATGAAATTTGTATAGGAAAGAGTTTTTCTGCGTATTTTTTTTATTTTTGGTACAAATTTATTTATGTTCCACCAGAAATATTCCATTTTGTGTAAATAAAATGAATTATTATCATTTTAAAATTTTCCTTATTTTGGATAAAGGTTTATTTCAAGTCTGAGTTCAAATTTGAGTTTCTTGAAAAAATATATATATTGATAGATTTTTTACATATTGAACAAACTCATTTGGAGTCCATAATTGAATTCTTCAAACAATTTTACCCCAGACAGACCCCACAGGGTTGCAGTCCTTGATTTGGCCCCCCAGGGCCTCAATTAATGTCTACAGGCCTTTGGGGGCCCAAAAATCCATCAAATGGTGTGTTATCTCACCTTAGATAGCCCTTTAAATCATTAAAAGGCTTCACACCTTCCTGGAATTCAAAGGCATGCCAAGAGGCTTGATTTTGGCAGAAAATTGTTATAATGATGCCAATGATGCCTGTTGGCATCATTCTAGCAATTATTCTTCTAAAATAAAGCCTTTTGCATAGTTCTATTAATTCTTTTGGTGCGATTGTAGCCTGGGCCATTATCTTTCCAAAAAAGGTTTTTGATTTTTTGTTGCACATTATCAGCTGAAAAAATGTAGGAAAGACACAATATAAATGAGGACAGAATCCTTTTAATCAGCAGAAAATATTTACTTATTTTTGTAAAAAATATTGAGAATACAACAATGGGATTTAGTTTAAGAAAAAAAATTAAGAAGACAAAATTTAAATATCAATAGGATTAAAACTCTGAACACTTAATAATTCCTTAAAGATAGGACAGTATTCTTAACATGTTTATTAATAAAAGATAGAAAAAATCAATCAAAAAATTATTCAAAGATGAAAATATCCTGAGGGTTTATGTTCAACTTTGAGGCCAAATCATCTAGGTGGCTAAGTTCCTCATCTTATTCATGAGGTAAATCTTGAAATATTGTGGTATTTGAGATTTTTTGAGTGGTGCTATTCAACAGATTTTTCAAATTCATTTCATTTTATTTATCATATCTTGGGAAGAATCCACAAGTTAAATATTCTGTGTTTGTTTGATTACGGTGTATTTGATTTTAAACATGCTAAATATTCATGATTCAATTTTTCAATTATGATATCTTTGGCTTTTTGAGTTGGTAGATTTTATTTTTATTTTTATTCATATTTTTCCAAGATTAGGTTTTTTTTTGATTGCAAATATTATTAGTAGCTACTCAATCTATTTTGAGTTTGATTGTAAAATATAAAGGTTTTTTTTCTCTTTTGAGAATTATTCATCATTTCTTGGATATTTATGTGTAAATATTTGGTTTTAATTACCTATTCTTGAGAAAAAAAATCAAATGTATCTCCCCCTCCATTTAATAGAGACAACAAACAAGAAAGATGTGGATTTTAGGAAGGACTTTAAACACTTGTCATATATGGTGTGGGTGGATTGATTATTCATTTTTTAGGTTTCAACCAATTTTATACTAGGTGGATTTTGGAAGGAAGAAGCATTGCATTCAATCTGGTTCAGAATTTCTATTAAAAGCACTCTTGGAGATGATATATTAACTATTTAACACGCTATATTAAATCTTTACATCTTTCTTCTGAATGGGTGATCCCAGGAATTAATCAAGTTTTCTGCTCTCCCAATTTTTTTTCTTCTTTCAATATATATATATATATATATATATATATATATATATATATATATATATATATATATATATATATATATATTTATGGCTAATTATAGGTTGTGGTTGGTGATGGTATCATCCATATTTTTCAAATAATATGAAAGATTTTATTACTGATTTATCATTAGAATGATGAAAACTCAATTTTAAAGAGTTTCTTTTGTTGATAGGTATGTTTCAGACTTCAGAAACATACATCATTCACCCAATATACTTAGCTTCTGTGATCTAAATCTTCTAACCTCAAGTGAGTGTTGAATATACTAGAGATTGATTGTAAATCTCTGTGGTGCTCAAGATGGGCACTGCCCATATGGAAACTTTATCACCAATATTTTCACTACTACCTCACCACAAAAAACTTCAGGTCACTTCCATCAAGGAATCTCTGGTTGAAGCCCTGTCCAATCTCTAGCTGAAGCTATGCTTATACTCCAACCAAGTTTTTGGTGCACAGTGAGTGTGCATTGGAGCTTGGATAAAGCTGAACCTGAGCTTGGCTGGAGCTTGACCTGAGCTTGGTTGGAGCTTGACCTGAGCTTGGTTGTACATTGGGCCTGAGCTCCTTGATGGCACTTGCTAGGAAGTGACATGAATTTTTTTGTGGTGTCTCCTTCTTGATGTGTTAGAATTGGGTAATTTTCTATACTTGGAATTCTGATCCAATAGAAAAATCACATACATCCTCTTTCTACTTAAATAATCCCCTTCCTGGGTGAAATTCTCCCCCTTTTCCAACTTCTTCCAATTGTTTAATACTTCACCTTCAAAAATTTTTTTCCTTAAATTTTGAATTCCTGTTCCAGTGTCACCTTTTACTTCTTGTTCCAAAGCCCCCAAAACTAACAAAACCCTTTTCAAGCTATTAATTCTGTTTCTATTAGTCCAAATATCCTGAAATGATGATACCTCCATTCAGCCAATGATCACTGTTTACAAAGTTGCTACTATTTAGATCAAAACCTGGTACTCTTAGACCACCTCTCATCCTTTCTGCCTCCTATATTTTCACCAGTGTCAAAAAAGGATTGAATATAATTTAAAAATCTGATGTGAAATTTTGGCATCAGGTTTGAAACCCAAAAGCCAAAGGGTTACTTGCCCACACCCTGACCTTTGAAGAGCTAAAGATATTTGATTACCTGAACCAACAGACTAAGAAACAGAAATTAACAAATATTGAAGGAGACGCGTCAGAAGGAAGGTAGAAGAAAGATGAAGATTCTCACTCAGTGCAGACATGAACAAAATAAGGCGCTCAAAAGATAATGACAATATGAGGAATGAAGAAATGAAATAGAAGGAGCTGAACGGAAATGTTTTGAGATTGGTTAGTAGTTTTCGTGGGAACTTGAAGTGAATCAACCTCACATATGAACAGGAAAAGGAAATTGGCTAAATAGATTGGTTGGTTGAGGTGTTGAGACGAGGGTTGATTGTTGAGGACAGTAGGTTGAGTGTTGGATGGGAGCGAGGGATGATGAAGAAGGGATGAACGGAGGATAGATGGAGGGGAGCGTTCGGATGAGAAGAGGGACTGATTTGAGTGGATGATGGAGGAGCGGGAGCGGATGATGGAGTGGTGGATAAGCAGATGATGGATGGGGAAGGAGCGGATCCAAATGAGGAGCACGGGAGCAGGAGTGGGGTTTTGGTGAACTTGAGTAGGGAGCGGGAGCGGTGTGAGAAGCTAAGTTGGTGCGGGGAGCCGGGAGCAGTGTGAGAAGCCGATTTCCTCTCAACACGCCGCCGTGTTCAGATGAGAGGTTGCAGAATTGTATCGGTGAGGCGTTTGACTGAGGGTTTGATTTCAGATTTTGTCAACGGGTTGGCTAGCATTGATTCCAAAGGGACAAGATTGGTGATGAGGAGTTTGGCGTCTTTTTGCTCCCAAAGCCATTTGATTTGAATTTCAATGTGTTTGAGCGCGCTGTGGTGAGATTCAAAGTTGATAAGATCGTTTAGGGATTTGTTGTCAATGTGTGAGCAGTGGGTGAGAGATAGAGAGGGATTTAATTCTTTCAGGAGGTTCAGGATCCAGATCTTCTCTTGAGTAGCCAGAACAAGAGATTTGAGTTGACCTTTGGTTGAGGACAGTGAAACTGTAGGTTGAAGTTTGCTGTGCCAGGAAACAGCACAGCCGTAGAGCAGTATCAAGTAGCCAGTGTGGCTTCTTCTTGACACGGGATCATTACCTCCATTGGAGTTGCTCCACAACTTGAGGTCAAATTTGAAGGAACTATTTTTAAGGCAAAGAGCAAGAATTTGAGTTGTTTTGACGTAGAGCCAGGCATTCTTGGCTTTGGTCCAGTGAGACAGACTGGGCTTTGCATTGAATCTGGATAGGGAGGAGACAGGGTAGGAGAGGTCTGGTCAAGTTTGAGTGGCAATGAAGTTGAGGTAGCCCGTAGAGGAGCGGTAGTTGATGTTGAGTTTGGAGAAGTTGGAAGCATCTTCATTGGTAGCAGGTTTGAGCGCGATGCCAGGAGTAATCGGTGTGTTGATTGGTTTGGATTCTGAGAGTCCGATTTCGGTCAGTCCAGTTTCAATGTGATTGGGTTGATGTAGGCAGGGTCCTTCCGCCGAATTGATAATGTAGTTCCCAAGGATTTTGGTGAGAGGACCTTTGTGTGAGATGGCAAATTTATCTTTTAGTTTTGTTCGTAATTCTTGTGAATCTCCAATGATAACCAGGTCTTCGACGTAGCAGAAGATGAAAAGTTGAAGGGATTTATTAATAAATAGGCACGGGTCAGCAGCGGATGCAACAAAGTTTTGATCCAGGAACCACTGTTTGAGGGTGTTGAACCAGCTTTTAGGGGCTTGTTTCAGGCCGTATAGGGCCTTGTTTAGCTTGAGATAAGGAAAGGGAGTATTGTATCCAGAAGGGGCCTTGATGTAGATGTCTTTGTCAAGTTTGGCGTGCAGGAACACGGACTTGATGTCCATTTGCGTCATTGGCAAGTTGTGATGGAGAGTGTACACCAGCAACGTGCGAAGTGTAGTGATTTGACCTGTGGGAGCGTAAGTTTCCCCATAGTCAAGGAATTCTAGTTGTCAAAAGCCTTGGACACATAATCTCGCTTTAAAGATGAGACCATCATTTTCAGGGTCAATTTTAAGCCGATATACCCACACGGTAGACAGAGCCTTTTTGCCTTCTGGCAATGAGTAGCAGCCGGTCCAGACGCCGAAGGATTTGATTCCAGTTAGTTCCTTTTTCATGCCAAGAGTCCAATTTTGACTATCAGGTGAGCGTTTGGCCTCTTCATAGTTTCTGGGAACGGTCCGGGTGAGAAATCCATAGCGCTGGGGCCGTTGAAGGGAGGAGCGGTCTCTGAGAGTTATACCGGAGGGAGTGAGTTGAGATACCAGATCCTTTTCGTCCAAGGAGTCAGAGTTGGATTGGGTAATTTGAGGAGTTTCCTTTGGAGCTTTGGGGTCTGGCGTGGGTTTGGTAGCTGGTGATGGTTCCATGTGTTTGGGATCGTTAGAGCTTTGGTCAGAGGGTGGTGGCTGATTTTGATTTGTCAAGCCAAGGGTATCCAGAAGATCAGAGTCAATTTGAAGAAGGGTTTCAAATGGGTGTTCATGTGAAGAGGGGAGTTCAGTCAGCTTTATGTTTTCAAAAATCTTAACATGCTTGGAGCGGATTGTTTCCCCAAGTTCTGGAACAAAGATTCAATAGGAGTTAAACTGCAGGTCATGACCCACAAGGATTCCTTCCCAGCCTTTCTTTTCAAACTTTCCGACACTGTGGCAAAGATTGAGAACAATGGTTTTGGATCCCAGAGTTCTGATCAAGTTGAGTTTGGGTTTGAGTCCGTTCCACATCTCCAAGGGGCTTAGCTTTGATTCTTTTGCTGGCAGAAGATTGAGAATTTCACAGCTTCCCACCAGGATTTGGTCCCAGAGCTCGACAGGGATGGACATGTCAATAAGAGTGGTCCTCGCAGCTTCAACTATTGTTTGATTTCCTCGCTCCGCAATGAGGTTGCGTTGAGGAGTGTAAGGTTTGGATGTTGTGTGTATGATTCCCAAGTCTAGGAGGAAGTTGGTGAGTTTGGAATTAAAAAATTCGCCGCCATTATCCGAATGGAGCAACTTGAGTTGATATCCAAACTGATTTGAGTGTACTTTGATGAATTTGATTATTTCATCCGTGACGTCGGATTTAAGCTTGATGGGAAGACAGGTTTTGAAATGAGAGAATTTGTCGGTGATTAATAAAAAATATATGTTGCCAGTCTTGGACACTGGATTGATTGGTCCACATACATCAGCATGTAGTCTAACAAATGGTTTGGTGCAATTTGGTATGTGACCCTTGAACAATGATTTGTGAATTTTTCCCAGTGCGCACAATTCACATGACAGCTCACTCCATTTGATTTTCGGGAAGTCTCTGGACAGGAGTTTGGTTTGATCCAAATGAGGGTGGCCAAATTGTTTGTGGAGAGTGGTGAGTGTGACAAAGGCGTGGGTTGATTAAGATTGAGAGAGAGAAAGATCTTTGAGGACTAAGAGATTGTTGTCTATAGATCCAAACAGAATTTCTTTGTGTTTGAACTTCACAACAAAGTTATTTGGTCCTGATAGATGGAGGGAGCAGCCCTTGTTCAATAGTTGTCCTAATGACACCAGGTTCACCGCCAACTGAGGAACAAAAAGTGACTGGCTTAGAAGAAAACTGCAGGATTCTGAGAGGATTTTGGCTGTTCCAATGCCTTTGGCGTATAGTGACGAGTTCTCTTTTCCAGTTTGAATCTGTGTGTTGTCTTCTGTAAGGGCTTCAAAAAATTCCGGTGATTTGAACATAGATTGGGACGCCCCAGAGTCTAGTATGATGGCTTGCTTGGAGAGGAGTCAAGAGTTGATCATAGCAAAGTTGTAGGAGGTATAGGACAGATTGGCGGAGGTAGGTTTGTTTTTTTTTTGATTTGGGGTAGGTTTGTTTTTGTTTGATTTGGGGTTGTTGTTGGGATTTTGACAGAGGTGAGGGTATAGCCACCAGCATGCGTGCTTAGGATGGGAGGACTGTGGGTTGTGCCAGGTAGCTTGACACTTGATGGCGTCTTGCTTTGTACCTTTGTTCAACATAGCTGAGGCGTAGGTGCCGGCAGCAATTTCATTCTTGATTTGATTTAGATGTTGGAGTATCAGATTGCCATCGATTTTAGATTCTCCCAACAAATGGGTGATGGTGGTCTTGAGATGTTCAAGTTCGGGTGGGAACTTGTAAAGTATGAGGTAAGCAATTATATCGTTGTCCATCTTGATTCCAATTTCTGCAATTTGGATTAGGCAAGCTTTGACATTGGTAATGAATTTGTCGACGTGTTTTGTGTCAAATTGGAGGTTGAGAAAGTTGAAGAAAACTTGAGACCTGTTTGCCGTTTGAGATGATGCATAGAATTCATTTATTGACTTCCAGAGTTCTATCCCGTTGGTAAGGTGATAATCCTTGACACAATTGATATATGTTCAATTGTCAAGCTTGGCTAGAATGTATCCGACCAGTTTGAGATTGGTATTGGGGGGGCATTTCTTGGGTTTGGAGGTCAGGAGCCATTTGGCGATACCTTTAAGGGCAAAGATTTTCATAAGTTTGGAGCGCCAAAGTGAGAAGTTTGATTCCGTCAAGGTGGGGATTGAGTCCGTGAGGGTCTTGAGAAGTGGGGAGTTGAGATCCGTTGGTTCAGATAGGGGTTCCATGCTGTAGCTTGTGGTAGTCGTCGGAGTTGTGGCGTTTTGGCTTTTAACCGTGAAGATCTAAAGATATTTGATTACCTGAACCAACAGACTAAGAAACAGAAATTAACAAATATTGAAGGAGACGCGTCAGAAGGAAGGTAGAAGAAAGATGAAGATTCTCACTCAGTGCGGACATGAACAAAATAAGGCGCTCAAAAGATAATGACAATATGAGGAATGAAGAAATGAAATAGAAGGAGCTGAACGGAAACGTTTCGAGATTGGTTAGTAGTTGTTGTGGGAACTTGAAGTGAATAAACCTCACATATGAACAGGAAAAGGAAATTGGCTAAATAGATTGGTTGGTTGAGGTGTTGAGACAAGGGTTGATTGTTGAAGACAGTAGGTTGAGTGTTGGATGGGAGCAAGGGATGATGAAGAAGGGATGAACGGAGGATAGATGGAGGGGAGCGGTTGGATGAGAAGAGGGACTGATTTGAGTGGATGATGGAGGAGCGGGAGCAGATGATGGAGTGGTGGAGAAGCAGATGATGGATGGGGAAGGAGCGGATCCAAATGAGGAGCACGGGAGCAGGAGTGGGGTTTTGGTGAACTTGAGTAGGGAGCAGGAGCGGTGTGAGAAGCTAAGTTGGTGCGGGGAGCCGGGAGCGGTGTGAGAAGCCGATTTCCTCTCAACAACCTTACACGAGGAGTAAAGACACAGTTGATGTAGATGATTCAAAGTTATGATCTCAGTGATATTGCTGGGCATTTTAAATCACTGGCTGGAAGGAATGACTGGATCATAGTCTG
The DNA here is from genome assembly GCA_025617555.3 of Puccinia polysora. NCBI lineage: Eukaryota > Fungi > Basidiomycota > Pucciniomycetes > Pucciniales > Pucciniaceae > Puccinia > Puccinia polysora. Next base: position 1,364,300 of record CM062647.1, on the reverse strand, counting down.
TCTGCATCAAAGTTGCCAAATGGAGTCACTCATCAACCCTGATTTGTTGAAAATTTGTTCATGACCCATTAGAAAAGCTTTTACCAGTGAAAAAGTTTTATCATGAACAATTTTTTTTACACAGGTGATTCAACACAACTCTTCAGTGTTTTATTTCACCGCTGGTTGCTTCTGTCAGAGTTTTGATCTAATACTAGTGCTGCCTGAATCTTGACTGCAACCAGTCCTGTAGTCCTCCAAATTGTCTGGTCTCTGATGACCTAGTATTGAATATTTCTTATTCATTTCTATCACTTTGTTCAACCACTTGTCAGCCTCTTTTGTACTTAGCTTATACAAGTCAGCTGAACCTCAAGTGAATGAACAACAAGTGGTTCTTACTCACATTGAACCGGAGTGCTTGCCCCCCCTTGTCTCCTTGGATCCGCCCTCCTCTTGGCGACACAAGAGCTCATCTCATCCTCTCTTAACCCTTTCAACCGGAGCCTCAGCTTTAAAAATTTCACAGCTTCAACTCCCAATTTGTTGATTGACAAACATCATTCCAGACATTTTCCTGGTCTTGGGTAACAGTTGGAGTTCAAGTTTCACCTTGACACGAACTCCGGCGTGGCCATGTACATACGGGCTTCATGAGGACGCTTTTCTAAAATTACAGAAGGCTCCATATGCGGCCTAATGGTTTTGTGACCAATATCCTCAAACCATGGTGGTGCACTTTCGGCATGGTAGTGTAAACTCGCGGAGCCAGATTGACCCAATTACATCCAAACGCACAAGAACCCATATCAAAGTTTCTGTGTGCAAGACTGGGATTGGGTTAGCCATCGGATCCTTTCCTTGACTCATACATTTGTACACTTGAATGGTAGGTTTTTTTTTTTTCGTCGGTAGCGCAGCCAGGCTTGAAAATTCTCAAACCAAGCCTACTTGACTTGAAATCAATCACCAGTCCCACATTGCATATCACTACCTTGCGTGCCTCTTTTCCAGTCCTCTGGCTCTCCATTGACCCCAACTCGTCCTTTGCAATCACTCGGCAAGAAGGAAACTTTTACTTGCTAGTGCTGAATTCACATCTTAGTTCGCGAGTGAGTTAGATACTGACTCGGACTGGGGTAAAACATGACGGTAGTCCTGCTTGGTTGCGCGGGAATGAGAGATTGACAACAGTCGATCGTGTTAGTATTACACTTCGATGGACAAAAGAGGGCGGAAGAACAATTATGGATGGCTGCTGGTAAGCTTTTCAGTCCGATTTCGGCGAAGGCTTGAACGAGACCTTGTCGGTATGGGGTTTAGGTAGTTGATCAGTCAAAGCTAACGCCGCAGCCCTTCTCCTCCTTTTGACCTTCCACCAAGCAGGGTCTGGTTTCACTTTGGGTGGTGTGGTTTGTTTTGAATTGGGAGGTTGAGGTGTCCATCTAGCCGGTAAGATTCGGTGCGGTGTTGTCTGGATGACGTCAACACCTTTCTGGAGTTTCTGAGACCATTGCTTGGGATCCAGTGTCATTGGATGCCCAGTTTCTGATAAAAATGGAATGCGATAAGAAGACCAGTTGGCGCTTGTTACTCAATCGAGTGAAGGAGTTAGACTTACTGGTGACGGATGGGGGTATACGAAGCTTTCCATTGTCCAGTACGCGAGTACCCAAAGGTAATAGCCCTGATGATTAAGGACGAGTACGAAACTACTCAGGTGAGTCCATGCAATGAAAAGTAAAATTTGCCAAATTAAGCAGCATAATCTTGGAAACCCACCTCTTCTTCGAAATCTAGATAAAATACCGCGAGGTCCTCGGCGAGTAGAAGCGATTGCGATTCTCAGAGGCGTGCGCGGTTTGGTGCCAGGTAGTGAGGTTTTTGTTCTCAGGAATCGCAAATCTTTCGGGTGATTGACTATGAGATTTATTGATCGGTTTGATGAGGAACATTCAAATTTAGTCGATAAACCAAAATAGGAATCTATGCAAAGTATGTTGATGGTTCAAGAAGCCAACTCGGACCCACTTATACCGCCTGCTTGAAGAAGCCTCAGGGCACTCTCCGATGGTTGGGCACCCACCCCGAGCCAATATCTGATGCGATCGATATCCCATCTGATTTCTTTGCTAAGAGTCCTCTCGCCTCCATCAGCGATCCCGGACTTGATTCTTTGGATTGCTGCAGTATCTTTCTTGGTTCGAGCCAGATCGACGTTGTAGACTAGATCGACAAGCGAGGGCTGCTTGACTTTGAGAATCGGCTGAGGGGTGTAAACCCCAAGTTGTTCCAGAGGTTTGGCATCCCGTCGCTTGGGTGCTTGGATTGCCACGAGATGGTAGAGAGGATGGTTTCGAGGACCCGATCGAGAGAGCCGGATTCTGATGACCATGACCCAGATGGAAGAAGCGTTGGAGGTCGAGCCTGGCCTGGGTGCCGGCCGACGGCCAGCCGCTGGCTTCAACGAGGGCCATCTCAGGCGCGGCCACTATCCGCAGGCCGCAGCGGGTCGATGATGCCGGCCGATTGCAGCGCGGCCAGTGGAGCTTGACCCCACAGGTTTCGAGACCAAGCCCAGCGGCGGGTGAAACCTGGGCTGGTCTGAAGTCGGCACATTTGTGGTGATGATCATTCCTTGCTCAGGCTCGGAGCCATGGCCAGACCGGTGGGCATAAGGTGAACAACTGCACACGGGATATCTTGCTTCTGCAATTGAAAGGATGTCTGGTTTTGGAAGATTTCAATGAGCTGAATTGAAAACGAGTAGAATGCAACCCGAGCAGCAGGTTTTATTGAACAACAAAAAGGTAGACAAGAATTGGTTTCACTATCTCGCTAATCTTGACAGCAAATCATGATGTATCAAGGAATTTAATTGAAAAGGCATCAAGAGGACAGATGTTGATAAAAAAGAGACCTCCTCGGACGAAGCAGGTGTCACCAAAATTCTAAACCTGGTTTTTGGAAGCACTTGGTTTGTTCCTTCAACCCAAATCATGCAAGTTGCAAGAATTAAATTTCTATATGAGCTTGTGTCACCAGACAAATCCATAATAATTCAAGGATGAACACTCAAGAGAATTCAACAAATAAGGGATTCTTGAGGAAGCAAGAAGTTGTTTCAAGTAATCTTGAGGAAGCCGGGTAATACCTTAAGGGAATGCTCAGGTGCTCTGGCTGAGACTGGGCTCAAACAATCCAACACAAAAGGAAATAGGCAAGTTTGAACTTGCAAGAAGCAGCCATGTTGAGCTGGAATTTCAAACACTCCTAATAATTGATAATTCATTTTGAAGGAATGAAAAATGGGAAGCAAAATCAGGCTCCTATATAGTCAAACATTGGGAGGATAAAAAAAGAAGAGTTGCTTATGAACAAAACAGTATCAGAAGAGCACATGTGATCATAGTAATAGTCACTAGATGTGTAAAATAGAGCTCTAGTATCTAATTGTGACTCAAAAATGATGTTATATGACAACTATTACCAAAGGGCAGTGGCTAGATCATACATGCTTGATTGAATGGAGTGCCTGATGGAACAGTATACTAACTAGTGCAATATCCAAGATGTTTGTACTAACTTATGATTCAAAGAAGCTGAAATATCTGAAAGAGAGTAATCCAAAGTGGAATATAGATTAATTGAAGGACCATAGTAGACTAGTGAAGAAACTTGCATAAAAAATTACTGCAGAAATATTTAAGAGGTTGGAATAGGCAGTGGAGATAGAAAGGGTGGATGTTGAATGATAAACAGAAGTGAATACCTTTGAGGAAAAGAAAAAAGATCAATGAATACTTTTTTGGATTAAAAGCATTACTGAGGACTTTAGTTTGCCTTTGGATTAAAAGAGGTTAATTTTTTACCTTGATAAGGGAGATAATTGTATCATTAGGTGTGACCAGTCACAGACACCAAGGTATAAAGACTGGACAAGCTCCTACAAAGTCCTGCAATTTACCATCATCACAATCAATTTCATTGCTAAACTACCAAAATACTTAATCAAAATATAGCTACTGTTTATTGCCATTAATAAATGGAAATTTCTACTTGTCAATTTGCTTCCTTTGGAAAACCAATCTGTATCAATGGCTTAATTCACCCCTGGAAATACCTCATCAAGTTCAGCACCTGCTGCCAAAAAGGCTTAATTATTTCCAAATCAAATGCAAACCAAAGCACTATCCTGAAGTGAAAATACTTCCAGTGGCTTCTTTTTCAACAAAATTCAGTTGAAGCATTTGAGGGAAGGGTGGTGTGAAATTCACAACCATAAACAACCATTAAGCAATTCAAAATGGGTTGTGTGGCATGGTTCACGTCCCATTTGAGTTGTGTATGGCTTCCCACAACCCATCTGAGTTGTGAAAAGCCATTCATGACTCATATGGCTTATGAGCCATGCCACACAACCCTCTGGAGTTGTGGGGAAAAAAATAATTAAAATTAAAACAAATAATTATTTTGTTTATTTTTATGTTTTATTTTGTTTATTTTGTTTATTTCTTTATTTTGTTTATTTTGTTTATTTGTTTATTTTGTTTATTTTGTTTATTTTGTTTATTTTGTTTATTTTTTATTTTTTTATTTTTTTATTTTTTTATTTTTTTATTTTTTTATTTTTTTATTTTTTTATTTTTTTATTTTTTTATTTTTTTATTTTTTTATTTTTTTATTTTTTTATTTTTTTATTTTTTTATTTTTTTATTTTTTTATTTTTTTATTTTTTTATTTTTTTATTTTTTTATTTTTTTATTTTTTTATTTTTTTATTTTTTTATTTTTTTATTTTTTTATTTTTTTATTTTTTTATTTTTTTATTTTTTTATTTTTTTATTTTTTTATTTTTTTATTTTTTTATTTTTTTATTTTTTTATTTTTTTATTTTTTTATTTTTTTATTTTTTTATTTTTTTATTTTTTTATTTTTTTATTTTTTTATTTTTTTATTTTTTTATTTTTTTATTTTTTTATTTTTTTATTTTTTTATTTTTTTATTTTTTTATTTTTTTATTTTTTTATTTTTTTATTTTTTTATTTTTTTATTTTTTTATTTTTTTATTTTTTTATTTTTTTATTTTTTTATTTTTTTATTTTTTTATTTTTTTATTTTTTTATTTTTTTATTTTTTTATTTTTTTATTTTTTTATTTTTTTATTTTTTTATTTTTTTATTTTTTTATTTTTTTATTTTTTTATTTTTTTATTTTTTTATTTTTTTATTTTTTTATTTTTTTATTTTTTTATTTTTTTATTTTTTTATTTTTTTATTTTTTTATTTTTTTATTTTTTTATTTTTTTATTTTTTTATTTTTTTATTTTTTTATTTTTTTATTTTTTTATTTTTTTATTTTTTTATTTTTTTATTTTTTTATTTTTTTATTTTTTTATTTTTTTATTTTTTTTATTTTTTTATTTTTTATTTTTTTATTTTTTTATTTTTTTATTTTTTTATTTTTTAATTTTTTAATTTTTTAATTTTTAAATTTTTTAATTTTTTAACTTTTAATTTTTTTTTAATTTTAATTTATTTTTTTTATCTTTTTATTGTTTTTTTTTCATTATTATTATTTTTTTTTTTTAATTTTTTTAATTTTTAATTTTTTTTAATTTTTTAATTTTTTGTATTTTTGTATTTCTGTATTTTTTTATTTTTTTTTTCACAACTCAAATGGGTCATGAAACTTCCCTTGGGAGAATTTCATTGTCAAATCCTCAAGAGAAAGAAATTTTAGAAGATGAGGTCCATGAAAGCTTGGTCACGGCCAAAGGGCCCAGTTTTGGTGAGTGAAGAGACTGAATTGTTTGAAGAAGTTGAATACTGATTTGAGGGAATGTGAGCAGGGTTGGAGAGCACTTTGGGCACCAAGAGTTGCAACAAAATTCAGCAATGGGTTGACAAGGGTGTCATAGTTGTACTGGAAAGCAAGTTGGAGGAAGAAGAAAAATTATCACAATTTCTAAAAAAAAGCCTTGTATTATTGAGCGTGCCAAGCCAACCTCAAGTGGTGCATTGGAGATTCCAATAAAAAAAATAAAGGGAAGGAACAGGAAGTAGAAAAATAAGAGAAAGAAGACATGATGGAACAAGAGGAGGTAGGAAATCAAGGAGAACAGGGGGAAGAGATTGAAGTTGATGAAATTAAGGAATTGGAAAAAGTGGAAACTCCTGGTGATCTGATTGATCCAAGACTCAAGGAACTGAACCAATGGGAGGTGGAGTTGGCAAAGAAGGAGGAAAGGAAAAATGTGTGGTAAAAAAATCTGGTTGAAAGGGAAGCTGAAATGAATGTGTGCAAGAGGATTTTACAGAAACAAGTGATTGAGGTTGGATTGGTGGTGTTGAAAATCAAAGAAAAGCCAAGGGTTGTTTAGGTTTCAGCTGAACCAGTCAAACATTTGAGGTTAGACTCAAGGGATGATTTTGATGGATGGCTCTGGATAGGTGGAAGGACAGAACAAGAAGTACAGAAATAAAAAACTAAAAAGAAGGAAGAAAATTGATTTGAAGAAATGGATAATTGATTCATGGAGATTTTGGTGGAATTTTCAGGAATGATAAACAAGGATTTGTTGAAAAAAATGAACAACAAAAAAACCAAAAATGAAGGATATCTTTAAATTAAATAAATAGGAAATCTTGAATCTGTTTTAATTTTTTAACATTTTTTGGGGTTTAACTGTCTTTAGTTTGTTCTGAAAGAAAAAGAATGAAGAATAAAGTTAATTGGGAATTTTAAGGAACAGTTTGAGAAATTTTGGGGGTTTTGCACAAGGTATTAACAGGTTAATTTTAAAAGACTAACAATTCAGAAAGTTACTGTATTTTTCTCTTGAATACCCTTGAATCAAGAATATAGCTTACTTCCAACTCAAGATGTTCTTTGACAGAGACAGGCTTGGGTAGCTGGTGAGCTTTTCCTAGGTATAAATACAAATAATTCTTGAGAAGAGAGGCATGAAAGACAGGATTAAATCCTTTCCATTGGAGAAGAAGATTAATTTCGAATGGATTCTTCAATAATTCCTTGAGGATAGTGAATGGTCCTATATTTTTTGGGAATAGTCTCTTTCAGGTTCAGGTTTTTTAATATTCATAGAATCTAGCCATACTCTAAATCCAGTTTAAAAAGAAGGAGGGGGTTTGATTGGGTCCAAATAAAGCTTTTTATTTATCTTCTGATTTTTTGATGTTGCATACAAGCTGAATTTGAATTGCTCTAAAGGTCTCAAGGTAGTTAAAATATGGGCACTTGGTGTCTCTTTCAATAGAGCCAAATAAGGTATTCCCTCAATATATGATTTGAAAAAGGTTTTTTTTTTCTGGGAAATGTTAAATTTGTGACCCTAAACAACCCATTCACAACTCAAAATGGGTTTTGTGGCGCGGTTTGCAACCCATCTAGGTTGTGAACAGCTTTTTGCAACTCATCTGAGGCATGAACGGCTTTTCACAACCCAGATGCAAACCGCGCCATGAAACCTGTTTTGAGCTGTGAAAAGGTTGTGTAAGGTTTCCAATTTTTATTTATTTATTTTATTTATATTTTCCTTATATTAATATTTTTAATATATTTTATTTATTTATTATTTATTTATTTATTATTTATTTATTATTTATTTATTTATTTTTTATGTATGTATGTATTTATCAATTAATTTATTCATTCATTCATTCATTCATTCATTTATTTATTTTAGTTATTTAGTTATTTATTTTATTTTTTTCACACCTCACATTGTTTTTGAACCTCTGTTCACTACTCATATGGGTTGTGAACAAATTTTCATGCCTGTTTGCAACCCCTGCCTTGCAAATTTAACATTGCCCTTTTTTGATTGGAAGAAAGAAAGTTAATTTTATTAAAAAATTCAGAAAAATTTAGCCAATTTTTCCAGTTTTTCCATGGCTTATTGATTTAAATTCAAAGATTTTGTCAATGATTGGGTTTAATTTTCCAGTTTTCCCTGTTGATTCAGAGTGATCATCTTTGGATAGGCTCTTTTTCATGCTGAGGATTTTCCAGAGAGAGCTCCAGAAACCAGATAAAAAAATACCCTCTATTTAAAACAATATTAATGGAAAGACCATGTGTACTAAAAAAAATTCAAGAAAAAAATTTGCATAATCTTTGGCAGTTGCACTAGTGGTTTTATTTATTAGCAGGGAAATTTTGGAAAATTTATATAGCACTAATAGTATATCCTCAATGGAAAAAGAAAGAGGGAGTTGGGAGATGTGGTTCATATATAGAGCAAGGAACCTTTGGAATTTGAATTGATTGAATTAGAATGTATTTCTTGTGTTGAGTTGGCCCTTTTTGTCTTGAAAAGTGGAACAATCAACTAAAGATTTTCAAACACCTAAAGCCATGTTGGCTCATTAGAAGTCCCATGAAATAAGTTGGTAAGCATTATCCTGTCCAAAATTACCATCATGAGGTAATTTAGTTGAAAATTTGAAGATACAAAGTTTAAGCTCATTGTTTTGGGGATTACTAATTGTTTTAAAAATGCAATAGCTTGTTTTTTTTGAGTTTGAATCATTTTGTGTTATCTTTAATTTGAGTTGGAAGGTAGTTTTATGAAAGCGCAAGATCTTTAATGGACTAAATTGTTTCTTCATTGGTGTGTAAAATCTGGGGAAACAGGGTTGAGCTGAAGAATTTTTAAGCTTTAAAAGATTTCTAATGTTATCAGGGTTTTTTCACAAAGGCCTCCTTGCCAGTAGGGTAAAAGTTTTTTTTGAGTGTGATTATATTGGGAATAAAAGCCTGTTTAGCAGGATTTTAGGAAATAAAAATATTTATTTTGGAAAGCATCTTGGCCCAGCAATTCTGGGGCCAAGTGAGAAATTTGAAAGAAATGAAATAATTTGGCATGCAATGGGAATTGCGGATGGAGAATGGATACAACAGGATAAGAAGACAATGACACCAATTATTTAGGAAGTGTAAAATTTCAATCAATTCCTTTTTTTGAATTATTTAGTTAGTCTCTCAACCTAATGATATAGGTGACTCAAGCACCACAGGGTTAAAATATGAAATGTCAAGGTTCTTTTGTGTGAGTACTTCTGCAAGTGCAGAATTGCTTGTGTCAGTTTTGAAAAAAGAATTTCTGCCATTTGATTTGACTAAGATAAAATAGGGGCATTTTCGAATGCTTCTTTAAGTGAATCAAACACATTTTTTGATGCATCAGTAAGAGTAAAAGTGATTTTTTATATTTTAAATAATTGAGCACAACAATAATGAATTAAAAACCAGAAAAAAAACTTTGGTAGAAAATAGAAAAGCCAAGAAAATACTGAAGCTCTGTAAGGTTCCTTGGTGGTGAACAATTAAAAATTTTGAGCAATTTCAAAAATCCATTCTAAAACCATCATTGGAAACCACATAGATGAGAATATTGAATCAAGTTAGTGTGTAAAACAGATCAGGAAGCCTTTGAATACGGTTTTTCTTTAATTATGGTGGCTATTCAAAGACACGGCCTCAAGAATACTGGTGCAATCTAATATTTTTTACAGGTCAACTTCTGGAGTCACAAGAGGAGATTCTGAGCCAAAAACAGAGATGCACCTTGGGTTCTGCAAAACAAAGGAAAAAATTAAAGGAAAGCATGAATTATTATCTCATTTACATATTTTGGAAATTCACAATTCTGTTGGTCAGTATTGAAGGGAAACAAAGGAGGTGTGAGGTCATAACCACTACTAGACTCTCCATAATCAGTCTCCTTAGCCATTCTCTAACCTCAGTACAGTGGGTAGACAGAAATATTGGAACTCATTGACTTAAAACAGTCAATTTATTGTCAGGCATATGTTTCATTCTAAATCAATTGTTCAAAAAAAGTCATCTAGTTACATTAATTCATGGGATTAGATATTTTAGCATCTGAACTTTAATAATACAACAATTGAAATTTTGAAAAAAATCAAATTATAATTTTTTTAAAAAAAAAACTGAAAAGTCACAAAAAACTTGAAAAACATGCTGGAGGGGGGAAAAAATCAAAAAATTCTGTGCCATCAATATTTTTAATTCTTTATGGGGGTGTTAGAGAGGGTCAAAAGGAACAATTTTCATGAAATAAACATTAACAATGAGAGTTTCTAAAAAAAATTAAAAACAATTTTGATTGATGTTGACTTTTTGGTTCCCTGGTAAGATGGTGATGATAACTTTGATATAGGTAGGTTGGAAGTCAAGAAAACCACTTATAAACACTTATTCAAGCTCTGTGGGTATGTGATTTTCATATATTTCAATTATTGTGCTCTTGTTTAGTTTTGAGGTGCCTTGAGCTGTTTGAGGTTATATTGGTATGATGTCAAATCTGTGTTGGGCTGATTTCAATTGCTCTATAATTGATTTGGACCATTGAATTTCTACCCTTGTCCAATGGTTTGACCACAAGAACTTGATATTTGTAAACAACCCATTGCCTAAAGAAGACTAAATATCAAAAAAAGAAACCATTAATAAGGATAAAAGATTGAGAATAATATTTATAAACAATTGCTTACCATCTTTGTTTTTTGAATCAATTGAGAAGTCCAACATCAAAATCCAAAAACTGAGTCAGTGGTGATGTGGCAATGGGCCAGATGGAGTGGGAGCCTGTAGATGGGTTATTCAACAGCAAGATTGAGACAACCCATGCTTCATCTACATCATTTGATACACCTGGGTGTGGTTGATTTTACAAACAGTCCCACAAATTTTGCCTAGCCAGTGTAAAATCAACCTTCTACCCCTGGATCTACCAGCTGCAACTCCTCAAGTATCTCCCTGCATTCTCTGCAGGTCCCAGGAAATCTCCAAGGCTCTTCCCCTCCTCTATGGCTTGGTACATCCTCCATTCTCCTTCTGGCATGAGAAGTAAATAAATATTAAATACTTTATATCCATAGTAAATAATCCTGGCTGGAAAACACATACTTCCAGTTCAGTAAATGCCACACCTTTCTAGACGGCCCATCACCCAATCTTTCAAGCCACTGCCTCCAGCCCACCAGTTCAAAATCTAATAACATGGGGCATCCCAGTCCCAGAACCAGTCACTCCCTCCTCAAGTACTCCTCTCAGTTCTTGCATATATTGGCCTCTCTCTCCTTCCTGGACTAATTAACCTCAAGTAATTATTAAACTGCTTTGTATTGGTTAGTAACTTCCCATAGGTTTCATCTCAGCGCAAGAAAGCCAACCAGCCTACCCTTACTCATCTCACCTTCCCCTCTGGTGTTGCTCTTATAGGATTCAGTCAATCAGTCTCCTTCAGAGACTTACTCTTGTATTAATCTCATCTCTTCCTCCATAAACCTTTTACCTACTTCATCCCTCCTCCTTGCAATAAAATCTTCTCTATCCTGAGTTCTGTGAGAAGTAGCGCATGGGCCTTCTGCCACTTGCACCCCAGGGGCAGTTGTGACATGTGGATTACCACATGCAGACAAAAAAAGGGGGGAAATGCAATGTAGATGGGTAAGCAAGCAACAAGAACAGGATTGGAGCAGGAAAGCCATTTCTGAAAAAATGGGGAAGAGAGTTTCGGGGGACCAGGGACAGAGGGCATGCTGTGTGGAGTAATCCAGGAAAAGTTTCTGGAGAAGCCCATGGATAAGATGTTGTAGATGAAAATTAAACTTGATAGGGGTTCTACCTTGAAATGAATTGTAAATTAGTTGGATTTTAAGTTGAGTTTCACAGAATATGGAAAAAGAGGGGAATGCAAAATCACCTCTACAAAGATTCAAATAATATTTTAACAACTTTCAAACAATCCAGTGGGCCTCATATTTTTGCAGGAGAGTCACAAGGAAGGATTAGGAAGGAAGCTGGTGAAAGTTAGTGTTCTTTACTGTTGTATTTTCTATTCAAGGGGGGGTTTTCTAAGGGAGGAGGAGGAATTAATAAAAAAAATTGAGATGAAACCAGAGATTTAACATTTTGGAGTGACAAAAGGAAAAGTTAACTAATTTTGCAGAGGTTTATCACAATTTTTTAAGTGTTAGTGGTAGTGACTTTCCTGTGAATCCAAATCCTTTCCTTTTGTTTATTTTATTTTGCATCCGCAGAAGCTTTTTAGACCGGCTTCAAAGCTTAAAAAACATATTTTTCCCATATTGGAGCAGAGCCTGGCTGAATTCTTCATCCTTTCCAGTTTCTTTCATCAAAGAATAATCACTGAAGAATAATTGGAAAATTCTCTATGTGTTTCTCTAAGTTTAGGGAAAAAATTGGAATGTCTTAAAGATATACAACCATGTATTTTTCAACAAGTTCAGAGAATATATAATTGAAAAAAGATTGGAGAGTCCAGGGATGATTGTAGAGGTCAAAATGCATGAAGATATACTTGTAGCTTTCAAGCATTTTCCTCATTGAGATGAGCCATTCATGACTCCCAGAAATTAAAATTGTGTTATAGGCACCTTGAAAATCAATATTTCCAAAGAAATTTGCACCCTGAAAATGTTGGAAATGTTCCCCATGGTTTCAATGGGGCAGGAATATTTACAAGTTACTTTGTTCAGGAGTTTTTAGCTGAAAAACAAGCAAAGACTGCCATCTTTCTCAGGAAAAAAAATACTTTGAACTCTTTCCTATAATAAACAGGTGGAAGAAAATTTCCAATGAGTTTGATCTTATGTTTTTATGGTCTTCCAAGAGGAGATTGGTCAGCGATTTTTTGGAGAAGACATGAATAAACTCATAATAAGATGTTTTAAGTGTGTTTTTTATATATGGTGTATAAAGCCCATCTGGGCGCCCGGCAAAGTTCTGGGTTTTTTTTGTAAAGCGCGCGGGGCGCCCAAAAAAGCCAGCTTGGTGCCTATCCAAGCAATTTTGGCGCCTTTTCAAGAGCCAGTTGGCGCATCGCCGAATTGGCTTGGCGCCTTGCCAAGTTGGTTTGTGCGTCAATCAAAGCTGGTCATGCGACCCATTCTCAACTATATTTTTTCTTGTTTTTTGACTTAAAAAGTTATTTTTTTTACTTTTTATTTTAAATAGCTGTGATTAAAATAATGAAATGAATTAATTTATTTTTTTATTTTAATTTTTTTTGAAAAAATAAAATAAAAAATAAAAATAAAAAAATACATTAAAAAATATGATATCAAAATAACTGTTTTTTTAAAAAAAAGTTAAGGGTTTTCCAAGAGAGAGCCTGTAATAGGCTGCATTTCAAGGCAACTGAGGTAAAATTTTCTCACACAAGAGAAATAATTCTGAATTTTTTCAGGAGTTATTGACTTGTTGATTCCAGAATTGATCTGCTGAACAGGTTCAGCTTGATTTTTGGGTATCTTGCCTCAGATGTAAGATTTGATGGAATGAAATGAGTATTTGATAGGTTTGAGGAAGGGAGAATAAGGTGGAAGAAATTTGATATTGATTGATTTTGACTTACTGAAATCAGATTTTAGATTGTCAAATTGCCTCCCATGATTAATGGGAGCATTTTCCATAATGATTATGGAGTCTTGAGGAAGTCAAGATTACAATGATGAGAGAAACAAACAGAAATCATTGCTTCCTACCCCTTTGGACTTGTTCTCATCTGCATTGATGAGTTTGTGATACTCGTAACCATTTTGAAAGCGCCCCAATCAACGTTATCTGTTTTACCTTTGGAACTGGGCTCAACACAGCCAGAATTCCTGCAAGAAAAAAAAAGAATTAGATCAAACCAAAAAATTGAAAAATTAAAAAAAGAAAAAAAACCTGAGGCAGAATACCCTTTGGCCCTACTTGAATTTAAGTTGATTCCTGCTTCATCTAAATAAACTAACTTTTCATCCAAGTCCAACCCACAGCAATCAACAAAATTTGCCTGCTGCTCAAGAAGATTGGGTTAATTCCATGATGTTGGGATTTTTGTTACTGGATTCCAGGTGAAATAAAAATCTTTGAGGATGTTGCTGATAGCTTGAGTTGTTACTTTCATATCATGCTCATTCTTGAGGAAATTGGCCATTTCCTTGAGGGTTGAGGTAGATTTTTGATCAACAAACATGAGGAGGTTGGGAAGTGCTTCATCCAAAAATTATGATGGGTGTTTCTTGTTGACCTTGACAAAATTTGGATCCTCCTTGATGATCCTTTGAACCTGATGATGTGAGGCATAAAATGTTGAGACTGCCTCCTTCTGAGTCATTCCTTTTTCTAAGACATTTGTTAGGACCAGTTCTCAGACCTTGGGCTTGATAATGGCATTTGATTGTCTCTCTTTATGGGTAAGTTGCTTGTTATTGATTTTTCTCTTCCCTTTGAACTTCTTTTGAGCCTTGAGAATATGTTCCTTCTGAAAATTCTCTTGATTCAATACTTTGAGTTGTTGAGCCATTTCTCTTTCTTTGGCCTTGCGCACTTTGATCTTGAGGTATTCAGGATTAGCCAAATTGAGACCTTCATCCATCTGCAAGGTACTTCAACAAAAACAATCAACAATTAGAATCAAAGATATGAGGAACAAATTTAAGAAACAAGGTTGAAAAAAAAAATTACCTTGTTAAATAAATCAAGATTCAAGTCCAAGATCAATCAAAGATGACTTGAGGCTGGGGGTGCGCCCAGCTTTGACCTGGGCCAAGACAAACTTGGTTGAGTGCCAAGTTTTTACTCCCAAAAGCTCCACCCAATAAAGCCCCCTGGGCGCACGCCAAGTCAAGCTTGGACAGGCGCCCAGATGGGCTTTATACACCATATTTCAAAGATTTTTTGTACTTGTCAAATGCATCAAACAGAATATGCTTATTATCATTGAGGTTCAATTCAAAAACAATATATGATTATGCAGTTGAACAACCTTCTTTGAGGAAATGATTGAAGGTACTAGAATTTTACCAGAAAATAGTTTAAAGAAAAATTGGAAAGAGCTGAAAGCTTTAGACAGCCTTTATGAGGAGTACTTTCTAGTATAGCAAGGTCTTACAGGAACAAGGGAATGGAACTTTTTAATAAATTTTGGAAAGGGTTGATCAGAACTCTACACCACTCAATATCAGGATTCCAAAAACAAATGAAATAAAGGATTATTATGATGCAATCCATGCTAGGTATGTAAAAGATTGGGATTTTCTATAGAAATATTGGAAAATTGGTAAAATGAAATTGCAAGAAAATCTTACCATTGGTGAAAATTTTATTAAAATTTACCAGGGATATATAGAGAGGCTATGCTTTAACAGCCAAAAACTTAAATTTTTCTAAGAAGGACTTAAAAATAAAAGAGAAAGATGAACCTGATTTTATAAGAACAGAACAATTCAAAGGGTTCTCCAAAGATAAAAACAGGAAGCTCATAAAATTTTCAGGCTCAGAGGATTTAGTAGAGAAAAAAAGTTGCTCTGGGAAAATGGAGTACCTTTTTTTGCACATGATTGAACTGTAAGCTGGTTTTTTGAATTTTATTTTACCTCCTTTTACTTAAAATTTTTACAATCATTGAAGGCCCAAAAATAAATATGAAACCCAATTAAAGGTCCCAACCCTTTTGTAGAAATGTAAAACAGAAGGGGCTTGTACCAGAAAAGTTTAGATTGTAGAGAGGAAAATTAGGATTTATAATATGAGGTGCAGCTAGTTTCCTTCATATTCAAGTGGTCTTACTCAGTTTCTGTGCTCTTTTTTTCTTGTGGGGTTTTCCAAAAAAGGTTGATAGATATTCTTTGAAAGAAACTCAATTTTTTAAAACTTCATTTGCATTTTTCAATTCAATCCAATATAATTGAAATATATTTTGAAAAATGTGCTGTCTTGGACCACAAGAAATATAGTGGCATGCACAAACCTGTTTAAAATTATTTTGAAAGAATATGCATTTCTACATAAAAGAAGTTTAGAAGTTGAAAAGATGCATAGATTGTTGCATATTTTTGCTTTAAAAAGTTTAAGGTTTATTAATCCTGTATATCTTGAAAATGGGATTTTTTTTTGATTAATATTTCAGTGAGCCTCAGGAGAATAGAAGCCATGATATCCTGAGAGTTTCTGGAGCTTCCCTGAGAAGGAGGTTGAGGTTAAATAATAACATCAGCCTCACCAGAGGAGCCATATGAACTAATCTGCAAGGCAGAGGCAGTGCAAGAGTAGGAAGAAGGGTTAAATTGTCCACAATGACTAATTTATAGTGATGAAAGTTTGGTGTGAGGGGTGGATGAAACTCAGGAATCAACTTGGGGAGTTTTGGAAAAACCATCAGCAGAAATGTCCATGTCTGTCCCTGGCATGGGAAGTTTCTCTAAAAGGAGATGGGGTAAAAGGAAGAGCCATTTTTGGAGTTGACTAGCATATGAGAATAAAAGGAGAAATAGGAACTATGAATAAATTAATTATTCTTGATAAAATTTGATTTTAATTCTCCTATTGAAACAAAAGGAAAGATGAGATGTGGTCTTATGATGCTAAGAAGAGTGGATCTGGGGAGTCATAGAAGTGCACTATACTTCATTGTTAGTAAGAACAGATGATTGATTTCCATTTTCAAGCTTCAGAATTAAGTAGACTAAGTAAAATAGGGCTGACAAGCAGTTGGAAGATAGGGATAAAAATGAATGTGGATATTCAATAATGAGCTATTAAATTCTTAACTACTTGGAGGACCTTTTCAGACAGGATTGAAGGAAATGATCCACATGAATTAAGATAAAGAATTCAATGGAACTATAACTCCATATTATAGTATAAAGAAATTACTAGACTTTAATACTCATTAGAAAAGATTGATAAATGAATATAAAGCTGAAAACAATATGGTTGCGCTCAAGATTTAGGAAACACAAAGATCTCACCAAAATTCCAAAAACTCAGTCACTGGAAAAATCAATACTTGTTCCAGGATGCATGCTAAAGAGAAGTTAAAACATTAGGGAGTCTTGAGGATGCAAAAATATGCTTTGAGGAATCTTCAGGAAGATTTGGAACACTTTGAAGGAATTCTCATGTGGTCAGGCTGAGACAGGGATCAAGCAAGCCAACAAAAAAAAAAAAAAGGAGAAGTGTGTATTTAAAAAAAGCATTCAATTTGAGGCAGAATTTCCAACACTCAGAATATATGATAAATAATTTTTAATGAGTTAAAAATGTGGCATGATCAGAAAAAAAGATTTTAATATGAAAAGCAGGAATCAGAAGAGCACACATGACCACAGGAATAGTCACTTCATGTATAACTTAGAGCTGTACTATCTAAATGCAAATAAAAACCAATTTTAAATTAAAACTATTACCAACGGTAAGCAGCTAGATTTTAAATTCTTGATTGAAGGGAGTGACCAAGGGAAATTTATACTAAATATTGCAATATATAGGATGTGCATCATAGATCATGATTCAAAGAAGCTGGAATGTCTGAAGGATAGTGGGATGGAGTGGAATACAAATTAAATTGAAGGACCCTGGTAGACCACTGCAGAAAGTTGCATTAAATATTACTGAGGAAAGATTTAATAGGTAGGAATCAACCATGGAGATAGCAAGGGTAGATGTTGAAAGATAGAAAGAGTTACAAAAGGATTTGAGTAAAAGCACAAAGAGTAACATCTAATTTTTTGGATTAGAAGCATTAATGAGGAATCCATTTTGCCTTTGGATTAAAATGAGTTTTTTTTCTCCCTTGATGAGGGATATAAATGGATAATTAGGTGTGAATATTCAAACTTTGCTTGTACATTGGGGGTGAAATCATAGCTTGGAAGTTATGGGCAATTTCTCATTCCAAAAAAATGAAGCTCTTAATGAAGGGGTCTCTGAAGAATATTTTCAACTCTCAATATTTGTTTTTTCAGAGAAAAATTAAGCTTTCAGTTCATATTTTTAAATCACCTCTTAACATTCAGAAATATATCTTGAAGGAAAGTTTTGTAAAATTTCACAGAGATGAAAGTATTTTTTATTAATCCAACACTGAATTCAAAACCTAAACATTTCTAAAAACACACCAGTTTCAATTAAGGCACCATTTTAGCTCCTTTTTTTTGTTGCTAAGTCATGCCTGTTGGTGAATTCTCCCACAAAAAAAATGCCAAGGAATGATTTTATTAAATTGATGGAAAATGTGTTTTTTAAAACTTCATTGGGGTTGAGAATTAGCCTGAATTTTTCAAACCTTTCCTTAACATGGAAAAATTATGCCCCCCCTTCAAAAGGGCAGAGTGCAGGGGGCCGGCCCTTCCAGCAGGTTGCATGGTGGCTGGAAATTGAAAAAGCTTCTACTGTGATCTTTACAGCAGCCATTGAATCTGCTTCCACTGATTTTTTTATGTCAGCTGTGGCCATAAGAAAAGTCTCTGCAGAATATTTGATGGACAAACCTTTTAAATGTTTGGAACATTTTTGCATTAATATTTGACCACATTTTTGAATTGTTTTTCATGAATAATATCATATGAAATATGAATCTGAATGATTCACTTCTCCCTCATCACCACTTGGAGCAGTAAAATCCTCTCCTCAACCACTACTTTGCCTGAAAACTCCACTCACCATTCAACACATCTCCACAACCAATCAACACCACTTCAAACACTACTCATCACCACTAACCAGTACTCATCACAACTCATCACCACCCACTATAACACATTCAACAAAACTCAAAACCACCCAAAAACTCAACAATACTCAAGAATAAATCACAAAAAAACACTCAACACCAGTAAACACCACTCAAAACTACCCAGCACCACTCAAAAACATTCAAAACCACTCATCATCCCTCACCCTATCACAACAAAAATTACCCAAATCTTGACTTAAACTAAATCAATCTTCCTCAATTAAAAAATTTCATAAAAAAAAACTTGAAAAAAATATCACTCCTCATCAGCATTATATATATTTTTTCAACTTTTTATCTGATCTCATTATAAAATAAATAGAACTCAATCAAATCAATAAGTCCCAAGAAAAAAATCAAAAAACTTTTCATTAACAAACTCAAGTCTCTAATTCTATCCCTTCATCCAATATCTTCCTGCCTACCTCAAATTTAGATCCCAAATAAGATTTTCTGAACAAAAAACCCACCCAATTTTCAGAACTATTTCTTTAGCTTCCCCCAATACTGCCCCCTATTCATCAATTGGGACCCCTGAATGTATAAAATTGGCTCACACTCTGGAATTATCATATAATAAAAAGGAGGGGCTTGCTGAAGTTGGGCTAAAGACCATGGATATTCCATTTCCACAAGAGTTTAAAATTTGAAGGAGCAAATATAAATATACCAATTTGATAAATATGGGGATTATAAACCAAGTTCAGCTTCATAAATATTTTCCACTGAACCCAGTTCAGATTAAAAAAAACTTTTAACTGCCAGGAAAACAAATGTTACTTTTTGAATTTCTTGTAGTTATTAGGGCATATCAAAGTTAGAAAATCTGCCATTAGAAAACCAGCATTTTTTTTAACCAAACCCGCTATTTTTAATGGCAGGTTTCTGAAATAAACCTACCCCCTAACTGGTGTATTTTTAAATGGTGGGTTTCAAAAAAATGGCATGTTACAAGTATGAAAATCACAATTTTCTTCATTCCAGTTCTTCTCCTTATCATCACTCTTCTAACCCCTCTCTCTCTCTCCTTACCATCCATTCTCCCATCTTCAATCTTCTTTCATCAACTCTTGAAACATCCCATGCAAAATCACAAACACAAAAACAAGGAAAAGGTCAAGATTGGAAAAGGGCATCTTAGGCGCCAAAAATGCTTGAGTCCATCATCCTATCCTATCCTAAACTGATGATTCCTTGAAAATTTTCAATCATCATTAATTTATAAAAATCTTGTACATCTTTGAATTTACCTCTCTACCTGCTTTTTCAACCTTGATCAAGTTGGATGTATATATTTATCCTCCTCAATCAACTTCTTTCTTCTCTCTCCCATCCATCATGTTGCTCACTGCCTCTTTTTTTACCATCCAAGGCCTTGTACTTATCTTCATCAACCATCTTCCATCCAACCAGTCCTTGTTCCTCACATCTCCTGCGCCCATCTGTATCCATCTAACAAGATTTCCACTCTTAAAAGCT
Source organism: Puccinia polysora (assembly GCA_025617555.3). Taxonomy (NCBI): domain Eukaryota; kingdom Fungi; phylum Basidiomycota; class Pucciniomycetes; order Pucciniales; family Pucciniaceae; genus Puccinia; species Puccinia polysora. The sequence continues at coordinate 1,344,266 of CM062647.1, read as the reverse complement.
CATCTCCATCTGGAGGAGGGAAACATCCAACTAGGAAATCAACTCAAATTGGAGATGAAGAGAGCTCATCATACAATCTCAAAAACAAATCCTTCCATCAAATACTTCCCACCTTCATCCCTTCAACCATGCTCTAACCATCACTCAAACAGTGACTCCTTCACCTCAACATCCCCCACAGTCTCTCTCTGGTGAAACCAATCCATCTGAATTGGATCTGATGATCATCAGACCTATCAAATTGCTTTCCAACCCCCGCCTTGTAGCATGCAAGGTGATCAACCCAGAATCCCTGCATCAGATCAGTTTACAATTGATTGATTTGGCCCCAATTTTTCCAATCAACCTGGATAAGGTTGTAAATATAACAGAGGCAATCAAACAATGTTGGAAAGACCAATCAATCCTTGTCCTGAGCTGGATGTTATCCTCCACAATCCTATTATTGATATTGGTGATGAACATCTCTTGCTTTGGAAGACAGATGGCAATTGAAATTGATGATACAATCTTCTGTTGGGTGGCCTGGCTGAGTTTTGTGGTGATCAGAAGGAAGATGGATTAGAGGATGAGCATTCATCTAATAAGAGATAGCAGATGTTTTCTCTCAATTAGTTGGCGGATCTTTTGTGGGTGGACTGTGTGCTCAAGGAAAAGAATCCTCTCTTGCATCTTTCTCAAAATGCAAAAGATACAGGTGATATGGGTGGCCGGGTCCTCCAGATCATCTTTGGCCAGTTGATCAGCAATTGAATCAAGGGTTCTTTGCACCAAATTGCTCATTTTTGGATACATGCATCTGAACGGGAAAATCTTGGTGCAACAGGTCCAGGAAGAGGGGGATTGCGTTGACATAAAAGATGTTGGAGACCAACTTAAAATAAATCAAAAGACTTGCTTCCAAAATATAATCCTGATGTGGCTTATGGTTTCACTACCCCTCTGCTTACCACTAGCAAGGGGGAAAAGTTTGGCAAAAGTGCCGGCAACGCAGTTGAAAAGGAGTCTTTTTTTCATTTGCAGGTTGGATATTTTCCAAACCATTGATTGTAGTAAGGCGCAAACAAAAAAATTGGGGGAGCAGGGGAAGAAGGAAAAAAATGAAGAGTTACTTTTTGATGATACAGCAAAAAGAGAGGAAATTGTATAGATTAAAATCAGGAATTTTGTTTATTTTTTGGAAAAAAAGAATGCCTGGATATATAATCCAAGGCAATAGGTGAGGATGGAGACAAACAAATGCAAGATTGACCAGGTTGGATTTGGAGGTTGATGTCCAAGGACTGATAGGATTTTGAAAGAATGGGAATTGGTTGGAGGGATTAAAATGGGAGGAGAAGGAGGAAGATGATGGTGGTTGGGGGTGATGATTGGAAGGACAATCAATGGGAGGACTCAAGCCAAAGAGCCAAGCCATCCAGGTTTGTCTTGGATTCAATCAATGGAGATCATTGGGAATGTCTGGGACCAGTTTGCCACCACCACAAGTTTGAGGATGGCGTAAGAATTGAAAATGGATGAGATTGATATTCTTATCCTGTAGTTTGAAGTAGCCTTTAAACTGGCAGTAGGACAAGGCCAATAGGAACAATCTAGGAAGCTGAGGGTGGAAGATTGTTCAATGGGGAGGGGCTCTTGAGCCTATGAGTTGTAATGAAGCCCTCCTTGGACTTGGAGGTTGATGGTAGATCAATGAATTTTGGGCTGAGAAGTAGGATGGAGTTGAAATTTCACAAGGGGATAGATTATTTGGAGCAGTTTGATTAAGATCAAATTGGAGTGGGTATTGTTGAAATGGATGGGAGAGAATGACTGAAGAGGAGAGTCAGTGAGGATGAGGATTTGGATGAGAGCATGGGGGATGAGACTCAACAGGAATGGTTTTGAATCCATTAGGATCTCAGACAACGGTTGATGAGATTGAAGGATGAAGGTTGATGTGGGCATTGATGGATGGATGAGGGTTACTGGAATGAGAACAATGGGAGCAGGGTGGCAATAAAAGAAGGACAGGGGGTGGTATTTATAGTTTCAAGAGGAACAAAAAAAATCTGGTCAACTGGCTGGACTTTATATACCATATCTGAAAAAACCCACTTATTTGCAGGTAACTTTGACATGTCTGATCTGAAATAAGTGGGTTTTTTTGAGTTTTAATGGCATGTTTTAAATTTCAGGTTTGTAATGGAACCTGCCATTAAAAAATGGAGGGTTTGCTAAACTTTGATACTCCCAATTAAAAAAAATTGGGAGTTTGGCAAGTTAAAATTTAATTCCCTGATCAACTGAATACTTGAAATTAGAACTGAGAAAATCACAATTTCTTATAGAATCAATGATATCAATGTACAGATTTACTACTCATTAATTTCTCACCCTGATTCAATTTCATTTGCCAAACTCTTCCTCACTGTTTTGATGTTGTAATTCACGTATAAAACCAACAATTTTTCAATTAATCTCCTTCATATTGTAGGGTTCAATAATTCTTCAAAATAATTTATGTTGGTTTATTCTTTCTCTCACAAGAAAGAAAATAAAACTGCCATTGGTACCTTTGTAAAATTTCAGACATCTTAGATCATAAAGAACCCAAATTCATAGTCACTAACAAGGAGAAAGCCCTGATTGATGGAATTTAATCCATTTTTACTGCCTTTCATCATCTAATTTGTATTTGGCACATATCCAAGAACATGTAAAAAAATTTCAGCAAACATTTCAAATGTAAGGAATAATTGCATTTTTTGCAAAACACTGGCCATTTTTGTTTGAATACAAATCTGAAAATGCTTAACAGGAGCATTCAACCAAATTTTATTGGGTATGGAATACCCCCACTTCTGATTAAATCTTATAAAAACTAATTCCCTTCAATAAAATAATTTTTTCTTATTTTAAAAACAAACACCCCCATTTTGAGAGAACCAGCACCTCCAGACTCAAAGGATTACATGGTTGTGTTACAAAATTCATGAGGACATCCCCTGGGTAATTTCTAATTTTGTTTTCCAAATTTATAATCCCATCTCAATAAAAATCTATGCAAGGGACATTGAAACTTCACAGAAAGATTAAAAGAAGTTTATTGGATTGCCATACTGTGTAGATCACTTGAGTGGAAAAATCACCCACTATGCCCTCAAAGCCATTCATGAATTCTAAAGTTCCTCTGAAAAATCAGCAAATCATATAAATTGATTATAATTCATAAATGGGAATGCCTTGCCTTCACAAATTCAATGTTGCCAGGATAAAAAATGAATTATTTGACTTGAAGACTTCAATCCTCAATGGCACCTAAAACCTCCTATACAAGTGTTTAATTTGTATATTTTCTTCCTCAATGATTAAAATTCAATTTTTTCTGATATATCAATTTATTCCTTTTTCAAAATAATAATAATAATAATAATCAAATACATTTCAGTTTATAGGTATTCAAGATTCACCCCCAGATTCAAATTTTAATCAAGAAACTTCTAAGTTCTTGAATGAAATTTTATGTATCAATGAGATCTTTGAAAAATTACAGATTCTGGAAGCTGGGGAAACAATTTTCTACCTGGGTGAAATAAAAAAGCTTTTGAATTGGAGGTACCAGCTTTTTTCAAATTCAAGAACCAGATTCCAATGAATAGAGGAAAATTAGACGAAGACCCAAGGGAGCTCTCAAAAAATCAAACAAAATTTCAAAATCTTCAACTAAAAGGGATCCTTCAGGATTTGAATATACACAGCCACCAATGAAGATAAGAAGGCAAAGGAAGAAAATTTAAAAAGGAGGATATTTAGTGAGAAAGGTTTTAATCAAATAAGCTCTTTTTTTATATTTAAATTTTTTCTATCTGTATACAGGATTTGAGGAAAAGGAAGGGGGGAAAGAACAAGGAAAAAGGGAAACTGAAGGAGGAATCAGAGGAAGATGTAAATTCATTTGACCTGAAACTCATTTCTATTTGAAAAAAGAATGTTTAAACTTAGTTTTTTATTTATATTTTTTCAAACAGAAAGGATTGATTATGTAAATTAAGATATAATTTCTGGAGAAGAAAAAGTTATTGGATACAAAGGAATTTTTGATGATTGAGAAATTCATCATTGGATTCTTTAAAGACTGTCAGATTTTTTCTTTATTTGATGGAATGTGTATTTTCTCACAGGAAATGTGGTGAAGAAGAGGATTTTTCACATTAACACAGTCCTTGAGCACAACAGAGGATTAAAAATACCAAAAAAGATGAAGATGAAAATGAACCCTATAGGCCACCTTGGAAAAAATATTTTTTACCCACTGCAACTGGTGAAAGTGAATTTGTGAGTATCAATTTCTTCCTTTGCTGAAAATTTATTTCATTCCATGAATTAATACTATTTTTAAAATTTTTTGGTTTTTTAAATTATCTTATTCATTTTCTGGAATTTTTTATGAAGTGGCTACGGATCAAGTGATTTATCAAAAAATACATACATTTTTTTTTGATGCTGAAATCAGTATGAATTTTCTAATTCAGTTTAAATACAAAATTTTTTTTTACCCAGGAAAATCCATTCCCTATATATCCCATGTTCAAGGATTCATAGGAAATGGAAACTATTGGTTCAGGCAAGGAGGCATCAGATTTGTCCAGAAATCTAAGGATTGAAGAGTAATATGACAAGAAATTATCTGTAATAACCACAACTTGACTCAGTCTCCTCAGCCATTCTCAACCCTCAGCCATCTGCAATCCTCATTAAAATCAACATTCTACCCCTGGATTTACCAGCTGCACTTCCTGAAGTATCTCCCTGCATACCCTGCAGGTCCTAGGGAACTCTCCCAGGCTCTCCCTATCTCTCTATGGCTTGGTTCATCCTCAATCTCTCCCAAAACCTAATTGGTATGCAAAGTACATACAGATCCCATGCTGTAAGTCTATAGTACATACTCCTGGATGGAAAATCCACACTTCCAGTTCAGTACGTGCCACACCTTGCTGGGCAGGCCTATTATCCAATCCGTCAAGCCACTAACACCAGTTCAATTGGTCAAGATGCAATGCCATGGGCACTCCAGTACAGCACTAGTCATCCCTCCTCAAGGCCTTTCTCCAGCTCTCACATATACTGGCCTCTCTTTCCCACCTGGACTAATTCCCTTCAAGGAATCAATATTCTACTTCTTATTGGTTAGTCACTTCTAATAGATGTCATCTCAGCACAAGAAAGCCATGCAGCCTAACTTACTCATCTCACCTGTCCCTCTGGTTTTACTCTTATAGGATTCAGTAATCAGTCTTCCTCAAGAGCCTTACTCCTGGATTCCTCTCATCCCTTAATTTCTATATCATTTTCATTACTCTACTTGTCTTCATCACAATAATTCCCATCATCTCAATCCTGAGTTCTGTTAGCAGTAGTGCCCATGCCCTCAGCCCCTTGCATGCCAGGGAATGTGTGACATGATCAAAGAAATGGATTCCAATCCAATCTTCCAAAACTCAATATTTATGCAAGATGTCTGGGATGAAAGTTTTCAAGAAGGTAGAAGGCACCTAAACCACCATTCTGGAACAGCTACCAGAAAATTTGGGATAAAATTTAATTTCCATGGCTTTCTTGTTTGTTAAACTTTCAAAAAACCAGCAATTCTTTTATAATATGTGATTCCCTCTACTTATTTCCAATGTGATTTCCCACAAACTAGAAATTTCAAAGCTTCACTGGTATTTATTATTATTTTATAATATTTCCAGAATATATTTTTATTCAAGTTCAAATCTCATCCTTTTCCAGATGAAAAATTAAATACAATTTGGGATTTCTTTTCAAGAAAGAAATCCAAAAGGTGGATTCCTTTTATTCAGGAAAATTTTGATTTTAGGATGGAGTTCTATTTCAATCCTGGAAGGTCTGGAATGGAGAAAAGATAAAAAATTTTATGATTGATTTTAGTTATTATATATATACATATATATCCAAATATTTGATACATGTTTATCTCACCTTCAATTGATATTTTATTAATTCAAGGGGTCAGACTATAAATTTTTATAATTCAAAGGAATACCCAAGAATAATTTTATAGTTTATTTTCTAAAACTCTAAGACCCTGAAATATAATCTCCAAAGGAAAAAAAACAAATTAATTAAAATGTTTTAGAAAGTTTTGAAAATAATTGAGGAAGGTACAAAAAATAGTGCCCCAAAAACCCTTCATGACACCATTTGTTGGGGTTGAGGTGGAATTGTGGGGGTTCAAATGCCCCCCAATAAAACAAAATTATATTTTCCAAATTCTCTGAATTTCCTCTAAAGGACTGCAATATTGAAATAAACAAAGCACCAACAGTGGTTTAGAAAAATATAGAAAAAATTCATTTTTTAAAAGAGTTTTGGCATTGGGTAATTTTTTGAGAGGAAAAAGAAACTGGTAACATTCCCAAAAAACCTTTTTCTGGCTTTTGGGCGTATTTCAAAAAAAACTGCAACCTCAAAAATTCAAAACAATTAAAGAGAAACCCTACAAAATAAAGGTCAAAACTGAAGGGAAAGCAGCCATTGGTTCTTAATTTTTTAATCTTTGAAGGGATATTGAAGGGGCTTAATATATTTAAAAAACTCTCATAAAAACGTTTGGAGGTCCTCAGAGCCTGCTCTACACTAATGCAGTTTCAAGTATGCATAATAGGGCATATCAAATTTAGCAAAACCTCCATTAGAAACCCACCATTTTTTTGACCAAAACCACCATTTTTAATGGCGGGTTTCTGAAATACACATACCCCCTAACTGGTGTATTTCAAAATGGCAGGTTTCATGAAAATGTCGGGTTTCAAACATCAAACCCACCATTTCATCTATCCACCATCCATGGCATGCAAAACACCCATCCACACCTCCAACTCATCAAATTCATATGCACAACACACATCTCATCTCCATTGCTTCACATCTCCATCACTTCACATCTCCATTGCTTCACATCTCCATCACTTCACATCTCCATTGCTTCACATCAACATCTTTCTCAACATGTCCAATCAAACTTCCTGGCAGCAAGTTGAAAATGAAAAAAAAAAATATGACTGAAATTTTTTTATTATTTGACTTAGATTCAGACTTCAATTTTGAATCAACTTGGTTATCTTTGAATTCTCTATTGGAAAAGCAATACATGGTTCCACAAATAAACAATCTCCACAAACCTATGTATGAAATGCAAAAGCTTCACCTACTGCCCAACTTAAGCTTCCAGAAACTGTTCCAAACTTTATTGCCTTCTTTCATGAAACTTTTGGAGATGATTGAAGACCGCCACATCTTCCAGAACAATTCTCAGAATCCTTAATGGAATTGAGCTATCCAACTGGCTGTTTCTCTTTGTAGATTGGGATGGAATAGAAATGGAGTAGCAATTCATGGATTAGAAAATCTATTCTTGGTCAGTTATGGATCCATTGACTTATACACCAAAAGAGTCATGATTTCTATCCTAACTTTCTGTTTCTCTGTCCTTTTTTGGCCAACCAAAGAAGACTGCAAGGAGATATCTCAAGTAATGGAGACTGAATGCTTTCCTGGTTGCATTGGTTTTGTTGATGGAACCACTATCCCCTTGATTCAAAAACCCAAGCCAAATGGCAACCATTATTTTGATTGGAAAAAAGGCAATTGATTCATTTCCTTTCCAAATCCTTTGAAATAAACTGACCAAATTTGTTTTGTTGGTTTTTATAGATACTTTGTGACACTAAAACTTGTTTGTGATAAAAACAATAAGTTCATATCCCTTGATGCTGGCCTTTTGGGTTCTTGTCATGATTAATATGTTTTCAATCAGATGCCAATTGCCCAACAACCAGATAACTACTTTGACCAAAATCAATACCTTCCGGAAGATTCATCTTATGCTAGTGGGAAATATGTGGTTCCGGCATACCGCAATTTTTCAACCAATGATCAAGCCAAAACTGATTTCAACTATCATCTTGCCCAATCAAAAGTTTGGATTGAGCATGCCATAGGAATCCTGAAAGGAATATTGGCCAGCTTACAGGAGATGCTAAACCAGCTCCAATCTTCCAAAGAAATGAAGTCCTTATCAACTGGAAAATCAGTTCTGTAATCCTTCACAAACTTTTTGCCAACATCAAAGATTAATGGGACAAAATATTCAAAGAAGATATTCCTGATCCTGCTCAAGTCATCCCAGCCTCATCTTCTACCTCATCTTGGGCCATGAGAGAGTTGATTCTACCCCTCACACTTTCTCACTTTCATGAGTAGCATTGGGTTTTTAGATAGGTAAAAAATAAAATTGCAGAATTTCTTTTTTGTTTTGGTTGTTCAACCAAGAATCCTAGGCTGACTATGGTTTTTTTTTGGTTTTTTTTTTGGTGGACTTAGACAAAAACCAAAACTTCAAAACCACTGGTCCACCTTCACAGGTACACTTCCTCCTCCTCACCCACAACCACCACCTCACCCATCACCACCAATCCCCATCACCTCCACCTCACCATCACCTCCACCAAAACCACCTCACCCATCACCACCACCTCCCCATCACCTACACCTTACTATCCACCTCCACCTCACCTCACCTCACTCACTTCCTCCCCTCCTCCTAACCCTGGTAAGCCCCCTTCCCCCTCTTCCTCTTCCTGCCCCTCACTGGTTGCTGATCCTTTGATCATTCAACCTTTAGGTCCCCCCTGGATCCCCATCAAGGTGAGCCCCTCCTCCTCCTCCTCCTCCTCCTCCTCTCCCTGCCCCTGATTGATTGGCAAGCAATTGCCACTTGCCGGTTGATTTATCATCAATTGGCAAGCAATCAATTGCTTGCCAATTGACCAATTGATCGACTGGCAAGCAATTGATTGACCAATTGATTGACAGGAAAGCAATTGATCAATTGGTCAACCGGCAAGCAATTGATTTATTGGTTGACTGGCAACAATTGATCTTGCCATTTGATCAATCCATCAATTGACCAACCAGTGATGTGCCCCCCCTTCCGCTCCTCCTCCTCCTCCCAGTTCTTGAGAATTTGACCAACCTTTTTTTTTTGTAGTAAATTACCGGTAACATTCTTCATATTTTCTATGTTGGTTGATCATCTAAGTGGTTTATACCAGACTGATGATTGTTTTTTTTGGTAGGGGAATTGCCCGTATTTTTTTTGTTATTTTCTATGTTTTTTGATCATCTAAGTGGTTTATACCGGACTAATGACTTTTATTATTATTTTTTTTGATTAAATGCAATGCAATTGGACTGTACACCGCTTTGACCACCCATTCTTCACCCACAAAACTCAAAATGTTACAACTATTGGATTTCCATCTTGATCATCACCCCAATCAAAGTATACGGTTGGGAGGGAAAAAGATGGAAGGAGATAGTTTGCAAAACATACAGAGAAGTGGGAAGAAAAGGGCTTGCCAGAGAAGGAGGGCTCGAATGCGGGATTTGGAATTTTCATTGGAAGTGACTGAGGAAACAATTAATGAAAAGGTTTTTTGGTCTTCATGCAAACTACGTCCCTTGAACCTTTATCCTTCCATTGTCAAGAAAAGTCAAAAGCATACCCCTGAAGAGTTGGAACAGGTCAGACAGAAGATCAAACCGTTCCATTTCTTCAGCTCTGGAAAAGCATATGTTCAAGATCAATTGGATCATGAGGCTATGGTTTCCATCATCCAATTTATCCCTTTGAATGAACTCTCTGAGCAAGAGAAGAAGGACATCAACTCAGTAACAACATTCCTTTACCAATCCAAAAAAAAATTCAACACTGTTGGTCCCTCAATATCTTGGGATGGGAAAATGTGGGCAACTGGATGGAAAAAATTTATGGACCCTTCTGAACTGTTTGGATGATATTTGAGGAAAGATACTGTCAAATCCTCCCCTAAGGAGTATTATTTTTTGAACCTTAGGTCTGACAAGGTCTCTCAAATATTGGGCCAAATGTTTCAAAAATTAGCCAAACTTGCATTTGATTCCAACCCTGAAGCTATGATAGACAACAACATCCCTTCCTTCTCCTCATTTGAATTTGGATCTGGCCTTACTGCTTTTGACTGCTCACCTCAAATCACCTTCACCTCAGACTCCTTCTACAACTTGCCCCATATTGACCAAGGTGATGTCTCTGACTATTCCTTTTTACTTTTGGTCCCAACAAAAAAAATTGAATGGACTAGTTATTGAAAACAAGGATGAATATCAAGTATCCAGCGGCCAATTTGTGTTCCCAGACTTGGGTTTTGGGATTGATTTCAAACAAAAGGGTATTGTGAAAATGGTTTGGGAAGAAAACAAGTACAAGCACTGCACTTTTCCTGCAGTGGATACTTCCACCCATACTAGGATGGCCATTTCCATGCAACTCAATAGAACAACTCAAAACACTAGCAAGGACTTGGCCAGTGGAAAAATATATCTTAGGAAAAAAAATATAAATAAAAATAAAAAATATTTGTTCATTGGTGGTGTTACAAATACTCCCAAACATTGTTGCAATCAATTTTTTTTTATTTTTAAAATTTTTATCAAAGTAAATATATTTAAAAACCAAGCAATTGATTAATTTCCTTTATTTCATCCACAGTTCTACTGCTACCAATACATGCCATGGCTACCAATAACCTATCTTTTTTTCTGTGGCTAGCCTTTCCCTCTCCTTTTTGAGTTGTTCTTGCTCTCAATCCTTCTCCTTTTCCTCTTTTTGGAACTCCATCTCAGCCTGTTTGATTTGCCACTCAGCATCCAACTTGTGTTGATGAGCCAAATCTTTCATAACCGCAGTTCTGACACTCCTTCAACTAAACCAATCCAACCTCTTCCACCAGCTTCACCCTCTCCCTGTATGGTATAAGCTCTATGTTCATGTACACCTCACCACTGTGTCATGTGATGCAGCTAACCTTCTCAGGATCTCTCCCTCTCTCCATGGCTTGGTACATTCTCCATCTCTCCTCAACCCAATTGATATATGATTTAGTACATATTACACTTAGTATATACATAGTACATACTCTCCAATGTCTGTTCAGCCCATACTCCCAGGACTCCAGATCAGTACATGTCAAACCTTCCTGGATAGGCCCATCACCCAATTTGTCAACTAAAGCCTCCAGCCCAATCAGTCAACATGTAATACCGTGGGAACTCCAACCTGCAACACCAGCCACTCATCCCTCAAGGCCTCCTTCTCCGCTCTCACATATGCTGGCCTCTCCTTCCCTCCTGGACTAATTCTCCCCAAGGAGTTAGTATACTACTTCTTACTGGTTAGTCCCTCTGCCAGTAGGTGTCATCTCAGCATAAGACAACCTTCACCCAGCCTGCTTAACTCATATCACCCTGTCCCTTCCTGGTTTTACTCTTATAGGATTCAAAAACTCCATCTTCAACAACAACCTCCTGGACTGCTCTTCTCATCCTTCCTCTTCTGATCACTTGTACTCCTCCTTTATCTACTTCATTGAAATTCCAGAAATTCATCCTTGATCTCTATGAGTAGTAGTGCCTGTGCCTTCAGCCCCTTGCACGCCGGGGGAAGTTGTGACAAACTCTCATCTTTCCACTTTTGAGAATCAATAGCCAGTTGACAATCCCACTTCTCCTTTTCAAATTGAAGTTTTTTGGATTCTATTTGTGATTTCACTGTTTTTTGGAGGGGAATAGGAATGAGCTCACTTTTGAAAGCAAGTACAATCAATCAATGAACTTACTTGAATCTTGCTTCTCCATGATAACCTCAAAGCCAGAAAAATTTGAAGTGTTTCTCCGCTTTTGATGGCTATTAGGTTTGAGGTTGATGAAATTGGAGGCTTTTTCCTTCCCTTTAAAGAGGAGGTTTGTGTGGGAACGTCATTTCTCTCATTTGAAGGGGATGTGGGAGGCCCCATTGGCTTGAGTATTTGGCCATTCAGGAATGGATGAGCCTGTTTTTTTACAATCTAAATCAGTAAGGATTAACCAGACAGAAGAGAAATTATCTTGGTTCCTTACTTGAGCAGATGATTCCAATGATGGTGATACAGGGAAAACTTGCTCCTCATTGGCCAAGTTGTGAAGTTCTTCCACCCCAGGAAGAGAGCAATCCGAAGAAGGAAGTGAGGGGTTGAAGGAAGGGTTTGAATTGTTGATCAATGCTAATGTAGACATGATTGGAGCTGATTCTGTTGGAATATCCTCCTCCACATCAGATTGGGGCCACTCATAGGTTTCATTGGGGTCATCATTGCTAGGCCAAGCATCAACAGCCAGGTCCTCAGCATCAACTGAATCTGATTGTTGGGCATCAAAAGCGGCTAAAGGGGTGATATTGGCATTCTTTCCAAAGATTTCATCCATTTGAATATAAAAAGGACAAAAGGAGTCCAAATTATCAAGCACCAAGTTGATTCCCTTTGCTTTATTGGAGTTGGTGATACAAAAGCCAGTGGAGATTGACATTGAGTGGGCTTTTTTGTAGTTGGTTTTATAGTTCTTGAATTGCTCCCGCATCTTTTTGGATGAAAGATCCAGCATACCTTTGGTTTAACTCTTGATTTCATTGGCCATCAGGAGATAACCATTAACTCTAGAGGATGAAGGTCAGCCAACTTTTGTTTCATTTTCAGATATAAAGCAAGCATTGTAGCTGGACGGAATTTGGAGCCATTTTACCAAGATGATGTGATCAGCTCTCTTGAGCTGACTTGAGCCTTTGGAAGCGGATGGGGGAGGATTGTTGGATGTTGAGTTCCTGGGGGATGTTTGCTTTGTTTGAGTGCACTTGTGGGGGGAGTGTTGCTGAGGGGCCATTTAAAAAAAGTAATTGGGATGAAGTGATGAAGAAATAAAGCAATAAAAGTTAGGATGTGATAAAAGGGGGGATGAAGCAATGAAGCAATGAGAGGATGGATTTGATGAAAGCAATAAAGTGATGAAAGTGATAAAGCAAGGTGAGAGTGATGAAGTGAGGAAGCAATGAGAGTGATGAAGTGATGAAGAGATGAGAGTGATGATGTGATGAAGCAATGAGGATAGCAATGAAGCAATGATAGTGATGAAGTGATGAGGATAGCAATGAAGCAATTGAGAGTGATGAAGTGATGAGGATAGCAATGAAGCAATGAGAGTGATGAAGTTATGAGGATAGCAATGAAGCAATGGGAGTGATGTGTGAGAATTATTTGCGCACAAGCTTAGTCAAAGAGCAGTACTTAAAGCAAAATAAATGCTGAGACAATAATGTCTTATGATTGATCCTTAATATGAGGCAGAGGCAATGGCACACTTGTGAATGTGAATGAATTGGTCAATTTATGGATGGAAAAAAGCAGGCAGAAGATCTCCTTAAATAAAAAATATGGTGCTCATTTGGAGCTCATGTGATGACCAGAAAAAGGCAACAATTCCGCCCCAAATGGGCTCTACAGGCTCTACTAGCCTTGCTAATTGTTTTTGGGCTTACTCAGCCCACTTGGCATTAGTGCCTCAACCCTTATGACCAGTCTTTACTGGTTGAATTTTGTGTTTCCACCCTTACTGGGCTGAACCAGCCCTTGTTGCTGTTCATAACCTGGCTGGTTGTCCTTTACAACCAGCTATTTTTACCTCTGTGAACTCATTGGTCCCTATTACCAACTTACATGGCTGTTTGCCTCCTGCAAACAGCCCCTGGCCCTCAGATTTGCCAGGGTGGACCCAGAAACATCCTGGGTCCAGTAAAACTTACAGGGGGGGAGGGTGTGACCAGCAGAAATGCGTGTCCCCCCCCCTCTCTCTTTCTCAATCCCTGGAGGGAGCGGTCAAATCCCCCCCAAGGGAGCCCTGGAGGTCAATACCCCCAGGGTAACACAATTGGTTCAGTGGGCCGGGCGGTGGTCAAGCCCAACCAGCCCCAGGTCACCTCCCCCTTGGTAAAGTTGTGGAGACTGCTTTGGGATTGGGTAAAGTTTAGCAAATAGCTTTCTGGAAGTCACTTGAGGGGGAATTTAGCACTACAACTATTTGATAAGATAGAGGAATACTAAGGGTGGTTTTGAATTGCCTGCCCCTCTAAGTACTATAGTAGTCTCACAACAATAAAAGAAAAGAGATTGGTGGCTGATTTTCAGATAGAGTTGCTACTATAGTAGTCTCTATCAGACCTAGGATCAATGTATTCAAGCTTGATGGGGAAGAAATGGTGGAACAGATAGTTGACTGAGGCTATAGAAGCTGAGTAAGGGAAGAATCTTTTATCTTGTCTTATCCTTTATTCTTTTTGATTGGTTACTGATGAATACTCCTTTGATGTTACAGGTGATGATTGATAAAGCTGAAATGGTTGAGCCTTTACTTGGTACTGATGGTGGTTGATGAGGATGATGATGGTTGAGGTAGGTGATGATGGATGTAGAGTGTTGATGATGGATGATTAGTGCTGATGATGATGTATTATCATGATGGTTGAGGTAGGTGATGATGATTGTTGATGATGATGGATGATGATGATGATGGATGGTGATGATGATGGATGATGATTATGGATGATGATGATGATGGATGGTGATGATGATGATGGATGATGCTGGTCAAGGTATGTGATAATGGTTGGTGATGGATGATGACTAAATTCCTTTTACAGTGGTTTATTATCCTTTTTAAGGGTTTAATATTTTTTTGAGGGTTTACTATCTTGTATAAGGGTCCAATATCTTGTATAAGGGTCCAATTTTCCTTTATAAGGGTCCAAAATATTTATAAGGGGTGACCTCCTCAGGCTGGGTGCCTGGGGGATGCTGGGATCTGCCTGGGGGAGAGAGGCCCTCTATTTATAGACAATCCTGCCCTCAGGGCTTCCCCTGAGGGTCTCCCTGGTACAGTGAATACAGTTCATGAGGCATTTTGGCTGGTCAGAGAAGGAGGCTGTGCAGTATCCACATGCATGTACACCCTTGCATGCCTTGCTGTGCTGCATTGCTACAGGTGTCTCCTGCATATATTTCTTCTGTATAGTGGTGGTTGGTTATTTGTTTGGTTATTCATGCAGTTCCTTGCATATATTGCTGTGTGGTGATTTGTTTGGTGCTTGATTAATTGCTTCTTTACTGAATGTGCCTGCTTGCATATATTGCTTTGTGGTGATTTTTTTGGTGCTGTATTAATCTCTTCTGTACTGAATGTGCCTGCTTGCATATATTGCTGTGTACAGATGAGGTGATTTTTTTGGTGCTGTATTAATTGCTTCTGTATAGGCTGGTGATGATGTTGGGTGGTTTATGGGTTTAATTTATGTGGTATGTACTTGAAGTCTTCCAGAGTATTTCCATATGTCCTTTCCTGAGCTGTGACACCTGATAGGGGTATTGGTAGGCCAGGGTTGGTTTGAGCTTGTATCTTCTAAACCATGAGAGATAGAGGGGTACTTTGGCTGGGTGACTATAGGTTAATTTTGATGTAGAATCCATTTATGAGGTGTTTTTGATGATTGGAACTGTCATTATATGAGAAAAATGATTCTGATGGCTATAGGTTAGGTTTTGGAGCACCACAACGGGGGGGAGATGGCCCCTGCAACCTTGTGGTTGCTCCACACATGAGGTGGGGGGTGGTCAATTCCCCCCCCCACCTTGCTGGTTTTCTTGTTTTGGCTGGCCTGGTTGGTCCATACATGGGGTGGGGGGGTGATCAAATCCCCTCCCACATTGCTGGTTGCCTTGTTGCGGCCGGCCTGACTGGTTGAGGACCAGCCAGCCTCCTCTCCCCTTCACAACCAAGCAAGGGGAGGGCAGGAGGCAGGGGTTGTTGGCCCCCCTTGGCTGCAATTGGGGCCATGGCCCTGCACACAAGTGGGTGGGGGGACTCCAAACGGAGCCCCCTGCCCCATAAGATGGCCCCGTGTGGGCCTTTGGGCCCTGCAACGGGCCCCAAAGAGAAACAAGTGGCCCCAAGCAGGCCGCAACACGGGCAGAAGCCCCAATAGGCGGCCAAGGCCCAAAGACCACAAATTACATACTTTGGCGGGCCAGCCAGTCTGGCCAAGTATGTCCAAAATAAAGTGTGGGCCCAGTTTTGCCCAGATAAGCCCGTCTGTCTAAGGTGGCCCATCCACCCTGGCAGGCCCATTAAGGCCCATGTCCCAATAGACCTAGAAAACGTGTTTTGGTGCACAAATGCCCAAAACCAATAACATCCACATAGGCCCACGTGGCACACATGATTTCCAATGGGCCGTGGAGGCCCATTTGTGCATCCCATTTGGATTACACAATAAAATGCACATTAACTGAGTGCATCTGTATTTCAACACACCCCCTTAATCCAAAAGGGATGCCATATGCATATTATACACAAAATCTTGATGTTTGTTCCTATCTAACACCTTAGTTAAGATATCCACAATCATTGCTCCAGTGGGCATGTACCTTAACAATATCTCTCTGCAGTTCACTGAATCACGTATATAGTTATAATGAACATCAATATTTTTTTTTCTTGAATGGAACACTTGGTTTTCTGCCAATGCAATGAAACTCTGATTATCAGAATACAGCAACACAAACCCTTGTGGTTTATGAGTATCCTCTAAGACCTTTCTCAACCACTTTGCCTCCTGTGAGGCTGAAAGGTAAGCTCTGTACTCTTCTTCTGTTAATGAAAGACTTATTGCTGACACCTTCTTAGACATCCATGACACTAGATTCTTTCCTAAAAAGAATAAAAAACCACTTTTTGATTCCCTAGTGTTACCATCTGCCCAACTTGCATCTGAATAACCAACCAAATCAAAATTTGCTGACTTTGAAAACTGCAGTCCCAGACTGCTTGTTCCTTTAAGATACCTCATAACTCTCTTAAACAAAGACCAATCCCTCATGCTTGGTTTCTCTAAGTGCTTTAACAAGATGCCAATTGCATAAGAAATATCTGGCCTTTTAAACTGCCCCAAAGAATTTAGCAATCCAATATTGGACCTATAATTGTCCCTGGATTGGACAAACTCCAAATGCTCTTCATCTTTAGAGTTTTCTAACCAAATGTTAGACTGCATTGGAGTACCAAACTCCTTTGCATCCTCTAAGCCAAACTGCTTAAGTAGAGCTAACACATAATGGTTTTGATCCAACTTGATCCCATTATTGCTCTTAATAACTTTCATTCCCAGCACCTGTTGTGCCAGGCCAAGATCTTTTATCTTGAAATAATTTTTGAGTGCCTCCATGACTCTCTCTTTACAATTCCCAATAATGATAATTTCATCAACCCATACAAAAAAAATTGCATCCTTTCTCACAAAGAGACAAGGGTTGGCCTCACTTGTCCTGAAACCAATCTCTCTTAGTTTCTTACTCATGGTGTTATACCATGACCTAGCTGCTTTCTTCAATCCATACAGGGATCTACACAGTTTGAGGACTTATTCCCCTTTATCCGCTGAGAGGAAACTTCTCACACAGATTTTCTTCATATTTTATGGCTTGGTCTCGACCAGCCATTCCTTGAAACCTTCAGGAATTGACATATAAACAGTCTCCTCTTCTCCAAGTTTTGAATTCAAGTATGCAGCCACAAAATTAGCCTGTCTGATTTTTTCACCCAACTCCACTGCCAAAGCAATGATGTACCTGAATGTGGACAGCCTTCCAGTTGGCAAAAAATTTTCTTGATAATCAATACCCTCTTTCTGCTTGAAGCCTTGTGCAATGCATCTAGCTTTGAACCTCTTCAAAACTCCATTAGTATCAAACTTCTTATTCAACACTAACCTAGACCCAACAATGGTCTTTCCTTTTGGAACTAAATCCCGCTTAACCACTTCAAACACACTTTTTCTTTCCAGAGAATCAAATTCCTCAAAAATAGCTGTCTTCCAATTGGCTCTATCATCAGAATTCATAGCTTGGCCAAAGCTATTTGGGTTAACCCTATTACCCATTTCTGAACTTAACTGTAGAATCTCATTAAGCATACATTGTTCCCAAAATTTATCTTCTTCATATTCTGCAGAAGCATAATTGGAATTCCATTCCCCATACCTATCAACAGGTATCCTGCTCTTTCCACTCCTTCTAACTGGAGGTGGAGGCTCATCAGGTTCTGATTCCATAGACTCCCCTGAAGTGGGTACTGAACCCTCCTGTAGCACATCTGCCATTTCAACATCATCACTAATGATATTCTCTACAGAATCTGCTGGTGAAATAGGCTCCAATGCTATTTCCTGCTGTGATTCCTGAACAGCACTATCTTCACTCCTTTTGAGTGGAAAGGTACTTTCTTCAAAATTTACATCCCTACTACAGATAACCTTTCTTGTCCCTGGATAATAAATCCTGTATGACTTACTTATTAAATCATAGCCTAAAAGTGCCCCTGTTCTGGTTCTAGGATATGACTTTCCAACCATTTCATTATGGTGGACACTATAATACACTAAGAAACCAATTGTTCTTAGGTGTGATGTTTTGGGGTACAACTTCCAAAATGGATAATGCGGACTTTTCCCATTAAAAATTAAAATATTGTGCAACAGACACACTGTGCACACCAACTAAGCCAATAAAAACTTTTGCAAACCAGATTGAGACATGATAGTTCTGACTTTGTCCAATAGAGTCCTATTCATCCTCTCAACTATTACATTGATTTGTGGAGTACTTGCAGTAGTAACTATACGAGTGATACAATAATCATTCAACATTTTCTCAAACTCTTTACTCACAAACTCACCCCCTCCATCAGTAATAACCCTCTTGATCTTCCTCATCAAACCATTCTGTTTCCATACTTTGAAGATTACTGAAACATCCTCTGTGGTCTGATCCTTTGATCTTATTGGTTTCACCCAAACATAATTAGTTGCTGTATCAACCAAATTGATGAAGTACTTTGCCCCCCAAGGGGCCACTGGTGAAAATGGCCCTGCCAAATCAATGGAAAATTCCCCTCTAGGAACTTTTGTGCGATCTCTACTCTTTGAGAACACATTACTGGTCTTGGCCCCTAAAGTACAAATTTCACAGTTGCTGTCCTTTACCTTATGTTCACTTCTATTGTGAGCAACAGTGCTCAGAGCTGAAAACTTGAACAAGTTTTCACAAAGAAACTTATTCTGAACTTTTCCACTCAGGATAGTTCTCCCATTCAAATCAATAACAAACTTATCTTCTTTAAGATAACAAATCTGGAAACCTTTTTTCCAGAGAACTCCAAGAGACACAAGGTTATAAGGCAAATCTGGTACATAGAACACTTTATCAAAAGATATTTTGAAACCCAAGTGATTTTCAAAAATAAATTTTCCAGTTCCTTTAATCTGAATTTTTCTTCCTTTTTGGCCAATATTTACAACACCATCAAAATCTCTAAGATTTGAAAACAAATTTGGCTAAAAAAACATATGGTCTGTACAACCAGAATCAATCAAAACAAGAACATCCTCCTTCAATCCTCCTACAAGGAAAGAAGAATTATCAGCCACTGATAAGTTCTTATCATCAAGGTTAAGATTACATACTTCATAATCAATCAAGTCCATTTCTTGATCCTCATCAATTTTGGCCTTCTTGTTGGGGAATTGTTCCTCAACAGCTTTTTCCATTGAAACATCCACTGCCACCATAGCAAAATTTTCCATGGAAAGGTTGACCTCTTTTTTTTCCTTTTCACTTTCCTTGGATTTCTTCCTCTTCTTGGCCTCCTTGCAATCCTTTGCATAGTGCCCCATTTTCTGAAAATTATAACACAAGACCTTTGATAAATCCCTTTTGGCCTTTGCCTTCTTCCCAGATTTTCCTGTCTTGCCCGCCAGAGTAGTTCCTGTGCCCACCTTCATTTTAAATTGAAGATCATCCTTTTCAATCCTTCTAAGCACATCCACTTCTCCAGGAAGGGGATCCAATTGAGATATAATCCTAACCAAGACTCATATTCTTTCGGTATCTTTTGAAGAATTAAGAGTTACAAACACTCAGGATCCATGTTCAGCCCAGATGAATTGAACTTAGCAATACTTGATCTTGCCTCCCCCACAAATTGTTTGCAGTTGACTAATTTTAACTTGAAAGACTTATTTAAAGCAATCCCCTTCTGATGGAAAGAGTGACCAGCATACTTGTCCTTGAGCATTTTCCATGCAATGCTACCCATCCTCTTCTGTTCCTCCTTTAAATTCTCAGCAAACCATGCCATATGATTTTCATTCAAATGCCTAAGAATGAGATTATAAGACTTCTTCTCAACCTCTGAACTAATCAAAGTGCCATCTGCATCCATAATCTCCCCACAAAAAATGTTGTCCAGCTCACTGTCCATTAAGACAGACCAAGCAATATAGTTTTGGCCATTCAAAACAATATTGGTGGCGATGGACTCTGGGATATAGGACATCTTCTTGGAAAACTTGATATCTTTGAGGCTGTCCAGAGTAAGGTATAAGGGTCTATTCTTCTTGGAAGTAATGATGATGATGGTACTGATAATTTGTGAGAATTATTGGCCCACAAGCTTAGTCAAAGATCAGTACTTAAAGAAAAAGAAATGCTGAGACAATAATGTCTTGTGATTGATCCTTAATATGAGGCAGAGGCAATGGCACACTTGTGAATGTGAATGAATTGGTCAATTGATGGATAGAAAACAGCAGGGAGAAGGCTCCTTAAATACAAAAGATGGTGCTCATGTGGAGCTCATGTAATGACCAGCAAAAGGCAAGAATTCCGCCCCAAATGGGCTCTACAGGCTCTAAAAGCCTTGCTAATTGGTTTGGGCTTACTCAGCCCACTTGGCATTAGTCCCTGAACCCTTATAACCAGTCTGTACCAGTTTTATTTGGTTTTCACACCCTTACTGGGCTGGAACAGCCCTTTTTGCTGTTCATAACCTGGATGGTTGTCCTTTACAACAAGCCTTTTTTAACTCTGTGACCTCATTGGTCCCTATTACCAACTTACATGGCTGGTTGCCTCCTGCAACCAGCCCCTGGCCCTCAGATTGGCCAGGGTGGACCCAGAAACACCCTGGGTCTGGTCAAAATTACAGGGGGGGGAGGGTGTGACCAGCAGACATGCGTGTCCCCCCCCCCCCCCCCCCCCCTCTCTCTCTTGCTCAATCCCTGGAGGGAGTGGTCAAATCCCCCCCCCCCCCAGGGAGCCCTGGAGGTCAATACCCCCAGAGTAACACAATTGGTTCAGTGGGCTGGGCGGTGGTCAAGCCCACCCAGCCCCAGGTCACCTCCCCCTTGGTAACGGGGGGGAAGATGGCCCCTGCAACCTTGTGGGTGCTCCACACATGAGGTGGGCGGGTGGTCAAATCCCCTTCCACCTTGCCAGTTGCCTTGTTTCAGCCAGCCTTGTTGGTCCATACATGGGGTGGGGGGGTGATCAAATCCCCTCCCACCTTTCCGGTTGCCCCATTGCGGCCAGCCTGGCTGGTTGAGGACCAGCCAGCCTCCTCTCCCCTTTGCAACCAAGCAAGGGAAGGGAGGGAGGCAGGGGCCATTGGCCCCCTGCGGCCGCGACTGACTGAGAAATGCGACCAGGGCTGTGGCCCCGCACACAAGTGGGTGGGGGGACTCCAAACGGACCCCCCTGCCTCATATGACCGCCCTGCGCAGGCCGTTGGGCCCCAAAGAGAAACAAGCAGCCCCAAGCGGCGGCCCCAATTGGCCGCCAAGGCCCAAAGACCAAAAAATTACATAATTTGGCGGGCCAGCCCATCTGGCCAAGTATGTCCAAAATAAAGCTTGGGCCAAGTTATGCCCAGATAAGCCCATATGGCTGAGGTGGCCCATCCACCCTGGCGGGCCCTTTAAGGCCCATGTCCCAATAGACCTAGAAAATGTGTTTTGGTGCACTAATTACCAAAACCAATAACATCCACATAGGCCCATGTGGCCCATGTGATGTCCAATAGTCCGTGGAGGCCCATTTGTGCATCCCATTTGGATTACACAATGATATGCACATTACCTGAGTGCATCTGTATTTTAACATGATGAAGTGATGAGGATGGCAATGAAGCAATGAGAGTGATGAAGTGATGAGGATAGCAATGAAGAAATGAGAGTGATGAAGTGATGAGGATAGAAATGAAGAAATGAGAGTGATGAAGTGATGTGGATAGCAATGAAGCAATGAGAGTGATGAAGTGATGAGGATAGTGATGAAGCAATGAGAGTGATGAAGTGATTAGGGAAGAAATGAAGCAATGAGAGCGATGAAGTGATGAGGATAGCAATGAGACAATGAGAGCGATGAAGTGATTAGGATAGAAATGAAGCAATGAGATTGATGAAGTGATGAGGATAGCCATGAATCAATGAGAGTGATGAGGATAGAAATGGAGCAATGAGAGTGATGAAGTGTTCCAATAAGGTTTGAGCATAAAAACAGGGGTGATTATGTGGAATGACGCATGGTTGATCTTTTAAAGGCCTTTATATAGTTATTTGAAAAAACCCATTCATTTTCAGGTAACTTTGACAAATCTAATGTGAAAAAAGTGGTTTTTTTTTAATTTTGAATGGTGGATTTGGGTTGAAACCCACCATTGAAAAATGGCCAATTTGCTTAACTGTGATACACCCTATTTTAAAATACCTTAAAACTATGTGCATTGGAGGGTTTTATTAACAAATAAATTTGCTAATTGATTAGCAAATAAATTTGCTAATTGATTAGCAAATAAATTTGCTAATTGATTAGCAAATAAATTTGCTAATTGATTAGCAAATAAATTTGCTAATTGATTAGCAAATAAATTTGCTAATTGATTAGAAAATAAATTTGCTAATTGATTAGCAAATAAATTTTCTAATTGATTAGCAAATAAATTTGCTAATTGATTAGCAAATAAATTTGCTAATTGATTAGCAAATAAATTTGCTAATTGATTAGCAAATAAATTTGCTAATTGATTAGCAAATAAATTTGCTAATTGATTAGCAAATAAATTTGCTAATTGATTAGCAAATAAATTTGCTAATTGATTAGCAAATAAATTTGCTAATTGATTAGCAAATAAATTTGCTAATTGATTAGCAAATAAATTTGCTAATTGATTAGCAAATAAATTTGCTAATTGATTAGCAAATAAATTTGCTAATTGATTAGCAAATAAATTTGCTAATTGATTAGCAAATAAATTTTCTAATTGATTAGCAAATAAATTTGCTAATTGATTAGCAAATAAATTTGCTAATTGATTAGCAAATAAATTTGCTAATTGATTAGCAAATAAATTTGCTAATTGATTAGCAAATAAATTTGCTAATTGATTAGCAAATAAATTTTCTAATTGATTAGCAAATAAATTTGCTAATTGATTAGCAAATAAATTTTCTAATTGATTAGCAAATAAATTTGCTAATTGATTAGCAAATAAATTTTCTAATTGATTAGCAAATAAATTTGCTAATTGATTAGCAAATAAATTTTCTAATTGATTAGCAAATAAATTTGCTAATTGATTAGCAAATAAATTTGCTAATTGATTAGCAAATAAATTTGCTAATTGATTAGCAAATAAATTTGCTAATTGATTAGCAAATAAATTTGCTAATTGATTAGCAAATAAATTTGCTAATTGATTAGCAAATAAATTTGCTAATTGATTAGCAAATAAATTTGCTAATTGATTAGCAAATAAATTTGCTAATTGATTAGCAAATAAATTTGCTAATTGATTAGCAAATAAATTTGCTAATTGATTAGCAAATAAATTTGCTAATTGATTAGCAAATAAATTTGCTAATTGATTAGCAAATAAATTTGCTAATTGATTAGCAAATAAATTTGCTAATTGATTAGCAAATAAATTTGCTAATTGATTAGCAAATAAATTTGCTAATTGATTAGCAAATAAATTTGCTAATTGATTAGCAAATAAATTTGCTAATTGATTAGCAAATAAATTTGCTAATTGATTAGCAAATAAATTTGCTAATTGATTAGCAAATAAATTTGCTAATTGATTAGCAAATAAATTTGCTAATTGATTAGCAAATAAATTTGCTAATTGATTAGCAAATAAATTTGCTAATTGATTAGCAAATAAATTTGCTAATTGATTAGCAAATAAATTTGCTAATTGATTAGCAAATAAATTTGCTAATTGATTAGCAAATAAATTTGCTAATTGATTAGCAAATAAATTTGCTAATTGATTAGCAAATAAATTTGCTAATTGATTAGCAAATAAATTTGCTAATTGATTAGCAAATAAATTTGCTAATTGATTAGCAAATAAATTTGCTAATTGATTAGCAAATAAATTTGCTAATTGATTAGCAAATAAATTTGCTAATTTATTAGCAAATAAATTTGCTAATTGATTAGCAAATAAATTTGCTAATTGATTAGCAAATAAATTTGCTAATTTATTAGCAAATAAATTTTCTAATTGATTAGCAAATAAATTTGCTAATTGATTAGCAAATAAATTTGCTAATTGATTAGCAAATAAATTTGCTAATTGATTAGCAAATAAATTTTCTAATTAATTAGCAAATAAATTTGCTGATTGATTATCAAATAAATTTTCTAATTGATTAGCAAATAAATTTGCTAATTGATCAGCAAATAAATTTTCTAATTGATTAGCAAATAAATTTGCTAATTGATTAGCAAATAAATTTGCTAATTGATTAGCAAATAAATTTGCTAATTGATTAGCAAATAAATTTGCTAATTGATTAGCAAATAAATTTGCTAATTGATTAGCAAATAAATTTGCTAATTGATTAGCAAATAAATTTGCTAATTGATTAGCAAATAAATTTGCTAATTGATTAGCAAATAAATTTGCTAATTGATTAGCAAATAAATTTGCTAATTGATTAGCAAATAAATTTGCTAATTGATTAGCAAATAAATTTGCTAATTGATTAGCAAATAAATTTGCTAATTGATTAGCAAATAAATTGGCTAATTATTAGCAAATAAATTTGCTAATTGATTAGCAAATAAATATTCTCATTGATCAGAAATTAATTTTACATTATTGAACAAATAATAAACTTGTTATTGAGTAACTCAAGTTCCTCCAACAACCCTGCAAAGTCCCAATATTCCTACACTGTAATAAACAGGGAGCTATCAAAATAACTTCCAGCTCCTCATTTCATGCAAAAAACAAACACAACAAACTTCAAAAACACCAGATCAGAGAAATCATCAAAATTGGGAAACTAAAAATTTTTAAGTGCCAAATTATAGACCTGCAAGCCAACCTCCTCATAAGACCCCTCAATAAATATGACTTCAAGAATCCTTTCAACTGAATTTTTATTCAAAAGGCCATTGAAATAACTTTTTGAGAGGGGGTCTCAAAATAAGGGACTTTTCAGGCATACTATGATCATATTTACAAGAAACAAGCCAGGTGTAAGAGAAATCCAATTGATTTCCCCAAAAAGTTCACACACTTTGTTTCCCAAGTGAATTGTGGTGATGAATTTTCATTTTGCTCAGTGTTTTTTCAGTTCTTCCCTTATGTGTCATCAAAATCCCACTTTGAATTATTAAATCAACATAAAAAAGGTCCTGAACACCATGGCAATGGCTTCCCATCAATTCCTTACTTCTTTATTTAAGAACCATTGTTCCAGGAGAATTTTTAGGTAGTAATCAATTACTTCTTAGTCACAGAATAAAACCCATCAATTATTTTCCTAAGGTGAGAAGTTTTATGGAGTGATCAATATTTTCTTAGTCACTTAGCAAGAGCCATTGATTATTTCCATCCAAATCCACCAAAATATATATTGTATAGTTGATGCTTTTCAGAAAGTCATTAGGGAAGTAATCACTCCAAACAAATTTGAAAGTTTCTTTGAGAATTCTAAGAATCTCATACAGCCAATTAATCAGGGCCAAAACATGAATTTATATTTTTTGCAAGAAACTTGATATTTTATTTTTGCTTCTTTGTGTTTTTCCAAGAAAATTAAGTTATTTTTACATATTTTTTGATAAATGTAGCTTTTTTCATGTATTTACTAGAAGATATCCATCACAGATATAGTGTTAATCAACATAGATAATGTTTAAATAAAAATATATGAGAACCATTCCTGTTTTTCTGTATATGTATAGCATATATATACACCAAATTGGGGGCATAAACCTATTTTACAGGTCCAAGTATTGATGTTTCCCAGTGTAAAACTTTTAAAGGATAAATGGGGTGAAAAATTTAAATCCTTTATTCCGGGAAATGAATGGAACATGAATCAATGGGGAAAAATGAAACTATTTACCTAGTTTAAAGGAGGCCAATATTATAGGTATAGTGAATTTCTTTCAAATTATCATTTGTCCCTTCTAAAAAAGGGCACAAAAAAATTCCAATCAGGTGGTCAAATTGTGCAAAAATGGAAAAGAAATATGTAGAAAAGGAAAGCTAGTGCAGAAATTATAATTTGAAACAGGTGGCAATTAAACATAATAAGGGGAAATAAATTTGGCAAAGGGAAAGCTGTCACGACTGCCCCTGGCGTGCAAGGGGCTGAAGGCACAGGCACTACTACTCATAGAACTCAAGGATGATTGATTGGATTTCAATGAAGGAGATGAAAGGAGGAGTACAAGTGATGAGAAGAGGAAGGATGAGAAGACCAGTCCAGGAGGTTGTTGAAGAGAGAGTTGTTGAATCCTATAAGAGTAACACCAGGAAGGGGCAAGGTGATATGAGTTAAGCAGGTTGGGTGAAGGTTGTCTTGTGCTGAGATGACACCTACTGGCAGAGGGACTAACCAGTAAGAAGTAGTATACTAATTCCTTGGGGGGAATTAGTCCAGGAGGGAAGGAGAGGCCAGTATATGTGAGAGCTGAGAAGGAGGCCTTGAGGGATGAGTGGCTGGTGTTGCAGGTTGGAGTTCCCATGGTATTGCATGTTGACTGATTGGGCTGGAGGCTGCAGTTGACTAATTGGGTGATGGGCCTATCCAGGAAGGTTTGACATGTACTGATCTGGAGTCCTGGGAGTATGGGCTGAACAGACAGTGGAGAGTATGTACTATGTATATACTAAGTGTAGTATGTACTAACTCATATACCAATTGGGTTGAGGAGTGATGAAGGTTGTACCAAGCCATGGAGAGAGTGAGAGGTCCTGAGAAGGTTGGCTGAATCACATGACAGGTGAGGTGTACATGGACATAAAGCTTATACCATACAGGGAGAGGGTGAAGCTGGTGGAAGAGGATGGATACTGCAAGAGATGCAGAGGTAGTACTATCTGGTGGAAGGTACAGGAGTAGTGAAGTTGGGTTTGATATGAGGGTGAGTTTGATGAAGAGATTGGATTGGTTTAGTTGAAGGAGTGTCAGAACTACGGTTATGACAGTACCCCCCCTGAAAGGGAAGGGGCAGCTCCTGATGCCCACAGAAGGATGTGCTGGGGGTCAGGATTGAGGTCTGCTGTACTTGCTGGTTGGAAGCTGGCAGGCTTGGAAGCAAGTGAAGTATTGCACAGTGACTGGGACTCAAAGTCTGAGGTTAGAATGGGAGTTTGAAAGGTTGAAGTTTGAAGTTGGAGATTTGAAGTTTGAGAAGTTTGAGAAGTTAGGCAAGTTGACTAGCTCAAAGTTCCATGTTCCGCAAGTTTGACTGGTTTGAAGCTCAAAGTTTGACTGGTTTGACTGGTTCAACTTCAAAGTTCAACTGGTTCAACTTCAAAGTTTGACTGGTTTGACTTCAAAGTTTGACTGGTTTGACTTCAAAGTTTGACTGGTTCGACTTTGAAGTTTGACTGCTTTGACTTCAAAGTTTGACTGGTTTGACTTTGATGTTTGACTGGTTCGACTTTGAATTTCGACTGGTTTGACTTCAAAGTTTGACTGGTTCGACTTTGAATTTTGACTGGTTTGACTGGTTCGACTTCAAAGTTCGACTGGTTCGACTTTGAAGTTTGACTGGTTTGACTTTGAAGTTTGACTTGAAGGGGGTTGGAGAGGATTGGAGGGTATTTTAAAAGGGACTGAGGGGGATTCTTCCTTGGACTGGGTTGATGATGAGAGTGCTCCTGGAGAGATTGGATGAAAATGAAGGGAATGAAAAACATAGAGGAAGAGAAGAGAGAATGAAAAGAGGAGGTTCTGGAAGATGGTTGAAGAGGTTGGAAGTATTTGAGATGAAAGCTTATTGGAGGGTTCTGGTGTATTCAAGATTGGTTTGAAGTTCTGATGGTGATGAATATCCAGAAGTGAAGTTGGAAGGTTTCCAGGAATGTTTGGGATGGATGATTGAGGATAATGGTGATTTGATATTGATGGATTTGAGGATTGATTATTTGAAGGAAAAAGAAATATAAGGGATGGAAAAGGAATAGATAGGTGGAATGAAGTATATTTTGATTTGGAAGTATTTTCTGATATGATATTTAGGATGGAAAAGACTATTTGGAAGGTGAAGGATAGGAAGGAAAATATTTTGTTTATTATTTATATTTTCTGTTCTTTTGGTTTTGATTTGATTTAGGAAATGGTTGATTGGAAAGTGGATTGGGAAAAAGGATTATAGGATGAGTTGGGTTTGGAATGATGGATGGAAATGAATTGATGGAGAAGCAGGGAAATCTAGAAGTGATGAAGTTGGATGTTGGTTCCCAGAAGGTAGTTGGTTAGATTGAGGATGGTTGAATGGGTGGGTGGATGGATGGATGGATGGATGAATTGATCAGGTTTTTGGATTTGAAGCATGAGGGTCTAATTTTTCCAAAATAAGAAAAGGTTCCCAACCAACGCTCAAAGAGCTATCTTGGAAGGTCTGTCAGTAGTGATTTTCATTGCAGATAGTCATACTTAATTCCCAGGATTGATGCCTTTCGGAATTCAGTTTCTATTAAGGTCAGCATAGTTCCTATACTTATCCATAGGCTGTTTTGATCTTGATCAAAGGAGTTTGGTTGATTGAAGAAGTATTTCTAGCTTGAGTTAGTCAGCATGTTGGGTATACCCACTTTAACCATGAACAGGAGTAAGCAACTGTAGGAATCTATAGAATTGTTTGTCACTTCATTCCCTTTCTTCAATCTATGAATAATATCCTGGAGTAACTTGTTAGCTTGTTGATTTATGGTCAATTCACTCAGTTGAGCTTCAAGAATTTACAAAGAGAGGTAAAAAGGTTTAGAATTTTCAAGTTCATCAGGATTCTGTTCAGAGTATGCGTTCCCCCGTCTGGAAACACGTTGTCCCAACGTGACAGGAGGCCGGGTGAATTCAATGAAGAACTTCCAAAGACTGTAAGTGAGTGTTGAAGAAGGAAAGGAGTATCATGAACTACCCTTGTCTTCTGATGAGAGCTTTGGAAGACATGGAAATACTTTTAGAGAAGAAAGATCAGTTAGTAAATCAAAGGCCTGTGATACTTAAGGGGTAAGCACCCTGAGATCAGTTTGGGTGAGGGTGGTAGAACCTGGAAAAAAAGTCAGTGAAAGTCATTGGAGGAAATGGGTGAAGGTTCTCCTTGATAACAGCGTCAGGTTTGCAAAAATCAACACATAATTGTAAACCACTATCCTTCTTCTTGAAAGAAGAAAGGACAGGTGCTCCAGTGCTTGAAGTGCTGGGGCTGGATGAAACCTTTCTCTACATTCTCTGCTATGTAGGCTTGTAGGGTTTAATTTTCATTGTGTGGTAGTGAACAGACAAGCCCAACTGGAGGTATGAGCCCTTCCAGTCCAACATGGTGGTTGTAAGCGCGGTGTGAAGAGAGTTGGTCTGCTTTAACCTGGGAGAAGAGAATCTCGGAATGGATGGAAATCAGCAGTAACTTTCTTCAAAATGGTTTCTGATTCTTCAGGAACTTCATCAGTAACAAAGAGAAACATCAGAAGAAGTAACCAGTTGCATTGTATGCACGGATGAATCCAGTATATCTTCCTCCTGTGAAAAAATAAAGGATTGATGAATATCCAAGCAAGTGGAAAGAGTGTTGAACTCAAAGGGAATTGCAAAAGGTTCTGAAGTGAGGGGGAATGCATTGGGCTGCAGTGCCAAAGGCAGAGTTGAAGGGAAGGACAGCTGTAGGCAGTGTAGCCAGGTTGAGTTCAACAGGATTGGAGGGAAGTTCAGTGGTTGGTTGGTGTCTTGAGGTGATCAGCCCCATCTTCCAAGTTTTCCTCTGGATTCCAGTGATGAGGAGAGTCAATTCCCAGGGTGAAGGTTTCAGGGGATGGTGCATTGACTTGAAGGGGTTCCCATTCAAAGCTAGGAAAGGAAGTAAGTAAAACCATTTGGAAATAGATTTGATGAGCTGAGATTGGAAAGATGAAATATGTTTGCCCAGAAGGAAGGGGCTGCAAGGTATAGATACTTTTGAACCATTGAATTGACCATTACAGATTGATTTGCACCTGAATCAAACAAACAATAGAGATAAGCCTTGAAAAAGAGAAAGAAAAGGGTGAGCCTAATCTTGGTTTGGCCTTGGGTAAGCACTGGAAGGTGCTGGATTAGGAGAAGAAGATGAGTTGACAGGTTTCTTTCTACAGTCTTCTGTCTTGTGTTTACCACCACAATATAAGCATAAGCCTTCCCTCTCTCTTCTTGCCCTTTCATCTGCCTTGAGTTTTCCATCTGGACCTAGGTCCAAAGAGGGTCTGGTAAATGTGGTAGTTGAAGTTGACTTTTCTGGGGACTGGTCATGCTCCCTACCCTCACCGCTACCCTTGTAAGGTTGATTAGAGGTAGATTGAGATTGAGAAGAACTGTGGGGTTGAGAATTAATGAGAGAAGGGGATTTTTCTTTTACCCTTTCATGATACCTTGTATCATAGTCCAAAACTATATCCATAAAGTCCTGGAGAGTTTCTTGAGAGCCATTGTACCCTGCTAGTTGGTCCAGAAGGCGTGAAGGGAGGCTTTGTCAAAAATGAAAGTACAAGGCTCTATCACCCCGCCCAGAGACTTTGGTCATAAGTGATCAAAATTCAGTGATGTGGGTTGAAGCATAGCCAGATTCCTTCATCTTCAAGTTCACCAGTTCCTTTTCAGCCTTGAACACTTCTAGTCTGTCGCCAAAGAGGGTGTGAAGTTGCTCTGTGAAGTGGGACCATGAGTTGAGGAGGAAAGAGGGCTCTTGGTTGGAAAGGTGAGCCAGATAGGGTTGGATCCATCGATTGGCACTTCCAGAGAGGTAGGAAGCTTCAAAGAGTACCTTCTTCTGGTCCACGCTAAAAGTTCCTTCATCATTTGCAAAAATGAGTTCACAAGATTGGAGGAATGGTCGGAGTTTGCTAGGATTGTTGCCTTCAAACGTATCCGGAGCATTCATGGAAGGAGACTTGAAGGTGCCAGAGTGAGAAGTATTGGTTGATGGGGGTTGAGAGAGTGTTGCCAAAGCAGAAGTCATGGTCTGGAGAAGGGCTAATAGATTGGGATCCACAGCAGATGTTGGAGGTTGAGGTTGTGTTGGAGGTCCAGGGATTGAAGTAGAAGCTGAAGGTGACAATGCTTCTTGAGGTTCCATAGTTTGTGAATTAAGATTATTAAGGATCCTTGAATCAAAGTCCAAGTCCTCACTTCCTTCCTTGTCCTTGCCTTCCGGAATAGGAATGATGCTGGGATCATAAGATGGAGAGTCTAATCCAAAGCCTGCTTGTGGATATTGACCAATTACACAATTAGTGATACGACTAACTGCAGGTGGGGCAGGAGAAAGAGAAGCTCTAGGAGGAGCTGGAGGAAGGATACCAGTGTCCATGGAAGTGGAGCGTTCTGGCATTGGAAGGTTTGAAGGGTTCCTCCAACGTTGTGGTGTCATTATATAGCCTCGGGTCGGGGACTGCGTCGCGGCCTGCGCGCTCAGCATCTGGTAGGTTAGGCTCAGCAGTTGGGGTACGCCGGTTCTCAGCAGTAGCCGCTGCGGGTTCAGCAGTAGCCGCTGCGGGCTCAGCAGTGGGCGCGGCGGGATCAAGCACGCGACTGCGGGCCGGGCCTGACTAAGGGAGGCGGGCCGCAACCCGCTTGGATGTCCGACTCATGGATGGAGCTGGGCCGACCGGGTTCTCGGAGCGGCTAGTTGGGGAAGGAAGAAGCGGGGCGACAGCGGGGCTATACCCGTGGATAGCCGCGCGCAAGCGCGGGCCGGCCACGGGACGGGAAATTCACAACGGCGCGTCGGGCGGATACGGGCAATCGCGGTGAACTTCGAGAAGCGCGCGGTGGAGGGCCGCGCCGCGGGGACGAACCGGATGCGCGTAATGGCAGGCAAGCAAGCGGAATAGGACACGGATAGGGTATGGGTTGGGGGTATGGGTTTAGGGATGGGTTAGGGTTCTGGGTCTAGGGTTCCTTCTTCATGGTTGTCAGTCTGTCTTTGCGCTTGTACTTAGGTTAGGGTTGAGGGGGAGGGCTCAAATACCCTTCCCCTCGACTCCGGGTTGTAGGGGGGTATCATGGTATCATCAGGAGGCGGGGAGCGGACTTAGGAAAAACAGAATCTCTTCTCTCTTCTCTCCTTTTCTCTGGAACGGCTGCATCCAATCTCCTTACAGACGCTTTGATCAATAACTTCCGGAACTCGAGGACAACTTCGGGGAAGTTGCTCCCGAAAGTTTCCACATCTGGGGGTCTGGCCGGGAAACAATCTTTCGTCAAAGTCTCTCGAAGGTACTCACGGATGCTACCAACAGCCGCTTCTCTTCCTTCCTCCTCCAACGGCTTCCGCGCTACTCCATGGATTTACCCGCATATTAGACTCAACATTGCGGAGGTGGAGCGATTCATCTCACGTTATGAAACAATCGCGGACTCTGAAGGCGTTTTGGATTTTGAGAAGGTGCGCCATGTCGTCCTGTTCATCGAGGACGCGGAAGCGCGTCGGGAAGTGGAGGAGATGGGGGGATACCTGAAACTGGATTGGCCGGAACTGAAGGAGGACATGCTGGCAAGATGGGGGAGGCGCGGTTCTTGCTTTCGGAAGGACGATCTCAAATCATCCGCGGAATGGGGTTATCAGGCAGGCGCGCGCGACGGGACCCTGATGCAAGCAGAGGTGGACCACGCGGAACCGGAGTACTACAGGGCAGAGTATGTTCCGGCCCCACCACCGGCAACCATCTCTTGGGCTAGCGAACTTACGGAGGTGGCAAGGGGCCTCGAGGCCTATCTGGAGAGCATTCAGACCCCCAGCACTTCTAACCGTTGGCGGGCGGGACAAAGGGACCGGACAGCGGATTCAAACGCGGAATTGGTTTCCCCAAGGGGGGCTAAGAACGTGTTGGGGAAGCGGGATTTGATGGAACCGGTGCGGCCTACTGACAGGAAGCGGGCGAGGACAACGGAACGGGAAACTGATGCTCCGTGCGGACTGGGAATTGGCAAGCGGCGGACGGATCTTGCGGAGAAGGTACACGCGGCGGCGGAAGAGATGGACCACACGTTGGAGAATCGCGACCCGAGCCGGACCTCTTTGACGGCGGAGAGCGCGCATTTGGAAAGGGTAGTGGCAGCAACGGAAAGGACGGGCGCGCGTGGAAGTAACGGTGATGGTGGGCGGACAAGACACAAGAGTCGGACGGCAAACCCGATTGATCCGAGGCCGGCAGAGACGGGGTGCGTGCTGGGGAAGCGGGTATCGGCGGGACCGGTTCAGTCTAACGGCGGGAAGCGAGCGAGGACAAAGCAAGAAGAGGATACTCCGCGCGGTTTAAGAGTTGGTGAACCTTGGATAAATCTGATGGGAGGTGGGGGACAAGCGGTGGTGGGAGCAGGTCATGTGTCGGGCGATCGTAACCAAGGCGAGACCCTTTCGGCGGCGGAGGAGGCAGACGCCGAACGGGAAAGGGAAGCGCGCCGGGGCAGAGAAGCGGACGGATCAGGCACCAAAGGCATGGTTTGGAGGAATGCAGGGAGATTGGGCGACGGACGCGACCCTCATGGCATTGGCTGAAGCCATCAGCTGGGGACAGCAGCTAAGTTTGGGGAGGGAACTGGGGGATAGGGCGCGGGCGCGGCAATGGTGTATATATAAAAAAAAAAAAAAAAAAAAAAAAAAAAAAAAAAAAAAAAAAAAAAAAAAAAAGAAATCTTTCACCTTTTCTATCATTTCTCACTCGTCACTTTTTTTCTTATTTTCTCATTTTTTGGGCGCGGCGCGGATTTTCTCAACCTCGCGGCTTAGTCCTCACTCAGGCGCGGACCCGGCTCTCATTCTCGCCTTCACGATGCGCGCGGCGCGGCTTTTTCTTGGTAAAACAAATTCGCGCTTGAGACGTGTATTTCTCTCAATGAATAGGGAACGCGGTACAACAAAAGAAAGCGGATAAAAGAGGAAAGGGAAAAAGAAAAGGGGAAGAAGGGACGAGGCTGAGGCGCTTAAGCCATCTTCATCATTTCCTCCATTTCCGCCCTCGACGACGCCAGTAGAGCCCAGAATGACGCCAAGAGTTCACGCCGGGATTCCGAGGATTGGGCTCTGGGAGTCGCAAGGTATTGGCGGAGCATCGTAGTCGACCTTTCCGCGAAAAACTTCGAAGCTGGCTGCCGGGAGCGCCATCACGACCGGAATCTCCGGGATCTCGGGAGAGTTGGTGGGAGGAGGGGCTGGTGCGGGTGGGCGCTCAGGGGATCCAACGGGAGAGTCCAGTCCGATAGGAGGCGATGACGAGATGACCACCGGCAACGCGGGCGGAGGAGTAGGGCCTCGTGGAGTCGGAGCAGCGGGCGGAGGAGTGGGGCCTTGCGGAGTCGGAGGAGCCGGAGCAGGGGGTGGAGGAGGAGCCGGGGCCGGAGCAGCGCGTCGCCTAAGGATTTTGTCGATTCGCGGGTCCCTCGCGCCTTGCGTAACCCGGACGCGATCCGCCCAAAATCGCAATGCCCTCCGATAAGCCGCAAAGTCCGGATAGTCATCCTTACGCGGTGGTCCCGCGCGGCGAAGCGGAGAAGAGGAGTCGCGGTCGGAGTGCGGACGAGGACGGCGGGGAGGTGATCCGGGTGGAGTCCACGACTCCTCCGAGATAGCGTCGTCATCCGAAACCACAAACGGGTCCGGACGAGCCCGCTTGCGTGGCCGAGGGCGAGAGCCGGATTGGTTGGGGCCACGGGGTATACCCTTGCTAAGCAAGCAGCGGCGGTGTCCGCGGCGGCACGCGGAGCAGGCGCGGCGGCCGGACCCAATAGAGCATTCAAGCCTGTTTTGGGCGCAGAAGTCGCAGCGGACCATGATGACGATGGAGTGGAGGGAGGGATGCGGAGCGGAGTTTAGAGTTGGTAGAGGGGGTAGGGCGCGAAGGACGGCAGAGGTGACAATGGGGAGGATCTCTGGGGACAGAACTCAAGTTGGGGGGGGATGTGGTGTCATTATATAGCCTCGGGTCGGGGACTGCGTCGCGGCCTGCGCGCTCAGCATCTGGTAGGTTAGGCTCAGCAGTTGGGGTACGCCGGTTCTCAGCAGTAGCCGCTGCGGGTTCAGCAGCAGCCGCTGCGGGCTCAGCAGTGGGCGCGGCGGGATCAAGCACGCGACTGCGGGCCGGGCCTGACTAAGGGAGGCGGGCCGCGACCCGCTTGGATGTCCGACTCATGGATGGAGCTGGGCCGACCGGGTTCTCGGAGCGGCTAGTCGGGGAAGGAAGAAGCGGGGCGACAGCGGGGCTATACCCGTGGATAGCCGCGCGCAAGCGCGGGCCGGCCACGGGAAGGGAAATTCACAACGGCGCGTCGGGCGGATACGGGCAATCGCGGTGAACTTCGAGAAGCGCGCGGTGGAGGGCCGCGCCGCGGGGACGAACCGGATGCGCGTAATGGCAGGCAAGCAAGCGGAATAGGACACGGATAGGGTATGGGTTGGGGGTATGGGTTTAGGGATGGGTTAGGGTTCTGGGTCTAGGGTTCCTTCTTCATGGTTGTCAGTCTGTCTTTGCGCTTGTACTTAGGTTAGGGTTGAGGGGGAGGGCTCAAATACCCTTCCCCTCGACTCCGGGTTGTAGGGGGGTATCATGGTATCATCAGGAGGCGGGGAGCGGACTTAGGAAAAACAGAATCTCTTCTCTCTTCTCTCCTTTTCTCTGGAACGGCTGCATCCAATCTCCTTACAGACGCTTTGATCAATAACTTCCGGAACTCGAGGACGACTTCGGGGAAGTTGCTCCTGAAAGTTTCCACAACGTCTACGAGCTTGAGGAGTTGTCTGGTCCTGATTGGAGATGTTGATGACAGAACCTCTGCCTCTTGCTGCTCTGGTGAGGGGTGGACTTGAAATGAATGAAGGTTGTGCACGTTGGGCTGGCATGGTGTCCAAATACTCCAGAGAAGAGAAATGACCCAAAAAAAGTACCCAGAGAAGATTTGAGGAAGAACGGCCAATTTTCAATGAAGAAAGTTCCCAGAAATTTTGAAGGAAGTGGGCGCCAAAAGGGCGTTGTAGGGGCGCCGTAGGGCGCTGAAGGGCGTCGTAGTTGCGTCAAACTGGCGTCGAAGAGGCGTTCAGGAAGCGTTGAAGAAGCGTAGAAAAAGCTTCAAAGGAAAGGTTCAAAAAGGGTCGAAGATGGTGGAAGGCGCGTCGAAGGCGTCGAAGCAGTGTCAAAGGCGCGTCAAAGGCGTCAAAGAGATTTCAAAGGCGCATTGAAGGCGTCGGAGGTGTCGAAGGCGTCGAAGAGATTTTTGAAGGCGCGTTGAAGGCGTCGAAGAGATTTCAAAGGCGCGTTGAAGGCGTCGAAGAGATTTTCGAAGGCGCTTTGAAGGCGTCGAAGAGATTTCGAAGGCGTCGAAGTTGAAGTGTCAAAGTTGAAGCGTCGAAGTTGAAGTGTCAAAGTCAAAGGTCAAAGCGTCGAAGTGCGTCAAAGTGCGTCGAAGGGCGTCGAAGGGCGGCCCAGGGCGCTGTAATTGCTTTGAATTATCCTCGAGGAGGCGCCTAGGAATAGTAAAAGAAGCATTGAAAAATCTCTTGAGGAGATGTTGAAACAAAGGGTTGAAGATGTTGAAGAGGAAAATTGAGGGATTTGGCTGATGCGCAGTTGATGAGGGGAATGGATAGCTTCCGCAGGGGTAGCCACAACTTGTATAGCACTCCTTTGGAAATGTGAAAGGCCGCACACTGTTCAGCTCAATCACACACTGGTCCACAACATGCGTAGGCAGTATTATCCAAGGTCGAAGATGGGATGGGATGGAGTTGGTTGAAGGTGATGATTTGAGAGTTAGAGAGTGGGCAGTAATTAAGGGGAAGGAATTAGTATAATGTCACGACTGCCCCTGGCGTGCAAGGGGCTGAAGGCACAGGCACTACTACTCATAGAACTCAAGGATGATTGATTGGATTTCAATGAAGTAGATGAAAGGAGGAGTACAAGTGATGAGAAGAGGAAGGATGAGAAGACCAGTCCAGGAGGTTGTTGAAGAGAGAGTTGTTGAATCCTATAAGAGTAACACCAGGAAGGGGCAAGGTGATATGAGTTAAGCAGGTTGGGTGAAGGTTGTCTTGTGCTGAGATGACACCTACTGGCAGAGGGACTAACCAGTAAGAAGTAGTATACTGATTCCTTGGGGGGAATTAGTCCAGGAGGGAAGGAGAGGCCAGTATATGTGAGAGCTGAGAAGGAGGCCTTGAGGGATGAGTGGCTGGTGTTGCAGGTTGGAGTTCCCATGGTATTGCATGTTGACTGATTGGGCTGGAGGCTGCAGTTGACTAATTGGGTGATGGGCCTATCCAGGAAGGTTTGACATGTACTGATCTGGAGTCCTGGGAGTATGGGCTGAACAGACAGTGGAGAGTATGTACTATGTATATACTAAGTGTAGTATGTACTAACTCATATACCAATTGGGTTGAGGAGTGATGAAGGTTGTACCAAGCCATGGAGAGAGTGAGAGGTCCTGAGAAGGTTGGCTGAATCACATGACAGGTGAGGTGTACATGGACATAAAGCTTATACCATACAGGGAGAGGGTGAAGCTGGTGGAAGAGGATGGAGACTGCAAGAGATGCAGAGGTAGTACTATCTGGTGGAAGGTACAGGAGTAGTGAAGTTGGGTTTGATATGAGGGTGAGTTTGATGAAGAGATTGGATTGGTTTATTTGAAGGAGTGTCAGAACTACGGTTATGACAAAAACTCTCCCGGGAAAAGTAACATGTTCACTACATGACTTCCACCAACCAAAAAACTTTGGAGAAAAGATCTCTGGATGAAAAACTTGAAATAATTCAAGTCATCAACATTATAATTGCTTTCTTCCTTTTATTGAATAGTCTCTATTCCTCTTTTTTGGCTTGGAATTTGTTTTTCTCTAAGTGCAAATTAAGGATGAAAGCCATCAGGGGGACAATTGATTTTTTTAGTTGATTATGGAATTGAACACTTGGGATATGCAAGTTTTTGGGTAAGAAAGAAAAAAATAGTCAGGGGGACTCACAATCTGGCCCCATCTTCTGCCCTGGGTTTCAAGATAGCAAGGTAAAAAAAGGAGAGTAAAGGATGAAATTGAAAAGGACAGAAAGGATATGAAGGGTGAAAAAATCATAGTAAAAAAAGGAGAGGGGGCATTTAGGGGTACTGGCATGGAATTGAGGTATGATTAAAATTGATATCTGTATACATGGGAAAGTAAAAGGACTAATAAAAAGTTAGTGGGTGCAAAGGAAGGGTTGTGATTACCAGGGTAGGTCTTTGGAAAGCAAATCTATTTGTTGACTTGATGGAATCTTGAAGGGAAGGCCTGGCTTTGAGATATCTCAGTTACAAACTTAAGTCACTGGTTTTGAGTGCAATTTTTCCTTGTTTTAGTTGGTCTCTCACTCTATGTTGGTGTGTTTTATTCACAGGGAAAAAGTTGAAAAAATGAGTCAATTTTTCCCTGTTTTATCTAAACCTGGGGCACAAGGGATCTGATAATTTAATTATTTAGAAAAGGTAACCATTTAAATAACAGCACCCTGATGCAATTTGAATCAGTACCACAGTTGATCTTATTCCTATGCTTTGGAGGTTTTTAGCTAGGTATTTTTATGCTGTTATTTGGCTTGCTAGAGTTATACTTCTGGCTTCTTAAATCTTTCTGTGTAGTTTGAAAGGCACTTCTATGCAGAATTCAATGCCTCATTGGCTTTTTTTTCTGCAATCTCATTGCCTTGGATTCCAGAATGTTGCATGCACAAAATCAAGCTGATATGCAGGTTTGGTTTTAATCCTGAGGGAGATTTAATTAGCTCTTTTTATAATTATTGGCTGGGTTTTTCAGCTAGGAGTTTCATTGTACTGAGAAGCACCCCTTATCATCTGTGATTATTTTGAAGTGGTCAAAGTGTTCTGTGTTCATGTAGTTGATCATCTGGATCACAGAAATCAATCCTATGGTTTCACATTCATGGTTTGAATGGATGATTTTTTTCCCAGCGTGGATAAGGATGTGATTATTAGCATTATTTCCTATTTAAACAAAACCACCTCCTCTGTTCATATCAAAAGATCTTTCTGTAAAAATGAGCGCATCTCTGATTGAAGGTTTTTGTATAATAGCATGTGTGGATTTGAAGTTGAGATTTTGGTATTTTACTTTGCCTGGTAAGAGAGAAACCTTGGAAAGTGTTTGGTTTTTGATTTTTTCTATGTTCAAAGAGAGAAAAGTATCAATAATTATTTGCAGAAAGGGTGTTTACAGCTGTTTTGTTAGTCCTTGCTGTCCTGGAAATAAAATCCAGCAGTTTTTCTTAAATGTTCAAAGCCCCTGAATGTGTGAGTTTCCTGGTGAAAAATGGGAAATCTGCTTTATTATGAGCTTCAAATACAGGTCTGTGGGTAAGGTCTTTTTCTAACCACTTTATTTTGGTGTTTCTGAATATTCCTTTGGCCCATTTTGTGCATACTCTATCTAGGCTGCTTTCTAGGGTTTGAATTCTGGGTAAATTAATCTTGTTGGCCCATATGTGGGATGCATGGGTGCTTATTGGCAGAATGGAGGAATTCAGAAGCCTAGATCTATCTTTCTCTGATAGCCCCTAGCATGAATTTCCAAGGAAACCAAAAATTGGCAGGTTTGTCTTTCCCTTGCCTAGCAGATTGACAATGAGCTGGTGATATGATAGCTTTTGGTCAATTTTAATCCCCAGCCATCCAGTAGTGGGAAAATATGTGATGGGTGTGGGACCAAAGAGGAAGGGGTTTGAATTGGATGGGATTTTCCTGGCATTTGAAAGAATAATGATCTGTGACTTCCACTTGTCAAAGGTGAAAGAATGCTGGATTCCCCATCTGAGTGAGAAATCAGCCAGCATGCTCATCACATTCAGGGCTCTGTGCAAAATATTTTGAGATTTTAAGTGTCCCGCCTTTTCAAAATATAAAGTCAATGTGGCATCCAAGTTTAGCTCATTGGTTGGTTATAGTAAATTGGAGTTATATATGATGTACAAAATAAATGATAATGGTGATCCTTGGGAAAGACTTGTGGTTCTTTGCTTGGACTTTGAGACATAGTCATCTAATCACATAGTTTTTTTTTCTCCCCTTGAGGAAATAATGGATGATAATCCATAAATAAGAAGGGCACCCTTTTGATATCAGTGTATGGATGAGCCTGTCTGGGTGCATGGTTGGGTATGCCAATTGTACATCCAGGAAAAAAGCAACAACTACCTTCTTTTCTGAACAGAAATATCTTGTCCATGTGTCAAAATATAGGATGGAATATTCCTTAAAAAATCCTTTCTGGCTCCCATATTTTCTGTCTGGTAAGATTGCTGACTTGATGGCCCATTCTGCCACATGCTTTGCCAGCATTGTCTCCAGGGTCTTCCTCAGGTTATTTAGTTGGGTTATTGGCTGATATGCTCCAGCACTGTTGTAATCCAGATTATTTTTCTTTCTGATGATGGAAGTGGTGGCAACCATACAGCATGGGGGATAGGTTGCCTGATGAATAATCCTATTTTAAAGCCTTACCAAGTGAAAGTGGATAACTGGGAATTTGACTTTTATAATTTCATCTCTGACCTGGTCTGGGCCTGGGGCCTTTCTGCTTGCTAGTTTGTTTATGGCTTTTATTAAATTGTCATCTGTGATCTTTTCATAGGTATCTGAATGGCAGTTTTCCAAGTGTTTTAAATTGGAGAGGTCAATCTTGGTATCAATAAGTTATTTTTCCTTGAATAAAATATTGGCTTGTTCATCTATCCCAGTGGCAAAGGATCCAGGGGCCTATTTTAGTGGCAATATCTGCCCATTGGCAGTTGGACCAATTTTTTTCAGTGCTTGGGAGGCAAGGTTTCATTCAGCTTACTCTAAATATGTTTGTCAGTGTGTCTGATTTGTATCCTTGAAAAAAAAACCTGAAGTAATTGTTCCATTCTTTATAAAATTTGCTTTCTTCCTCCACTTTGTTCAGGAAAATCCATTGTTGAGCTTGTTTTCTTTTCTTTAAGATGGGGTTAAAGATATGGAGATTATTCCATGAATTTGACCAGGGCTTTTTTTTTCTGACCATTTTTCCTAAGCCTGTTTGAGTGTTCCAAAGAGCATTGGATAATGAAGAAGCCTTGTTTTGATCTATCTGTTTTTTGATTCCTCTCTTATTAAAAAATCAAAATTATGGAAGACCAATTTCTGTTCAAGAGTTTTATAGGGATGATGGTTTTGCCCATTGTTTTATTCTTTTGTAGCTTGCCAGTTTAAATATCCCCTTCAGGGCTTGATGGTGCCATAGTTATATTCTGAGACAACTACACTGGTCAGGGTTTTTCAGGCTTTGCAGTTGGCCCATATCAGGTAAATTGTGGTGCTTTTGCCTTTTTTTGTATTAAAATTTAGAAAATGGCAAGGTGATCTTAGGCAAAAGCCATGCTTACCACATAGACTGATAAATTCATTTTCTTCTTTGTGTGTGGATTGATACCCAATTGTGTTCCACATATGGTGGTGAAGGTTTGTGTCAATGAAGATGCTCATGGGAATCTGCCTGTTATGGTTTTTTTGGCAGCCAATGATGCATTAGGTTCTTTAGATCTTCATTGGTTTAGGAGGGATTGTAGACATTAATGAGTCTTACTACCATCCATTGACTGCTTGGAGCTGTATGTACACCTGTCAGGCCTTTAGTTCTTCCAGGTAGCTGAGTGATGGCTCCGGATGGGATTGATTTGTGAATGCAGACACAAAATTTGTTTCAATCTCTCCAGTTTTCAGAATTGTGCCTGTAGCTGGTTATCATGTGCCAGTCTATATGTGATGGAGGGAGAAAAGTGTATGGATTTACCCATGGTTCTTGGAGGAGGAAAATGAGTGCAGTTGGGGAATGGTGAAGAAGTGCCAAGGTTATTTCTTTGGAGATATGGCAGTTCAGTTGTAGGAAAGGGATGGTATCAATGCCAGAGCTTGCTGTTGGGGTTGGATTGTCTTTGCTTTTGGCATCCAAGCTGGTGAGGTGACAAGTATTGAGGGCATCAGCATGTTGACCAAGGTAGGTTGTGTCTGACATGAGATAGGTATGAGATGGGGTTTCTTAGCCTGTATCCAAGTACACTGAAAACTGAGTGGTGAATATCATTGAAACCTTATTCCTTGTTTTGGACTCCTTGCTTGCACCGAACACCTTGTTTGATTTCATCTGAGCCCATTGGGAAATCCATTGTCATATGTTCCCCATTGCACCTACCACATTGGGGCTTTTGACAACACCATTTGCCAAAGTGTCCCATTTTAAGACACTTGAAACGTTGTGCTGAACATGGTTTGAAAGTTGTAAATCTGTGGTAGTCATAATCTAAGAAGATTCCTGTGTACGCAACTTGGTCAGCTAAATCCTTGGTAGTAAAAGATAAAACTGATGATCCTGCCCTTTTGGCAGTGTGCATATTATCAAATAGCAATTGAATTTTGACTAGTTCTTCCTTGTTGAAGTGGTTTGCAGTGACAACCTTTGATTTGCTGAAATCCTATGTTGGGTCAAAGTACTTAGGTATCCCATGCGCTAAGACCGACCAAGTGCCGGGGGTGGCCTCCAAATCCGGATGTACCTGCTTGGACCATAAATGCTTATGATCCATTAACCACCTTTGATGGAATTTGTTCTTGGTATCAAAGACGACATCGCCAGAGTTCATGACATGGGCTCCCATGACATGACCAATTCATCTTGGACGTGTGCATTCATCTTTAATAGAG
Source organism: Puccinia polysora (assembly GCA_025617555.3). Lineage (NCBI taxonomy): Eukaryota > Fungi > Basidiomycota > Pucciniomycetes > Pucciniales > Pucciniaceae > Puccinia > Puccinia polysora. The sequence continues at coordinate 1,301,200 of CM062647.1, read as the reverse complement.
CCTTGTTGGCTCGCTGTACAAAAAGGACCATTAGGAGTTTAATAATTTGATTGTTCAAGGGATTGGAATGTATCACCGCTCTACCCGGCCTCAACAGCCTCATTCCCTCTTTTGTTGGCGGTGATGTGATTGGCCTGTGAGCAAGCTTTGGGGGTTTTGACGCAATTCTTTCCGCATAGGTTAGTATTTGTGGTTACCTAAGTTATGGTTGACAATTGTCGTGTGATTGATTTGTTTGATGCAAAGCCATCAGGCTTTCCATTTGATCTGGCATGGCTTGCACGCAATTGTCACGTGGTTTGTCAGCTTGTAATGAATCCTGTTTGGTTTGGATCAGGATCAGGATCAGCTCAATTATTGTCTTGTTCATCAAAAGCTCGCCGTTAGCGTTTTGGTTTCCCTGTTCAGCTATTAATTGAGTCATAGACAAAGCCAAACCACTGGCACCACTGGCGTTTGGGGGGGAGGGGGGAGGGGGCGGGAAGCCATTGCTTTCAATAATCATTTGAGTGTTGGAGGTTGCGTCCATACTTAGAGGGTTGGGGTGGGGGGGCAGAGAGAGGCCCCAGGTCAAGAGAGAGGATTTTAGAGGATCAGCTGTTCATTGTTTGAGAAGAAGGAGGAGAAGTGATGTTTGGGGGATTTGGGGATTGAGTGGTGAGATGGTGGTACAGATTCTGGAAGATGATCCTAGGGGGGTGTTAGAAGTAGAACGTTTCAAATTGAACTCTCTAGATAGTATTTGGATTAGGGCATATCAAAGTTAGCAAACCCGCCATTAGAAACCTGCCATTTTTTTTGACAAAACCCGCCATTTTTAATGGCGGGTTTCTGAAATACACATACCCCCTAACTGGTGTATTTCAAAATGGCGTGTTTCATGAAAATGGCGGATTTCAATCATCAAACACGCCATGAAACCCGCCATTTATGCATCATCATCCATCCACCATCCATCACATCAAAAACACCCATCCACATCAGCAAATCCATACCGGTCCCATATCCATTGCATCAAACACATCTCTATTGTTTTTCACATACCTTCACATACCCATCTTCACACAAATCCCATCATCATCTCATCACCCCACATCACTCACCACCTTTCTCAACATGTCCAATCAAACATCCCGCCAGCAAGTTGAAAAAGCAAAAAAGCTGACTGGACTTTTGATACTGTTTGACTCCCATTCAGACTCTGATTCAGACTCCAATTTGGAATCAACTTGGTTAGCTTTGAATTCTCTGTTGGAAAAGCAATACATGGTTCCAAGAATACACACTCTCCATAACCCTATGTATGAAAGGCAAAAGCTTCATCTCATCCCTGACTTAAGCTTCCAGCAACTGTTCCAAACTTTGTTGCCTTCTTTCATGAAACTTTTGGAAATGATTGAAGACCACCACATCTTCCAGAACAATTCTCGCAATCCTCAACGCGATCCAGCCATCCAACTTGCCGTTGCTCTTTGTAGATTGGGGTCAAATGGAAATGGAGCAGCAATCCATCAATTGGAAAATCTATTCTCAGTCAGTTACGGAAGCATTGACTTATACACCAAAAGAGTCATGATTGCTATCCTATCTTTCCATCGCTCGGTCCTTTCATGGCCAACCAAAGAAGAACGCAAGGAGATATCTCAAGTAATTGAGACAGAAGGCTTTCCTGGTTGCATTGGTTTTGTTGATGGAACCACCATCCCCTTGAGTCAAAAACCCAACCTAGATGGCAACCACTATTTTGATTGTAAAAAAAGGAAATTGATTCATTTCTTTTCCAATCGCTATGATAAAACTTTGGATCACACACTGACCAAATATGTTCCATCTCTTTGTTTAGATACTCCGTGGCACTACAACTTGTTTGCAATAACAACAAGAAGTTCATCTCCCTCCATGCTGGACTTCCAGGTTCTTGTCATGATTCATATGTTTTCAATTGGATGCGGATTGCCCAACAACCAGAGATCTACTTTGACCAAGATCAATACCTTCTGGCCAATTTGGCTTATGCTAGTGGGAAATATGTAGTTCCAGCATACCGGAATGTTTCGTCCAATGATCAAGGAAAAACCAATTTTAGCTATCATCTTGCCCAATCACAAGTTTGGATTGAGCATGCCATAGGAATTCTGAAAGGAAGATGGGCCAGCTTACGGGAGATGAAAAACCAGCTCCAATGTTCCAAAGATATGAGGTTCCTCATCAACTGGATTATCACTTGTGTAATCCTTCACAACCTTTTGGCCGACATCAAAGATGAATGGGACAAAATATTCCAAGATGATATTCCTGATCCGCCTCAAGTCATCCCTGTCTCATCTGGTCCCTCATCTTCTTCTATGAGAGAGCGGATTCTTCCTCTCACCCTTGCCCGCTTTGATGAGTAATTTTTGATTTTGAAATTGGTAAAAATTCCCTTCACCGTATTTTTTTGGTTTTGGTTGTTCACCCAAGATTCATAGGCTGAGTTTTTTTTTTATTTTTTTTTTTAGTGGACTTGAATCCAAAAACACCTCCTCCTCAAACCCTGCCACTCACCAAATGCCACCCCCCTCCCCCTCACCACTCAACCCCTTCAACCTCACCCCACTCACTCACCGGTCAAACCCTGCCTCCTCCTCACCAAACCACCTCACTCATCACCACCACCTCATCTCACCTCACTCACTGAATCCCCTCCTCCTAATCCCGGTAAGCCCCCTCCACGCTCTTCCTCTTACTTCCCCTCACCAGTTGCTGATCCTTTGATCATTCAACCTGTAGTCCCCCCCTGGATCCCTTGGTCAATCCCTCAAGGTCAATCCCTCAAGGTGAGCCCCTCCCCTCCTCCAATTTCTCCTCTCATCGATCGAGCAATCGATTGCTTGATTGATTTGCAATTGATTGGCCATCGATTGGCCATCAATCGCTTGATCAATTGCGAATTGATGGCTCAATCAATTTGCAATAAATTGAGCAATCAATGGCAATTGCCAATCAATTGCCCAATCGATTGCCAATCAATTGGGCAATTGATTGAGCAATTGATCCGCAATCGATTGGCCAATTGTTTGGGCCAATCAATGCAGGGTTTTTGTAGGGTACAGGAACTGACTTCCCGTTTTTTTTTTTTTTTTTTTTTTTTTTTTTTTTTTTTTTTTTTTTTTTTTTTTTTTTTTTTTTTTAGGTTTTTGAGCTCGGCCAGAACACATTCTCTCAAGTCTTACGCCAACCAAGCTACGTCCTGGGAAAGTCTGGTTTGCCTAGTATGATGCCGGCTGCGGCTCCTCATCATTACCACTCCTCCCCATCTAATTCTATTCTTTTGATATCTATCAATTCCTTCACTGGCCACCAAACTCAAAATGTTATACATCCATCCAAATTTCACCTTGATCCTCACCTCGGGTGCAGCAAGTGCCTGGGAGGGAGAAAGATGGAAGGAGATGGTATGAAAAACATAAAGAGAGGTGGCAAGCAGATGAATCGTTGATTTTCATCTCTTTTTGATTTTTTTAATCCCACCGTTTCCATAATGAGAACGTTGCTGACATTTTTTTTTTATTTGTTTGACCGGTCTTTTCGTTTGTCCAGCCCCTTTTTTGATATTGATTCCTTCAATGCCTACCAAACTCAAAATGTTATACATCCATTCAAATTTCACCTTGATCCTCACCTCGGGTGCAGCAAGTGCCTGGGAGGGAGAAAGATGGAAGGAGATGGTATGAAAAACATAAAGAGAGGTGGCAAGCAGAGGAATCGTAGAAAAAGGAGGGCTCAAATGAGGGATTCGGAAATTTCTTTGGAAGTGACTGACAACTTGATCAAGGAAAAGTTTGCCTGGTCTAGACAAAAGCTATGCCCTTTGGATCTGTACCCTGCTATCATGGCTGAAAAGAAAAACAACCCTTGAAAACCCACCCAGGAAGAATTTAAGCAAGCAAAACAGACAATTGGGGCTTTCCACTTCTTCCACCATGGAAAAGTTATTGTTCTTGACCAATCTGATCACCATGCTCTTGTTGCCGTCATTGAATTTGTGCCTTTGGATCGACTATCTGAGCAAGATAAGAAAGATATCAACTTTGTGACGACATTCCTTCACAGTTCAAAAAAATTTGTCAACCCCATTGGTCCCTCAAGATGTTGGGGTGGAAAAATGTGGGCAATTGGTTGGCAAAAATCAATGAACCCTTTGGAGTTATTCGGACGTTATGTGAAGAAATCATCCATTAGATCTTCTCCTCAAGAGTACGCTGTCCTCAACTTGAAGGCCAACAAATTATCCCAAATTTTAGGACAAATGTTTTGTAATTTGGCCAAACTTGCCTTTGAATCAAACCGTGATACCATGAAGGACAGCAACATCCCCTCTTTCTCTTTGTTGGAATTTGGTTCCAAGCCTACACCTTTTGATTGCTCCCCACACCTCACTTTCACCTCGGATTCTTTTTACAATTCTCCTCATATTGACAAAGGCGACATCTCTGGCTATTCCTTTTAACTTGTGGTCCCAACCAACAAATCAAATGGTTGACTTATTGAAGATACGGATGAATATCAAGTTTTGGACGGTCAATTTGTTTTTCCTGACCTTGGCTTTGGAATTGATTTCAAGCAAAAAGGTATAGTCAAAATGGTTTGGGTGGCTAACAAGTACAAGCACTGTACCTTTCCAGCTGTGGACACAGCAACCCATACCAGAATGGCCATGTCACTCCAAATTAATAAAAAAACTCAGAGCACTTGTAGGGACATGAAAAACGGCCAAATTTACTCTAAAGAAAAAAATATCAATAAAAACAAAAAAGATTTGTATATTGGTGGGGTTAAGAATGCTCTCAAACATTGTTGTAGTAAAAAATAATTTGTTTTTCTTTCATCCATGCAAATATATTTACAAGCCCAGCATTTGAGTAATCTGCTGTATTTCTTCTACCAATCTACCACTGCCAATGCAAGCCAAAGCTACTGATACCTTATCCTTTTTTTTGTTTGCCCGTTGTTCCCTCTCCTTTTCCAGTTGCACTTGCTGCCAATCCTTCTCCTTTTCCTCTTTTTGAAACTCTAGCTCAGCTTGTTTCAACCTCCACTCAGCATCCAATTTTTTTTGATTAGCCAAAGTCTTGGCTTGCTGCTTTTGACCATCCATGGCCAGTTGGCAATCCCACTTTTGCTTTTCAAACTGAAGTTTATCTGATTCAATTTGTGATTTCACTGTTTTTTGGAGGGGAATGGCAATGAGCATGATTTTGAAATCAAGGATATTGAATCAATCAACTTACATGAATCTCGCTTCTCCATGATTTCTTCAAAGCCCGAAAAACTGGAAGTGTTTCTCCTCTTTTGATGACTTTTGGGGTTGACATTGATGGAATTGGAGGCCTTTTGCTTACCCTTGGCAGAGGAGGTTTGAGTCTGAAAGTCCTCACTAGTATTTGAAGGCAATGTGGGAGGCCCCATTGGCTTGAGTTTTTGGCCAATCAAAAATGGATGAGCCTGTTTTTTTACAATGTAAATCAGTCAGGAGCAACCAGACAGAATCAAAAACAATTTAGTTCCTTACTTGAGCCAATGTTGATGGCAACGGTGATCCAGGAATAACATCCTCCTCATTGGGCAAGTTCTCCAGTTGTTCTGCCCCAGGAAGAGAGCAATCAAAAGAAGGAAGTGAGGGGTCCAAGGTTGGGATTGACTGATCAATCAATACCAAAGTAGAAGTGATTGAAGCCAATTGTGTTTGAATATCCTCCTCGTCATCAGATGGGGGCCACTCCAAGGTCCCCGTTGGTAGGCTGAGCATCCCCAGCCAAGTCCTCAGCATCAACGGAATTGGATTGTTGGGCATTGAAAGCAGCTAGGGGGGTGATGTTGGCCTTCTTTCTGAAGATTTCATCCATTTGAATATAAAAAGGACAAATGAAGTCCAACTTATCAACCACCGAGTTGATTCCTTTGGCTTTGTCCAAGTCGGTGATACCAAAGCCAGTAGAGATAGACATGGAGTGGGCCTTTTTGTACTTGGCTCAATAGTTTTTGAACCGCTCCCTCATCTGTTTGGATGACAGATCCAGCCTACCTTTTGTTTTGTTCTTGAGTTCATTGGCCATCAGGAGATAACCATTGACCTTAGAGGATTGAGGTCGGCCAACACGTGTTTTGTTGTCGGATCCAAAGCAGGCATTGTAGTTGGAGGGAATTTTCAGCCAGTTTACCAGGATGATGTGATCAGCTCTCTTGAGCTGACTTGAGCCCTTGGAAGCTGATGGGGGAGGATTGTTTGTTGTGGAGTTCCTTGGCGATGTTCTCTTGGGTGTGTTGGACTTGTGGGGGGAGGTTCGCTGAGGGGCCATTTGAAAGAGTTTGGGCTACGCAAGTGATGAGAGTGGTGAAGTTTTGAGAGCGATAAAGTGGATGAGAGTGATCAAGTGATGAGAGCGGTTAAGTGATGAGAGTGATGAAGTTTTGAGAGCAATAAAGTGGATGAGAGTGATCAAGTGATGAGAGCGGTTAAGTGATGAGAGTGATGAAGTTTTAAGAGCAATGAAGTTTTGAGAGCGATGAAGTGGATGAGAGTGATCAAGTGATGAGAGTGATAAAGTGATGAGAGTGGTCAATCAATTTTATGATGAGGGTGGGGGTAAAAAATTTTCCGATGAGGTCAGAGGTAGAAGGAGGTGGGAAGACAGGGGTGTATGACGCGGACAGGTGGTGGAAGCATTTAAATACTTTATTTGAAAAAACCCACTTATTTCAGGTTAACTTTGACACGTCTGATCTGAAATAAGTGGGTTTTTTTGATTTTTAATGGCGGGTTTGAAATGGCGGATTTGGGTTGAAACCCGCCATTAAAAAATGGCGGGTTTGGTTAACTTTGATACCCCCTATTATGAATGTATGTACTGTTGACGAGCCTTGCAGAGAATATTCCATACTGATTCCATAGTCCTGTGTATACTATAATTAACCCATGGTTTAAACTCATAAGGAGTTATGAAATTCTCACCTCATTTCATTCAAGAGACAGGAATTCTTTGCTATTACCGAGCGTGATCTCATTCCTAGGGGGACACTCGGGAGAATGCTCAGCCCTGATATCATCGTACCAATGTTCAGATCGATGGTCAGAAACATTTCCATCCAGGCTTTGGGCATTCCTGTCGGTGGATAAGTATTATGTATGCGGACCAGGTGTGCGCTGACTCGGTCGGGCGATATTTGTTGAGTATCAATGTTTCGTTGCTCAGGTTTCTCCATGGCGTGCCGCGATGGGTTATTTATATGTCGTCCTGCGGCTGGTAGAGACCATGCCCACAGCTCGGCCAACAATATTCGTATCCCAAGCTTGGTTGAAACGAAGCGCATTAATATGGTCTTGCAATTCTGCTGGGGAGTTGAAACAACTCAAGCCTCCGTGTGCGTCGGGTGTTTCTGACACCAATGGAAGAAGTTCTCAATGTGAGGAGGGTGGTAGAGACAAACCCCAAGTTGTTCCGTTCTTGGGAAGAAGCGAAACCAGTTCGCCCACCGGAGTTCCGTCCCCAAGCCATCAACTTGTGATCGTCCTCGCAGTCCCCCACAGAATTGTTCTTCTCAACCAGTCATGGCGCCTTGAAGTCTGTCGCTCCATGTGCTCTTTAGGCTTATTTCCGACCCGCCGACAAGCCGAACCAGTCTTCTCCGACAGTCATAACGGCTCAGGAATTCGAGACCCTCGTCCGATGCAGTCTACATTGTCGACTCCGTAAGGTGAAACATCTCAGGCTTAACTCATGAGACTTGACTTGTTTTGCACCGCGATCGTCGCGGTGGCAAACACGGCCCCATTCAAAGCGCTTCCACTTGGGAGTCGCCATCTTGAGTCACCAAGCTCAGACGAAGGGGAACTTCGATGGGTGACCTCAAATTTCCTCAAAACCTCAAGCTCAATTCAAAAACGCGAACCCGGGCATATCCCAAAGGCCTCCAGTTCTACTCAACTCAATCCTCGGATGGATCACCTCATCGGCGATTTTGGCGTCCCTGGGGTGCCCGATCCACCCGTGCTCATGCCGAGCAGGGCCGTCCAAATCCCTCCAAAAAAAACCGACGAGCTCCCGGTTACTCAGCTTCTTGACTCAAGAACCGGGCGGCCTCACGCAAGCTCTCCCCGATCACCAACCCTGAGCCATGCACATTCCCGAACAAATGCAAATTATCTCTCATTTAAATCATCAGCGCTTCAGTCTGGACCCTACTTGCGGGCAAAATCCTCCGTTGTGGACTCCCAGTCAAGTGAACCAGGGTCACTCGATCTGTCGAAATCTCGATCGCAGCGCATAAGTCCTGCATCCCCTGGTTAGTATCTAATCTGATGGATTTGGCTCTTTCTTGGCACCATCCTCACTTCAATTTTGTCAATGTAACTCCCTCTATTGTCTATTTGGAAGAAACCGAGTCCTCTCCGCTAAGAAACACGTCAGCGTCCAACAAAGTCACCAATCGGCTCAAGAATTTGTGTCAGTTTCCAAGCCTTTTTTCAAGAGCCTCCAAGAATTGAACTAATCCCACGCTTACTCACACTGAGAAAAGTTCGAGACGCCTGGGGAAAGCTTCAGAAATGGTATTACGGTATGTCGTTGGCAGTCATTTCTAGCTTCGTGGCATGACTTAGACACTAGTCAGCTTCATAGGGTAATTCTTCTAATTTTGTCCAATTTTGAAACTAATTTTGCTTGCAACTCGAAGCCTCTGTTGCATGTTTCAAACCCAGTCAAAAGATACGAAAAAAGCCAGTAGCCCACCAGGATCACTCCCAGTCAAACTCCCTCCAGACTTCATCAGCCTCTCATGAGATATCCGAGATTGAAGAGACGAAGCCAAATTTTGTCAATACAGGTCCGTTGAAATTTCAACGCAGTTTTCTAGATATATCTTTGACTTTTTTCCTTTGTACAATTGGCTCAACCCCACTAGAACCCGCGAGTCATGACGGACTCACAAATACGAAAGTCTCCGGCCATCATCAAGATCATATTCAGTCACTGAAGCCGGAGCGACCGGCGGAAGCTTTGTCGCACCATATGGCAGCCAAATGGTTGCCTCAGCCTGTGCAACGATTGGCAACTCACGCAAGCTCCTATATTTCCTATTATTGGCCAGCTAACCATGTGTCTCATTTTTACAACTCGTGGTTCTCGCCCGCTGGTCGTGAGTCGTCCCAGGTTATTTCCAGTCGGCCCCCATCCTCCGTGTGCTATCTTATCGATCCTCATCCTAGACTCTTGACGGCACCTTAGCTCGGCTCACTTCATCTTCCAAGGTGCCCGGTGTTACCAACCATCCAGCTCCACCCACAGACGACACACCACTCCGCAAGGAACCACTCGGAGTAAGCAACGATAAAGGACAAGCCGTTGTCCGCGACGATGAAGAACAGCAACAACAAATCGCGAGTCACGGTGGCGATGTTAGCCCATCATCGGCTAGTACATCTGGCATCCAGGGGCAAGGGGCGCGGCGAGTTCGCAGCTTCACGCCAGCTTCAGCCGAAGGTTAGTCGAGTCACCGATTGCAGGCTATTTCCTTGTTGGTGTGGTCTAATATGATTTATCATTTTTGGCAGGCCAATTAATAGCAAGCCTGCTCGAACCTTTGGATTTCGAGGTACTCTCAGGTGTCATTCATGCAAGTCTTAAAGGGGGGAACTTGTCCGCTAGGATTTTCGCAGCTCTGGTAAAAGAAACTACCATTGAGAACATTTTCCACGAGTTAATACACGCGTATGCCCCAGAAGCAGAAAATCGTCTACGCCTGTACCAAATTCCTCCGAACCTTCTCCAATCTATAGAAAACAGCTTGCGAATTCTACGGTCAAACCTCGATTAGATAGGGTCTCCCAGTGGCCTCAGTCACATGAAGAGCGCCTGGCGAAGGATTTTAATCACTTCACCTTTCAATTTCACGAGACATGGACATTAGACAGTGAAACTCCGGCGGAAAAGTATTGCATATTCTTCTTGACGGAATTGGCACGATTCTGTTCATGCGTAAATGGGATCGAGAATTTCACATTGGGTCATGCTCAAGGTTTCGGTAGGCGGTAAAAAGTTCCAGGAGGGAATCAAGCGCCATTGCTTCCTGGAAGATATCTGCAACAGCATTTTAGTAAAAAAATCACTTGTGATGTGACAAGCTACGTTTGAGCCTTGTATCTGTTGGAATCCCTCGACTCAACAACCGACCAAAGGGCGACCAGAAGACCTATTTGGGACAGACTTGACAACATCTAATGTGAAAACTCGGTAAACCTAAACTCTGTCTATCATCAGTTAGGTTTCAAGGAGCGTGTATCTACTGTTATCTATAACCTGTTGTTGCTTTCTCCTTTCTTCTTTTCACATCAGTTGTCGTTTCTCCTTCTCTTCGCCAAAACCTCGTTCAGGTATTTCCCATCTTATCGTCTCCCTTGGTCCCATGACCTGTGCCCCACTTGCCTTAACTTGCTAGTCCATTCTTTCAGGGTTGACTTCATTTATTCTCACGGTGTGCAATTTAGTGTCGTATCATGTGATGCGACACCCAGACTGGGCATAAAAGCATGCATAGCCCAGGGGCAACATGAGGTGTGACATTGTCACCCCAGGCATGAATTACATCTTCTATCTATCTACTAACAACCATATATATTTGTCTGTCACCCAATTCTGCTGTGACCTAGTCCCGTGGCCCACTCGGCTGTGTCACCATTGTGAGAATTTTAAGTAGGAGGCTCCGGTTGAGACACTTAAGAGATAAGGAGGAAAGATCTTGTAACGCCAAGTGAAGCGGATCAGGGAGTTGCAGGGAGCACTCAAGTTCAAGATTGAGTATGAACGGATGAAGTTTATTTACTTGAGAGCTGGCAGCTTAAGTAGACTAAGTACAAGATAGGCTGACCAGTGGTTGGAAAGATGAGTAACAACAATGAATAAAAATGTTTTCAATACTGAGCCTCTGAGTCAACACTGCTTGGAGGACAACATAGGGCAAACTGAGATCAAAGAATATTGAGCTGAAACAAGTATGGTTATACTCAAGATTTAGGCAACATAAATTTCAGACTAAAAATCTAACAGCCATCACCCACAGGTTGACAGGGACCTGGAGCGGGGTACTTATACCTGCTCCAATCCATAGTATACCATACCGGAACCAATGTCTGATACCAAGTCCTAATTACAGTCTCAAATCTTCCCTCTGGTTATAATTATTATCAATGTTATGAATCCTGAATTCAGTGCCCACCCAATTGACTTTGAAACAATCATTCAAGCTGCCTTAGCCAAGCAAGCCAAGACTCTTGAAGCTGAAAGAAATCAGGCCCTAAAGCAGCAAGCTGCCTATTTTGAGACAACTCTTCAAGACCTTCAGTCAAAAATTAATAATCTCCCAGCTATTGATAAAGCCAAAACATCAACTTTACAATCAAAGTCCAAATCCCCCACAGACTCTCTCACCCCAAAGAAAAACCCTAGTTCCAAGACCCCCCACCCCAGAGTCACCCAAGCCAAGTTGGAGCATCCATCAAACCTCAACAAGCATCATCATCTTCTTCAAAGAAACCAAAGAATACCAGTGTCACACAACCACCCCACGTACTATAGGGCAATCTTAGATGATTGTGAGCGCAAAGGGAGAGACTGAGCACAAAGGGAGAGACTGAGTGCAAGGGCAAGTGCAAGGTAGCAAAGCTAACTGCAAAGTGCAAACTTATGGTTGAGTAACTCAACACACAGTGAGAGGGATGAATTGCTCCAATGGAAAGGAAACTAAAGCCAAGCCCAATGTGATGACTGGATTTAGCAAAATGCAAGAATGTATGAAATTAACTAACTGAGGAGACAATCTTCAGGCAAGCGGCGTAGCCTTTATAAGGTAATCCAAAGTGACTAGATACAACCTGATGGACAGCCAACTACAGTTAAGAGGCAATGAGACAATGAAAGACATGAACGGATTGGGAAATGAAATAACAGTATAGATTTTTTCAAGGTCATGACGTAGATGCAAGGCAATAGAGCCTGAGCGTACAAGGGTGTCACAGATGGGATAGGAAGGAGTGACATGAGAGACAATCCAAATATAAGGATGTAATTAATGCAGGGTAAGGGACTAGTGCAACTGGAAACTATACAGTTGGTGTGGCTAAGTAGTGTGGGTGCAAGCTAGCAAGAGTGCATGACCAGGAATGGGAACCCAAGGGCTATTGATACCCAGGGTGGAAGAGCAGAGCTCAAATGGATGGTTGACTGGAGTAGAGTTAACAGCAAGGTTTGCAAGTAGGTGCTGAGTCAGTCACCAAGAATGGAAGGTTTTTATGCAAGTCAGATTTGATAAGCAGAAGGCACCATTAATTTTGTGCTTCTATTTGTGTAACATGTATGGACTGAGGTAGATTTTACTGAGGAAAGGATATGTCAAAGTGAGGGAGACAATAATCCTTAAGCTTGAAGTGTGACAGTTGCGCGGGTATAAAGATGCAAGCTCCTGCAAGCATTCAGATGATTCTCCCATTGATTCCAAAATTTGTTGTGAGTACTGTATACCCGTAGTTATTATCCTACTTCTTTGTCTCTCAAATAAATTTATAATTAAAATATGTTTTCCTAGCCATCTTGTTGTGAAAACTGCATTTGTTGAAATTAACAATGTGTCCTAAGTACTGCCGCAAGAGGTCTCCAAGGAAAATGCAAGCAATGTTGACTGCGCAAGGTTGCTCTCACTTTTCCTATAAATAGTAAACTAATAGTGGATACCCCAGTAGCATCTAGGAGTGAGGTGCAAAGCCAAAGGTCTGCGCGGCAAGTGAACTATCATATACTGTCAGTGCTGGAGATCAAATTCTTAGGCATCCAAAACCCTGGTAAGTTTAAGGCTTAGAGAATAACAATAAATAATCAGAAGAAATGGAACTAATATAATTTTTGTTCTTGATAGCACTAACAAGATTCAAAAGGTATACTAATAAGACACCTCCACTTCCCCCACTGTATATTGCATGGTTGTCATAATTCAAGGTGTATCAGATGAATACCAAGGTGCAAGGCAAAGTGTGAGCTGAGTAATTGGCGATAGTCAAAGAAGCAAGGGAGGAAGGGATAATGGCTGAAGGAGAGGGTGATACAGAAAAAAGGGAAGGATATTAAGAGGAAGGAAACCGGACAGAGGGAAGGGATGGAACAGAACAAGAGATAGAGTAACGGGGTGGAATGGAAGGCCAAGATGGAGAGAACCAGGTGCAAGTTGGAGCGCCCATTGAAAGTGATGCAAGGCAATTAACTGGAAACTTTGGAGAAGGTTTGTCAAGAAGACAAAGGAAGAGAGCACATGAGGAGCTCTTGGAGGATGGTGGATGGAATGCCCTGCAAAAGAGGGCTTGGACTGCAAGGTGCAAGGAAATCTTTGAAAGGCACCTGGTGACACAAGTAATGGTTTTGCAGAGGATGTCTTCTCTGATAAATAACAAGGATTTTGATGAATTTAGGTTGATGGTAGAGGAATTGACCCAAAATTGAGAGGAAGCGGAAAGAGAAGTAAAGGAAAAATTGTAGAAATGTATTTTATTTGTAATCTTATTTTATTATAATATATATAGGTTATTTTATCATTATTATTGGGGTGATGATAAATTCACAACTCCAGTTGTGTGGGAGTTGTGTAGGGCCCCACACAACCTGTGGGAGTTGTCTAGGGCCCCTCAATGCATGGGGGCCCATAGGCTACTCCAAAGGGTTGTTCTAAACATGTGCAACCCCTGGGGGGCATATACACCCCATAATGGGCATTTTTGATTTTTGTGACCCTGTACACAACCATATTATTTATTATTTATTATTTATTATTTATTTTTTATTATTTATTATTTATTATTTATTATTTATTTTTTATTATTTATTATTTATTATTTATTATTTATTATTTATTATTTATTATTTATTATTTATTATTTATTATTTATTATTTATTATTTATTATTTATTATTTATTATTTATTATTATTTATTATTTATTATTTATTATTTATTATTTATTATTTATTATTTATTATTTATTATTTATTATTTATTATTTATTATTTATTATTTATTATTTATTATTTATTATTTATTATTTATTATTTATTATTTATTATTTATTATTTATTATTTATTATTTATTATTTATTATTTATTATTTATTATTTATTATTTATTATTTATTATTTATTATTTATTATTTATTATTTATTATTTATTATTTATTATTTATTATTTATTATTTATTATTTATTATTTATTATTTATTATTTATTATTTATTATTTATTATTTATTATTTATTATTTATTATTTATTATTTATTATTTATTATTTATTATTTATTATTTATTATTTATTATTTATTATTTATTATTTATTATTTATTATTTATTATTTATTATTTATTATTTATTATTTATTATTTATTATTTATTATTTATTATTTATTATTTATTATTTATTATTTATTATTTATTATTTATTATTTATTATTTATTATTTATTATTTATTATTTATTATTTATTATTTATTATTTATTATTTATTATTTATTATTTATTATTTATTATTTATTATTTATTATTTATTATTTATTATTTATTATTTATTATTTATTATTTATTATTTATTATTTATTATTTATTATTTATTATTTATTATTTATTATTTATTATTTATTATTTATTATTTATTATTTATTATTTATTATTTATTATTTATTATTTATTATTTATTATTTATTATTTATTATTTATTATTTATTATTTATTATTTATTATTTATTATTTATTATTTATTATTTATTATTTATTATTTATTATTTATTATTTATTATTTATTATTTATTATTTATTATTTATTATTTATTATTTATTATTTATTATTTATTATTTATTATTTATTATTTATTATTTATTATTTATTATTTATTATTTATTATTTATTATTTATTATTTATTATTTATTATTTATTATTTATTATTTATTATTTATTATTTATTATTTATTATTTATTATTTATTATTTATTATTTATTATTTATTATTTATTATTTATTATTTATTATTTATTATTTATTATTTATTATTTATTATTTATTATTTATTATTTATTATTTATTATTTATTATTTATTATTTATTATTTATTATTTATTATTTATTATTTATTATTTATTATTTATTATTTATTATTTATTATTTATTATTTATTATTTATTATTTATTATTTATTATTTATTATTTATTATTTATTATTTATTATTTATTATTTATTATTTATTATTTATTATTTATTATTTATTATTTATTATTTATTATTTATTATTTATTATTTATTATTTATTATTTATTATTTATTATTTATTATTTATTATTTATTATTTATTATTTATTATTTATTATTTATTATTTATTATTTATTATTTATTATTTATTATTTATTATTTATTATTTATTATTTATTATTTATTATTTATTATTTATTATTTATTATTTATTATTTATTATTTATTATTTATTATTTATTATTTATTATTTATTATTTATTATTTATTATTTATTATTTATTATTTATTATTTATTATTTATTATTTATTATTTATTATTTATTATTTATTATTTATTATTTATTATTTATTATTTATTATTTATTATTTATTATTTATTATTTATTATTTATTATTTATTATTTATTATTTATTATTTATTATTTATTATTTATTATTTATTATTTATTATTTATTATTTATTATTTATTATTTATTATTTATTATTTATTATTTATTATTTATTATTTATTATTTATTATTTATTATTTATTATTTATTATTTATTATTTATTATTTATTATTTATTATTTATTATTTATTATTTATTATTTATTATTTATTATTTATTATTTATTATTTATTATTTATTATTTATTATTTATTATTTATTATTTATTATTTATTATTTATTATTTATTATTTATTATTTATTATTTATTATTTATTATTTATTATTTATTATTTATTATTTATTATTTATTATTTATTATTTATTATTTATTATTTATTATTTATTATTTATTATTTATTATTTATTATTTATTATTTATTATTTATTATTTATTATTTATTATTTATTATTTATTATTTATTATTTATTATTTATTATTTATTATTTATTATTTATTATTTATTATTTATTATTTATTATTTATTATTTATTATTTATTATTTATTATTTATTATTTATTATTTATTATTTATTATTTATTATTTATTATTTATTATTTATTATTTATTATTTATTATTTATTATTTATTATTTATTATTTATTATTTATTATTTATTATTTATTATTTATTATTTATTATTTATTATTTATTATTCATTATTCATTATTCATTATTTTTTATTTATTATTTATTATTTATTATTTATTATTTATTATTTATTATTTATTATTTATTATTTATTATTTATTATTTATTATTTATTATTTATTATTTATTATTTATTATTTATTATTTATTATTTATTATTTATTATTTATTATTTATTATTTATTATTTATTATTTATTATTTATTATTTATGATTTATTATTTATTATTTATAATTTATAATTTATAATTTATAATTTATTATTTATTATTTATTATTTATTATTTATTATTTATTATTTATTATTTATTATTTATTATTTATTATTTATTTTTTATTATTTATTATTTATTATTTATTATTTATTATTTATTATTTATTATTTATTATTTATTATTTATTATTTATTATTTATTATTTATTATTTATTATTTATTATTTATTATTTATTATTTATTATTTATTATTTATTATTTATTATTTATTATTTATTATTTATTATTTATTATTTATTATTTATTATTTATTATTTATTACTTATTATTTATTACTTATTATTTCTTATTTATTATTTTTTATCTATTATTTATTATTTATTACTTATTATTTATTATTTATTATTTATTATTCATTATTTATTGGAGGCTAAAAAACTTGATTTTAGGTGTTCAGCGTGTCACACGGCCTGTTTGAGTTGTTTAGGGTGCCACAAGGCCCATTTGAGTTGTTTAGCATGCCACACGGCCCATTTGAGTTGTTTAGGGTGCCACAAGGCACATTTGAGTTGTGTACACGACTCTACACCACTCAAAGAGTCGTGAATTTAAAATTAACCTAAAATAACGTTAACAGAAAGGGGTAAAAAAACCACAAAAAAAACTAATCATTGAATTAACCACTTTGTGCTTCCTTTCTCTTCCTCTTCTCTTAGGTACTTTAACATATTCAAAACCAGATTGATTCCTCTTAGATGAATGCTGAGAAAATCTTTTGCTCTTATTTGGGTCTCCTTTGGGTCTTTCAGAAATTTTCCTTTCTTCCTTTGATAGGGGTTCTTGAATGGGAGTCAGTTGATACTTCCATTTGAACAGTTTCATCATTTCTTCAAGGTAAAAATTTTGTTCTCCTGGGTGCAATTTAAGGAATTCTTCAAAGAGTTCATTCTGAAACCAGTTTATTTTGTTTGATTGGGAAGGTGATTCATGAGATTATTGAGAAGGTTGAAATGAACCCTTCTCATCAAGCTATGAATAATTCCAAAATGAAATAAAATAATTCAGAAATCAAAGTAAGAATTATTTTTTTCTCCAAGAAAAGAAAGCATACTGCAATAGGAGGTTTGACATGCCATTGGGGATGAAAAGTATCAAAAAAAAATTGATTCTCTTGAAATTGGCATTCTTCACTTGGTGTACACAAAGAACACCCGTGAAAAAAGAATAATCACAATCAAAACAGGTGGTTTATTTTTCTGCTGAAATGTGAAAGGAATGCACAATCTTGAGAGCATAGTGGCTTATTTTTCCTGAGAGGTGTTCAACACAATATGGGAGACCAATAAAGTTCTTGAAGTCTTTCTGGGAAGCTTCAATGGAATTTTAATGGAGTTGAATTGAAACTGAATAATATATTTGGTGGAATAAATCAGAAAAGGAACCAGAAGAAGTTGTGATTAAATTTTTGAAATATGAATGAAGCCCTTCTATGCTACATGTGCTGGTATTTCCAAAACCCAGGTGCTTGTTTGCAGCATATGAAACAAATTTTCCTTTTAGAGGAGGCCAATTTTCAAGAAGTTATTCAGAATTAGGGGTATCCCAGACTACACTCAGTTTGGTAAAATTATCTTTATAAGAATTCTCAGATTTGGATTATACCAGCATATTAAGTCTTTTCTGAATATCATCCATTCTTCTTCAGATTTGAAGTGCGTTTTAAAATGTGTTTGAGTGTTTTTGAAGACATGTCAGACACAGAGTAAATGATGAGAGTTGGGAAATAAATTTTCCAATGGAATGAATCAGGGCTTGCTCTTTTTCAGTCACAATGAATGTGGATTTTTCATGTTATAATAATTTATGAAGTTGATGGAAAGCCCAATTATAGTCTTCCTTTATTTCTTGGGGAAGGAAACATAAAACAACATAGAATGTTGTAGCAAAATTTTTGACCCCAACAATGTGAAGAAGAGGCATGGAAAATTTGTTGGTTTTATAGGAACATTCCATCATTAACACCTATGGAAAGAGTTTGATTAATTTGATGGGATCCGGGGAGAAATGAATAAATAACTAATATGACCATTTTGATTATTTATTTCATATGTAAAAGAAGAGTTTCTTAATTCCATTATTAAAGCTTCTATGGGTAATTTTCCTTCCAGTTTTTCTCTTTTCTTTTTTAATTTTTGATCTTTTGTCATTTATTGTACTAAGGGTTGTTTGAACAGGAGAATTGGAGGACTGCATCAACAAATTAGGAATTTTCATGGGAGGAACCCCAGCCTTGATTAAAGAATTTACCATATCCTCTTGATCACTCTGAATCCTTTTATGAGCTGGATGGGTGGATGGATCAGTTGATGGTGGATGATTGTGATCAGGGAATTGGATTTTTATTTCCCAAAGACCAGACTTCTTGTAAAAGATTCCAGAGAATTTGGAGGGAAAGTTTGTTTTTCTAGTTGATGAAAGTCTTTTGCTACACCAATTGTGTCTATTTTTCCCAGATTTTTCAAATTGGTAAGTATATCTTTGCTCTTTAGTATTAGAGACTTTGGTGTAAATGGCATATCCATGGGATTTATGCCAATGTTGAAAAGCACCCAAAAGTTCCCTCATTGAATGATATGATAATTGAGGTGGAGGAGTCACAGGGGTGGAATCATGGGGGTGATATAAATCAGTTGAAGCAGGAGAAGGACAGGCAGCAGAGGCAGATAGTGGAGCAGAAGATGAAGCAGCAGAGGCAGATAGTAAAAGTGGATTGATGTGTTGTTCAGACATTTTTTGTTAGGGATTTTGATTTTGAGATGGTTTTTTTTTATGAAGACTTGATTTTTTTTAATTTTTGATTGATTCTTTGGATTAAGGGGGTTGAGTTGGTGGAGGTGGAGTTTTTAACTTGCTTTTTTGAGTTTTATTGAGTAGCATGGTTGATTGGTGCTGAGTTGTGATGATTGGTGATGGTGGCAATGATTGGTGTGGTGTGGAGTGGATTCTGGATTTTGACAGGTGATTTTGTGGTTGAGGAGAGGATTTGACTGCCCGAAGAGGTGAGGAGGAGGCATGAAATGATTGAAAATAATATTTAATATCAGATTATTCATATAGAAGAGCCCAAGAACAAAGACCTACCCCAAAAAGGGGTTTAAACATGGTATTTTGAGGTTAGATGTTTGAGTGCCAAAGCAAGGTCCAAAAAGGGTGATGATAAATTCATAATTCCAGTCGTGTGGGAGTTTTTAAGGGCCCTATATGGCTCAAATGAGCCATGGGGGGCCATAGAAGACTAAAAAGGGCCTTCCCAAACACGCTCAACCCCTGGGGGGTTGTATAGGAGCTGTTTACCCCCCAAACATTGCAATTTGGAGCTGTGTACCCCCGTGCACAGCTCTAAATTGCTTTTTTTGGGGGTGCTTGCCCCCCCTGAAGTTGTGTCAGAATTTTAAACACCCCCTGGACAACACTTGGGTTCCCTTAACCCAAATTTGGGATCAATGCATAATTTTTGGGACTGTTGTTCCACACCTAGTGATTCCAAATTGACTTTAAAGTGAAACCAAAGTGAAAGTAAAGTGAAAATTGAAATCATATAAAAACCTGCAAACAATTCTTTCTCAACTCAAAAGTGAGCAAACTTTTTTTGTCCGATTGAAAGTTGGATTGAATATTGAAGTATACCATTGCATTTTTTTGCATGGGAACAGTGGAAAGCCCTCCTTCTTCTGAAATGGCTGCGTGGAAGGTCTAAATTTATAGTGCCATCAACAAAGCTTTGGAAAAAGAAAAAAAGGATTGGGCTAATGAAACATTGGAGGCCCCAATTGCATCCTCATCAAGGGTCAAAATTGAGGAACAAAATGTTTCAAAGTGGGATGAAACCTCTGGTTGTGAGTAAAATTTTATGTTACAGAGGTCTTTTCTGGATTAAATTTGATTCAAACTAACTTATGGGGTGCCTGTAAATATGAAACTACAAAAAATAACCATTGAATTGGTGCCAGATCCACTCGACCCACCTCCTATGAGAAATTTTACTACTAGGGAAGAGGCCCAAAACTATTGTCAAACATGGGCTATGAAGCATGGTTATTCTCTGAAAGTTTTTAACTCAAAGAAAAATAAATATGTAGATTTGGCCTGTGATTGCCATGGTTCCTATTCAGGACAACTTCTTACCAAAATTTCTAGACAAACTCACACAAGGAAGGTGGGGTGCAATTTTTTAATCCATGCAAGTGGCACAAAGGCAGACCCCTTGTGGCAACTCTCCTATAAAGAAACCCAACATAACCATCAACCATCTGAACATACCTCTGTGCATCCTCAACTGAGGAGAATGTTGGAGGTGGCCTTAGAAAATCTAATAGAGGGCATAAATGATGGGCTCAAAAAATTCCAGTTTAAAATTAAATTGAGCAAGATTGATGCAGGGGATTATGTTGATGACCAAAAGAGCTCTAACACTAAGTGGAAGGTAATGCTTGCAGAACTAAAGGTGAAAAGTGTTATGGTGGTACTCTATGAACAGCTTTAAGAAACAAGTTGGATTCACTGGTCAAAGTTCAGTGGAGAGGGTCACTTGGAGGCCCTGTACTTAGCACATCCTGAGGCAGTAAATATTTAAAAACAATTCCATCATATTACTATGTTGGATTTTACTAATAAGGCAAATAAGTACAAAATCACGCTATTGAATGTTGTAGGAATGACATCAAATTGGACAACTTTCACAAAAGCTCTTGTTTTTATAACAAAAGAAACATTTGAGTTCTACAGTTGGTCTGAAAACACATTAAAGGAGTTGGCTTATGATTCTGAGAGACTTCCAAAAGTCCTTGTGATAGACCATGAAAAATCTCTGATTTGTGATATTGAATCTAGTTTCCCTGAGTCATCAAGACAATTTTGCACTTGGCACTTGTCTAAAAACATAAAAGCAAACTATAAAGCACACTTTTTTATTGAATTTGAAGGATGGAACAGCTTTATGAATCTGAAGGCAAAGTATGGGGCCTCAAAGACCAAGGAGGAGGCGGAGGTCAATGATGCGGAAATCAGAGTAGGTCTAAATCACTGCTTCTTATTCTTCCTAGTTTTGGGTTCCAAACTTTTGACTCGAATAGTTTTTCTTGAAAGACTATGATAATGTACTTTATTATATGAAAAATAACATTTTCCCATCAAAGAGACATTTGTAACAGTGTGGACTTGTATAAACCCAGATTTTGGAAAAAAAAACATCTTGGGTTGAAGGGGCCCATCCAACTCTCAAACAATTCCTTGCAAACTCTTTGGGAAACATGTTGGACATTTGGAAAAGCCTTGATGGAACAGTTTTGAATCAAATTAAAGTGGTTCATGTGTCACATTATAACTCTCAAATTAAGTTAGGGACAGTTCTTCCACCTGTACTGTTATCATTGGGTTAAAAATTGTATTTAGAGGAAATTCAGCTTATTAGGGAACAATTCAAGAAGTTCAAACATGATCATGATGGCAAACTTTGCACCAAGTCATATTCCATGACTATGGGTTTTCCCTGTTCCCACCAAATAGGTGACAGTGTAGCATTCAGAGGATCCATGGCACCCAAAGATGTTCATCCTCAGTGGAGGTTGGACTATGACCCTTGCATTTCTAGTTCTGTAAGTTGGCTTAAGTTGGATTGTGCAAATAAATATGTGATTAATGCTTTTTGATTAATGATTCCTAATTCACTAATGGTGTATCCTTCTGAATTTTTCAAGTGCAATGTTGACAAAATTCTAAGCATTCCTCAGTGACCTGAAAACATGAATTCAATGATCTTGTAATCTCCAGATCATGAGCAAAGCAGCCTATTGAAGTATATCATTTAGAAGATTAAAAAATATTGATTGAAGCCAAGACTTGAACCTAAATTCTTACAATAAAGTAGGGGAAGGCCAAAATTGACAGATACGCGGCAAGAAAAATCCTGGTATGAGCATGTTGAAAAACAACTCAAGGGGGAAAAAAGGACTAGAAGTGCTCCAAATAAGAAAAGAAAATTGTAAGTCTTTTCTTTTGGGATATGTTCATTTTTTGGTTTAATGAACTTATTTAGTAACTAATTATGAATTGTTAGTCAAAGTTGGCAGAATCTGAATCTGAATTTCATAGTTCAGAGGAAGAGACTGGAAGTGAATTGGGATCACTTAATTTGGAATCAGAATCCTCTGCAGAGGAAGAAAACATGCAGAAAAGCTCAACCAGAAGCTCATTTTTGGTGATTATTCATATGAATGGTTTGATTCAAAATGAATAATAAGTTAGTTTTGATGATAGGAACCAAACATGAAATACCTCAATCAAATACCCAAGAAATTCCATAAGTTCTTGGGTGAGGTTTAGGATCTGATTGGAGACGGGAATTGCAGATTTAGAGTCATTGTTAAATCTCTTGGTTATGAAGAACATGGTTGGTTTAAAGGGAGAAAAGAAATGATACAAAAATTTTAGGAACATAAAGCATGCTACATTAAGATTCTTGGTGGTGCAAAGGAGGTCAAAAACATTAAACAAAGAGTTTATTTTGAAGACATCAATGAAAAGATTTCCTCCTCAAAATGGCTAGCTAAATTATATATGGGTCAAATAATATCAGACACATATTCCAGACCTATATGTTTCATTTCATTGGAGTAATGTGATACTTATACTCCAATTAAAAATGGTTGTACTGATCAATCAGATCCAATGTTAATTTACTTTGTAATCAATAAACATTGGGTTCTATTGGTACTTGAGGTAGAAATGATTCCAATCCTGCCCATTGTAGCAAAACCGCGTTCCTTGATTTCTAAAGAAGCCTCTTGTTGGGTTTATCATCTCAAAGATCAACTGCAAATGTATTGTAGATTATAGAGCTCATAGAATTTGACTTCATTTCACCATTGGATTTCATATAAATTTTAATTCTAATGCAGCTAACAAGTTCTATTAATATGAAGGATTATCACATTTTGAACATCATTATGTTGAGTGTTTTGAGTTAACCTCATTTTATTGAGTGTTTTGAATGAGAGTTTAATGGTAAGTCAGTTTAACTTGTGTTGGGCTGGTTCCATCATAAGGAGTATTTTACTCCTTATGATGGTATCAGCTTAACACAAGTTGAACTTTTTTTTTGTGTTTTTAGTTTAGTGCTAGTCCAGTTAGTCTTTTTTTGGTGTTTTTAATTTAGGGCTAGTCCAGTTACTTGTCTTTCTTTCTGGTGTTTTCAATTGAGGGCTAGTCCAGTTAATTGTGATTTTTTTGGTGTTTTTAGTTTAGGCCTAGTCCAGTTACTTGTGTTTTTTTGGGCCTTTTTACTTTAGGGCAAGTCCATTGGATAGTCCCAGTTTTTTATTTATTTATTTATTTATGTATTTATTTGTTTTTTTTTGAAAAAAATCCACAGTTTTTCATTTTTTCAATTTTTTGGTTGATTCCTGTTTTTTGGAAGGTTTATTTGATTCATGGGTTATGTTAGTGCCCTTTCATTGCTTGTTTTTTTTTTTTTTTTTTTTTTTTTTTTGGCTCACTGCGGTCCAGCGGCTTGTTGGATGCCACACGACTACATTTGAGCCATGTAAAACTTCACATGACTCAAATGTAGTTGTTTGGAATCCAACAAGCTGTTGGACCAGTCTGTGTGGGCCACGCAACTCTTTTAGCTGTGGAAGGTTGTCCACGGTTCCACACGACTACATTTGAGAAATTTACAACTCCACACAACTTGAATTCAGTCATGCGGAATCCTACACACCGTTGAACCAAGCTGTGTGGGCCGCACAACTATTTCAGCCATAAGGGTTGTACACGGCTTGGATTGGACCGTGTGGTGTGCCACACGGCCCACTTTGAACCATTTCCACGGCTCAATGAGCCATGAATTTAACATTAACTGTCCAAAAAATTTGAAACAAAATTTATTTACATTCCATTTCAAGTGTATTTCAAAACTTTAAACTCAATTTTTCCATAACAAGAATAAAAATGGTATCAGAAATTGCTTCAAAACACACCCCAAAACAGACACTTCCTACTATTGTTGTAGATGCATAAATTCTTTTTGGGTGAATAATTGATCCTAAAAATCCCCAGATAATTTGTTTTGCCCTTCAAAATGCCCATCAAAATACTGAAAGCTGAAAATTTTGAAAATCTCAGGTAAAAAAAACAAAAAGAAGAATTGAAAAAAATGTCTCATTTTTTATCTAAATCCCATCTTCTGGCGGGAAAGTGAAGTACTAAAATTCTGAAACAATTATCATTTGACCTGCCATATCTGGAAACTTTCTTTCTCTTCATATTTTTAAAATGATTAACAAAAAAAGATTAAAAGTGTGAAAAGATTTGAGACATGAGGGGGTATCAAAGTTAACCAAACCCGCCATTTTTTAATGGTGGGTTTCAACCCAAATCCGCCATTTCAAACCCGCCATTAAAAATCAAAAAAACCCACTTATTTCAGATCAGACGTGTCAAAGTTAACCTGAAATAAGTGGTTTTTTTCAAATTAAGTATTTAAATGCTTCCAACACCTGTCCGCGTCATACACCCCTGTCTTCCCACCTCCTTCTACCTCCGACCTCATTGGAAAATGTTTTACCCCCACCCTCATCATAAAATTGATTGACCACTCTCATCACTTTATCGCTCTCATCACTTGATCACTCTCATTCACTTCATCGCTCTCAAACCTTCATCACTCTCATAACTTAACCACTCTCATCACTTGATCACTCTCATCCACTTTATCGCTCTCAAAACTTCACCACTCTCATCACTTTATCGCTCTCATCACTTGCGTAGCCCAAACTCTTTCAAATGGCCCCTCAGCAAACCTCTCCCCACAAGTCCAAAACACCCAAGAGAACATCGCCAAGGAACTCCAAAACAAACAATCCTCCCCCATCAGCTTCCAAGGGCTCAAGTCAGCTCAAGAGAGCTGATCACATCATCCTGGTAAACTGGCTGAAAATTCCCTCCAACTACAATGCCTGCTTTGGATCCAACAACGAAACACGTGTTGGCCGACCTCAATCCTCTAAGGTCAATGGTTATCTCCTGATGGCCAATGAACTCAAGAACAAAACAAAAGGTAGGCTGGATCTGTCATCCAAACAGATGAGGGAGCGGTTCAAAAACTATCAAGCCAAGTACAAAAAGGCCCACTCCATGTCTATCTCCACTGGCTTTGGTATCACCAACTTGGACAAAGCCAAAGGAATTAACTCAGTGGTTGATAAGTTGGACTCCATTTGTCCTTTTTATATTCAAATGGATGAAATCTTTGGAAAGAAGGCCAACATCACCCCCCTAGCTGCTTTTGATGCCCAACAATCCGATTCCATTGATGCCAAGGACTTGGCTGGGAATTCTCAGCCTACCAACGGGGACCTTGATGAAACCTTGGCCTTGGAGTGGCCCCCATCTGATGACAAGGAGGATATTCAAACAAAATCGGCTCCAATCACTTCTACTTTGGTATTGATTGATCATTCAATCACAACCTTGGACCCCTCACTTCCTTCTTTTGATTGCTCTCTTCCTGGGGAAGAACAACTGGAGAACTTGCCCAATGAGGAGGATGTTATTCCTGGATCACCGTTGCCATCAACATCTGCTCAAGTAAGGAACTAAATTGTTTTCAATTCTGTCTGGTTGCTCTGGACTGATTTACATTGTAAAAAAACAGGCTCATCCATTTTTGATTTGCCAAAAACTCAAGCCAATGGGGCCTCCCACATTGCCTTCAAATACTAGTGAGGAACTTCAGACTCAAACCTCCTCTGCCAAGGGTAAGCAAAAGGCCTCCAATTCCATCAATGTCAACCCCAAAAGTTATCAAAAGAGGAGAAAAACTTCCAGTTTTTCGGGCTTTGAAGAAATCATGGAGAAGCAAGATTCATGTAAGTTGATTGATTCAATATCCTTGCTTTCAAAATCATGCTCATTGCCATTCCTTTCCAAAAAAAAGTGAAATCACAAATTGAATCAGATAAACTTCAGTTTGAAAAGCAAAAGTGGGATCGCCAACTGGCCATGGATGGTCAAAAGCAGCAAGCCAAGACTTTGGCTAATCAACAAAAATTGGATGCTGAGTGGAGGTTGAAACAAGCTGAGCTAGAGTTTCAAAAAGAGGAAAAGGAGAAGGATCAGCAGCAAGTGCAACTGGAAAAGGAGAGGGAACAACAGGCAAACGAAAAAAAGGATAAGGTATCAGTAGCTTTGGCTTGCATTGGCAGTGGAAGATTGGTAGAAGAAATACAGCAGATTACTCAAATGCTGGGCTTGTAAAGATATTTTCATGGATGAAAGAAAAACAAATTATTTTTTACTACAACAACGTTTGAGAGAATTCTTAACCCCACCAATATACAAATCTTTTTTGTTTTTATTGATATTTTTTTCTCTAGAGTAAATTTGGCCGTTTTTCATGTCCCTACAAGTGCTCTGAGTTTTTTTATTAATTTGGAGTGACATGGCCATTCTGGTATGGGTTGCATTGTCCACAGCTGGAAAGGTACAGTGCTTGTACTTGTTAGCCGCCCAAACCATTTTGACTATACCTTTTTGCTTGAAATCAAGCTTGCAACTAAAGCACTTTGGCCCAGTTGTTTGAGCCTGATGTGGGCAAGGAGACAATTGTTCGCTCAAGGCAGTGCCACTGTGGGTTAAATCAAATCAGACCCTGTCACACAATGGTCTTGAACATCATACTTTCCTGCAAAGGGATCACAGTTATACTCAAACCCAAGGTTGCAAATGAAACAATTTGGCTAGTTCAGTCAATCCCATCACCCCCTTCCCCACCGAGTACTGACTACTTGTACCATCTTCATCATCAGTCTATCATCATTAGGTTGTCATCTTCCTCCACCCTTACGTCCAGTCAATGAGAAATCTTCAGATCAATGGATTCAAAATTGGTTGGATCATACCCATCCTCGTCCTCTTCATCATCTCCTTCCCTCACCTCTTGGGTCATGAGGTCTCTTCACCCTTTTTTCTATCATCATCATCATCATCATCATCATCATCACTCCACCCCCTCGTTCCATCCACTCCAACACTCACCACTTCTCAACCCCTCTAGGTCGTCATCATCCTCTGTGGTCTTGTCTGGGGTCTTTGGTTTGGCTTTATCATTGTCTCCGTCGGCACCCTCTTGGGTGAATTGGCTAACTATTGGGCCTTCAAATACGCCTTCTCTAATCAAGCCGCTAAACTCGAGAAGAAGGATCAAAACTATGAATGTATGTGCATCGTCATCCAAGAGGGTGGATTCTGGGTCAGTTGCTTCAGTTGATTGACTCCCTTGTTCCACTCCCAGAGATCCTGATCCACGTGGTTCATACCTTTATATCCTACCTCAAACTCAAATATCCCTTTCCATCATCTCTCCAGATTGCTTTCCTCGCTAGATTATCCGCCATCCCAGGTCATCTCATCACCCCAGTCTTTGCAACTACCGGTATGAGTTTGTTCATCTTCACCGCCGCCACAGTATTGATGATGCCCAAACAACTTGCCGGAGTCTATCTGGGTACCTTGTTTAGTGAGGATGGCAATGGGCTACCAAAATCAACCTCATTGAGTGTTGTCAATTACTCCGTACTCGCCTTCAGCTTCATCGTCACCATCTTCGCCGCACTCCACATCTATAAGAAGATCGCTCAGGTTCAAATGCGACTCAATGCTCAATTTGATCCCAATCGGAACCCATCCTCCTCCCCTATCATCAATCCCTTGGGTCAGAGAGTCATCCAGCCTCATGAATTGCATCAGTTTGGCCCTCCCGGTCCAAATCTTTATCATGGTACCAATCAATTCTCTTCGTCAGCTCTTTGAACGCCCGATACACGTTTTCAATATGATTTACATCGACAGCCCAGTTCTCTTGACTCCTTAACAACTGGGATCTGATGATTCTCCTTCCTTTTTGTCTTCCTCTTCCTCTATGCCCCCCTCCCCCCCTCCGCACTCTCAGTCAAGTTGAAAACGGAAGAGAAGGAGAGAGATTCTATAGACTTCCCGACAAGGATGACCAAAAAAAATTGATCCATCATGGTCCAAACCAAGACGAGGAAGAAGAGGAAGGCGAAACGTATTTATCAACCGGGGCAGGGGTGGGACCGAGAAGGTTCAAGAACAATCCGTTTGAGGATCCCATTGGACCCCTGAGATCCTCGACTTCCTTCAACCACCTTGACCACGAGAAAAATCACAACCACGATCCAAACAAGGATGATTTGGGATTTGAATACTTGGGTTCAGAACCCTTGCATCATCTTGATCCCTTTGTTTATCCGCCTCAATCGTCCAGCCTTTCATCCTTGTTGTTCGGAACCTATTTAGTAACCTGGACCACACCAACACCGACCACCACCAACCACCACCCACCACCACCCACCACCACCCACCACCACCCACCACCACCCACCTCATCCACCACCACCCACCTCATCCACCCTAAAAGGTGCTTTGGTTTTTCAACCAAAGCATGCTGGAGATTGAATGCCTTGCATGAATGCGTCCATTAAGGAAACCATGCAAAGTGCTTTCTAATCAATGATGGTATTTGATTGATTGGGCTGTGGCCGCGCCATGCCTGAAACATCAATCCTTTTGTTTCACCACCACCCACCACCACCCACCTCATCCACCCTAAAAGGTGCTTTGGTTTTTCAACCAAAGAATGCCGGAGATTGAATGCCTTGCATGAATCCATCCATTAAGGAAAACATGCAAAGTGCTTTCTAATTGATGATGGTATTTGATTGATTGGGCTGTGGCCACGCCATGCCTGAAACATCAATCCTTTTGTTTCACCACCACCCACCACCACCCACCTCATCCACCCTGAAAGGTGCTTTGGTTTTTCAACCAAAGCATGCCGGAGATTGAATGCCTTGCATGAATGCGTCCATTAAGGAAACCATGCAAAGTGCTTTCTAATCAATGATGGTATTTGATTGATTGGGCTGTGGCCGCGCCATGCCTGAAACATCAATCCTTTTGTTTATTTGCCCCTTGGTTTTCATAATGTCACCATCTCATTCCAATAAAATACCCCCAACATTGGCAATCAATTGCTCAATCAATGAGAGGAGTAATTGGAGGAGGGGAGGGGCTCACCTTGATGGATAGAGAAATGGATCCAGGGGAGGACTAAAGGTTGAATGATCAAAGGATCAGCAACTGGTGAGGGGAAGGAAGAGGAAGAGGGTGGAGGGGGCTTACCAGGATTAGGAGGAGGGGATTCAGTGAGTGAGGTGAGATGAGGTGGTGGTGGTGAGTAAGGTGGTGGTGATGAGTGAGGTGGTTTGGTGAGGAGGAGGCAGGGTTTGACCGGTGAGTGAGTGGGATGAGGTTGAAGGTGTTGAGTGGTGAGGGGGAGGGGGGTGGCATTTGGTGAGTGGCAGGGTTTGAGGTGGAGGTTTTTTTGGATTCAAGTCCACTAAAAAAAAAATAAATAAAAAAAACTCAGCCTATGAATCTTGGGTGAACAACCAAAACCAAAAAAAGAGGGTGAAGGGAATTTTTACCAATTTCAAAATCAAAAATTACTCATCAAAGCAAGCAAGGGTGAGAGGAAGAATCCACTCTCTCATAGAAGAAGATGAGGGACCAGATGAGACAGGGATGACTTGAGGCAGATCAGGAATATCATCTTGGAATATTTTGTCCCATTCATCTTTGATGTCGGCCAAAAGGTTGTGAAGGATTACACAAGTGATAATCCAGTTGATGAGGAACCTCATATCTTTGGAACATTGGAGCTGGTTTTTCATCTCCCGTAAGCTGGCCCATCTTCCTTTCAGAATTCCTATGGCATGCTCAATCCGAACTCGTGATTGGGCAAGATGATAGTTAAAATCGGTTTTTCCTTGATCATTGGACAAAACATTCCGGTATGCTGGAACTACATATTTCCCACTAGCATAAGCCAAATCGGCCAGAAGGTATTGATCTTGGTCAAAGTAGATCTCTGGTTGTTGGGCAATCCTTATCCAATTGAAAACATATGAATCATGACAAGAACCTGGAAGGCCAGCATGGAGGGAGATGAACTTCTTGTTGTTATTGCAAACAAGTTGTAGTGCCACGGAGTATCTAAACAAAGAGATGGAACATATTTCGTCAGTGTGTGATCCAAAGTTTTATCATAGCGATTGGAAAAGAAATGAATCAATTGCCTTTTTTTACAATCAAAATAGTGGTTGCCATCTAGGTTGGGGTTTTGACTCAAGGGGATGGTGGTTCCATCAACAAAACCAATGCAACCAGGAAAGCCTTCTGTCTCCATTACTTGAGATATCTCCTTGCGTTCTTCTTTGGTTGGCCATGAAAGGACCGAGCGACGGAAAGATAGGATAGCAATCATGACTCTTTTGGTGTATAAGTCAATGCTTCCGTAACTGACTGAGAATAGATTTTCCAATGGATTGATTGCTGCTCCATTTCCATTTGACCCCAATCTACAAAGAGAAACGGCAAGTTGGATGGCTGGATCACGTTGAGGATTGCAAGAATTGTTCTGGAAGATGTGGTGGTCTTCAATCATTTCCAAAAGTTTTATGAAAGAAGGCAACAAAGTTCGGCACAGTTGCTGGAAGCTTAAGTCAGGGATGAGATGAAGCTTTTGCCTTTCATACATAGGGTTATGGAGAGTGTGTATTCTTGGAACCATGTATTGCTTTGCCAACAGAGAATTCAAAGCTAACCAAGTTGATTCCAAATTGGAGTCTGAATCAGAGTCTGAATGGGAGTCAAACAGTAGCAAAAGTTCAGTCAGCTTTTTTGCGTTTTCAACTTGCTGGCAGGATGTTTGATTGGACATGTTGAGAAAGGTGGTGAGTGATGTGGGGTGATGAGATGATGATGGGATTTTTGTGAAGATGGGTATGTGAAGGTATGTGAAAAACAATAGAGATGTGTGTGATGCAATGGAGATGGGACCGGTATGGATTTGCTGATGTGGATGGCTGTTTTTGATGTGATGGATGGTGGATGAATGATGATGCATAAATGGCGGGTTTAATGGCGTGTTTGATGATTGAAATCCGCCATTTTCATGAAACACACCATTTTGAAATACACCAGTTAGGGGGTATGTGTATTTCAGAAACCCGCCATTAAAAATGGCGGGTTTTGTCAAAAAAATGGCGGGTTTCTAATGGCGGGTTTGCTAACTTTGATAAGCCCTATTGGGCATTTTTTTTCAGTTTTCTAGGGGCAATTTTGAAGGCCTTAAAAATGGCCAAAATTCTTAAAATTTTTTTACAGGGGTTTCAGATGCCCTCCTATCCCCTATTTTTTTTTGACAACCCACAAAAACCCCGTTTTTCCAGGTATCTTGCGTGCATGGGGGACTTCAGAGGATTTTATGGGGACTTCCAAAATGTTGGAATAAAAGGCTTTCAGGTTGGAATTGGGGTCACGCAATGTGGTGACCAAATATTGGGACCTCAAGACCACTGTGGAAAATTCAAATTTTTTTTATTCCTCATTTTTTTTAAAAAAAGAAAAAAAAAATTTTTTTTGGAATGACTCCCTATTTAGTTTCCAGTTCCCAGCCTTCCCTTCTCCTAGTTTTCAAGGAGGATCTCTTGGGTTTTTAGACCCCTGTGCCCGGTGTTCAAGTCCCTCTCATGCAACTCCTCATTCTCTGGTTCCTTTTGCCAAGCGGGCGGGCAAGACTGGCTCGGCTTGGCTTGACCCTTGCCGGTACCAGCATTGCTGTCAATGTTGATGGCAACGGCTATTCATCCTCAAACAGGCATTCCCACCTTCCCAACAAATCCAACCCTTGATCACCATCCTCATTAAACTCTCATGACCAATTCTAGTTGCTACCACAAAGCACTACATCATCATTGCAACCACAACCATGATGATTCCAAACCAAATCAAGGAACTCAAGATTTCCTTTGACTCTAAGATGGCTCTAAATAAACTCATTGGTTATAATCTTGATCCCAACCATTTGTTCAAGCATTCTATCAAACCATGGTACCAAAGAGCAGAGCTTGATCAATTCACCCCATCCAATCACAATCAACAGATAATCAACCATATCCCCTTCACCGGATCCTTCAAACTACGCGTGGTGATCATCAGAACTTTACCCAGACAATTTTGTCTAACTCATGCTCATCTGTATCCCAACCAACCCAATCTTGGCTTTGATAACATAGAGTTCTCAAAGGCTACTCAAGTCTAGGAGATCACTGAGATGAGCAAGATTGTCAAATTACCTGTCCAGGTGGCCAAATTATCATCCATCACCTTCCTCTTGATCTTCTTCACCATCATAATCAGACCAATACATCAAACCCTATCATTGATCCCATCACAACAAAAACACCAACACCAACAAAATCATCATTACCCCCACCAACCATCATCCTCTGCCCAATCCATTGGCCAATGACTGCAAGCAACCTTGCGGTTGTCAGAACCTTTGCACCTCTGCCTCAATCCACCTCCAGCTCACCAGTCTCCCGCACGGCTCCTCCATTGCCCACGCAGGTCTCAACTGTTTCCAGGGCCTGTCAGCATGTCGGCAGGCCCCTCACTAGCTACTCTCTTGCCCATGCCCATCATTGGCACAGGCTGGGGTCTTGATTCAACTCTTCTGTTTTTTTCTGAGTGTTTTTTTGCTTCTTTTTTTCTTTTGTTTTCTCATGACAATCATCCTCAAAAAAAAAAAAATTTTTCCGCTCTATTTGTAAATCTCTCTTGTAAATAGTCTACAGACCTCTTATCTAAAAAAGCAGGGGCTCTCCCCCTACTTTTTTGGAATCATCCATGGGAGTTTGTGTGTATTTCCTCCCCATAATAATAGTAAATTCATCCTAATCCTGGGTATATCCATGATTGCCCCTTGATCCTTTGAGCCTCCATACTCAAATTTTTGATCTGTCCATCTGTGACCCTGATCCTTATCACCAACCATAGCCTTGCTGGTTGAAGAAAATTCTGTCTGTTGGAATTCTTGAGTGTGTTGTACCACTCTTTGATCCCTTTTTCCAACCATACTGGCCTTGATCCTTCCCTGATCATCTTTCCAGATCCAGTCACATTTGAATGAGAGTTTTCTCAAGCTTGAAAATTGGAGTGTTATACCTCCCTTTATTCTTTAAAGTTGAATTCCGCCATTCTTCTCTTGGGTTCCTTGAGAAGTGTTGGGTTATTCTTTTTCAAATCAGTGATTGCTTTGCTTCTAGAGATTCACAAACAAATTGCTTTTGTTTTGTTCAGCCACCCACAGGTATCTGGTAACCTTCAAGCGCTTGATTGCGGAGAGTTGGGCATGTTCATTGAGAAACTGGAGGTTGGTTGGGATTGAGTTGATCTTTCCTAATCTTCTGCTGACAACCAGAGTTATTTGCTTGTGGGCATTTTTACTTGCAACTGCCTTGTTCAATTGAACTCTGAAAAGAACTTTGACTTATTTTGTTCAAGTCTTTCCCTCAACCATCTTGCCTCAGATAGTGTTGATTCCTTTGCTACCCATTATTCCCAAACTCATCACTTAAATTGGTTCCTTATTTACAAGTTCCTGGCCCTCAATTCTGGTTACATTTAAAATATTATTGTAACTCTTAGGAGGGCAGCCTAAACAGCATCTTTCCCCTCCACAGAACTGCCTACAGCTTAGCACCGTTTGGAGTCTTACATTTGGTCCCCAAGGCCGGGATCAAGCCAGCAACCTTGGAATTTACAGTCCAATCATCAACATTTGCAATCAACTTTGAAATCATTTTTTTTTTCTCTTTTTCTCTCTCTTCTCAGATCTGATCCATGGAGGCAACATATCCTAGAAGTAAGTCCTCCAAGTTTGTTCACCATCTGGGCAAGGTACTTTTTGTTTTTGAGTGAAACCCTACTCTTTCCACACTCGTGAGCCATTTTGGAAATCTTCTCTTTGGATCCTCTAGAAATCCTGTTATTCAAAATGGCATCTACTGGTACTCCAACCACCTCTGCTTAACCAAAGATGGTCAAGATAAAACTTCAGAAAAAGAACTTAGGGTTCAATGGGGTAAATGTTAAACAGTTCTTGGACTCTTCAAAAATGGCTGCTGAAGTGGATGGAGCAAGGAAATACACTATGGCCTACCAGTTACAATTTGTTATCTCCTCCAATGAAGTTATGGAATAATTTACTTGTTTGAAGGATTTGAACCCCATGACTGGAGGCTTCCAATGGAGGCAATGTTGGCATATTGGGGTAAAATAGATTTAGCTTGGTTTACTTTGCAGGACATGGATGCTCTTGTCTCTCAATGGATCTCAAATGGTGGTGTTTCTTCAGCCTCTGACTACCAGTCTTTTAGGAAGTCTTGGGACCCTATCCAAAACTATCGTATCCAAAACAATCACATTGATTCAGTGGACAAAGTTTGAGCACAATTCTTCCAATCTTTTTTGTTGGCTGTGCAGGAAAGGGTTAAGGAAAAATTAGTCAAATCTTGATCTATGATCACCACCAGGGATAATTGATTCAAGCTCCCTGTTTTTCTTATCCTTAGGAGTACTGTGGATGAAGTTATGAAAGGTCAAACTGCTTTCCTTCTTTTAAAGAGTCCAACAGTATTATGAATAATATTATGGCAAATAAAAGACCTAAAGCAGATCCTAATTCTACTTGAGAACCTACTACTTTAGAAAAAATAACCAAGATGCTTCAAGATTTTAAGAACAAAATAGATCAAAAGATTTCTTCTCTTTTTACTCCTAAACCCTCTACTTCTGTCCCTAAATCTACCCTGGTCTTTTACTACTGCCATAGGGAAGGCCATGGAACTGGACAATGCTTGGAACTCCAGAAGGATATAAAGGAAAAGTTGGTGGAGCAGAAGGGGAACAATTTCTTTCTTCCTAATGGTGCTCCGATCCCTTTCAATTTTTCTTGCCCTATTTGTCATGTGGTGGCCTCTTATCAGCCCCCACCTCCAATGAAAGCATCCCTTGCTTCTTTTGATTTCCAATCTTCCTGTGGTACTCTTCAACCTTGGTATCCTCCAGCTATCTCTTCCTCCAGTCTTGCTGGGACTACTTATCAATCTGATTCAGCCAGGAAACAACATGAGAAACCTAAGCCTCACAAAGCCCCTTCATTTCCAACTTCAATTCTTCAAAAACCAGTCAAATGACAATCCTCACCTGAGCCTCCTTCCACTGATGTAGAAGAAATGGAGGTGGAAAAGGAGCCACTCATGGAAAGTTTTCCAGATGACCCAGATCCTCCTCTT
Source organism: Puccinia polysora (assembly GCA_025617555.3). NCBI lineage: Eukaryota > Fungi > Basidiomycota > Pucciniomycetes > Pucciniales > Pucciniaceae > Puccinia > Puccinia polysora. The sequence continues at coordinate 1,265,312 of CM062647.1, read as the reverse complement.
TCATCCGAGTCACCTCAGCCTTCTGTTCCCACTTTAGTTCCTGCTTCACCTGAACTTCCTCCCTCCACCCAGCTCAAAGTTAAATTTTAAAGGGGCATCTCCAAGGACTACCCCAATGCTTTGGAAGGATTATTAAAGAAAATTTCTGATCTCAAAATTTCTGATCTATCTGTGGCTGAACTCCTGTCAATCTCTCCATCTGTTGCTGAAGGAATGAAGAAATGGGTCTCTTGTTGATTTGTGGAGATTGGTCCTGACAAATTAAAGGTCTCCTCTGGCACTTTGATGGAGGACTCTGGTGGAACTGGTCCTTCTTCAGATTCCAACTTTACTCCTGTCCTCTTGCTTTCCTCCCCTATTATCTTGGTGACTCAGCTAAAACTGTTTCTCCTCTTGTGGACTCTGGATCTCAGCTCAACTTAATTTTGGATGATATGGCCTGTAAACTCAAACTCAGTCCTAGGGTCAGCTTCAATTCTGCAGTCTATGGGGTAGGTAATCAATCTTGTGAATTGGTTGGTATTTCTGAAGATTTGCCAGTCAGGATTGGTCAAAATATTGTTGGAACCTGTCATTTTTGGATCACTTGTTTGGAAGGGCCTATGATCTTGGGACAACCTTTCTTGATGGATTTTGGTGCTTCTCTGATTTTTTCCAATCAAGTTGGGGAGAGAATTCTTCTCCCTGATGCTGAGGGTAGAAATATTGAAGTTCCTCTCTGTTCTTTGGATTCTGTTCATTGGGAAAGAGATTTTCCTGGTCATTCTTTTAAATTTTCTTTAAAGGGGAAGCAGAAGGATAATTCCAATTCCTCTCATTTTTTATGGGAATGGTTGATCCTACTAATAGTTATAGTTATTTTCAGCCTCAGAATTCAACTCAAGGGTCAACTCTCATGCCCCAGGCTTATTTTTCATTCTTTTCATCTTCTTCATCTAAACTAGAAAATATCAAAAATCAAAAACATGTCAAAACAGAAAAATCTAAAAATATTTCTTTTCCTTCTTTCTCTGGATCTGTTTTGTCTTCTTTTCCTTGTAATCTTAGGCCTGATCAATCTTCTCTCAGTTCTGGTTTGAATCTCTGTAATGACTCTAAACTAGATCCTGATCTTTATTCTATTTTTGGTGGTTTTGGTATGGAGGAATATGGGATTCAGAGAAGGCAATTTGGGGTACAAGTAAGTCCTCCCAATTGTGCACTGCCAGGGAAACCTTCTACCATCATTTTCAAAACCCTACCTTGTGCCACAAATTTGAGCAACACATTATCTCCTTGTTCTACCATTATCAAAAAGTCACCCTTCAAGGATATTGCAGAACATTGGACATGGAAAATGTTGGAACTTGGACTCAGTTTTTGTAATCAAGTCTCAATGGTCAAGTCTTGGAGGAAACAAGAACTTCTCTTGTTTTCCACCAAGTACAAGCCAGTTTCCAAGAAGGTCTGACCATTCAACCAGCCTATGCCTCTCAACCTCAATCCTCCTTTTATCCATCCTGCCTTATCTTGTGATCCTTACTGTGGTCTTCCTCAATCTCTTACTTGTCCCTTTGTTCCCAATGGATAATTCACTGAATAACATCTGAAAGTGGTCAAATTTGGTCCAGATGGATGGCTTCTTCCTGATGAGTTAAATTTGATCAAAAATGTCTTATCTCTAAGGGAAAAATCTATTTCTTTCTGTGAAGAAGAGAGAGGTCTGTTGAAAGAATCCTATGGCCTCCCTTATATCATCCCTGTAGTTGAACATGATCCTTGGCAAAAGAAGAAGATCCCTATCCCTGCTGCTAAAGTTGAAAAATTTATCAATTTGGTCCAAGAAAAAGTTTGTACTGGCCTATATGAGCAGTAAACCTCTAGTTATTCCAGCCCTGTCTTCTGTGTCCTCAAGAGTAATGGTAAACTTAGAATAGTTCATGATCTCAAACCTCTTAATAAATTTAATATCAAAGACTCTATTTTTCCTCCTGCTACTAAAAAATTTGTCAAATCCTTCTCTGGGAGAGCTTACTATGGTCTAGGGGACATTATGGGAGGCTATGAAAAACAATCCTTACATCCTATTCCTTTCCCTCTCACTACTTTCAATACTCCTCTTGGTTGATTTCAACTTACTCAATTGCCTCAAGGTGCCACTAATTTGGTTGCAGTCTATCAGGCTCAAATGATTTAGATCCTCCAGGATGAAACCCCTGATCATGCTGGTATCTTTATTGACAATGGTGGAATTAAAGGTCCAGTTTCTGACTATGATAATGAGCTCTTACCTTGGCATTCAGGAATTTGTTGTTTTATTTTGGAATATGCTGATACTCTGGAAAGGATTCTGTTTCAAATTGAGGAGTTTGGCCTTAATTTCTCTGGATGCAAAATGGCTGCTTGTCTCCCTGCTCTGGAAATTGTTGGTCATGTGGTCTGCAAGGAAGGAATAAGGATGGAACCAGCCAAAGTCAACAAGATCATCTCTTGGCCCACTCCAATCAATCCCACTGAAGTGAGGGGCTTCCTAGGTGTTTTCACTTATGTTAGAATCTTTATCCCATCCTTATCCAAAATATGTGCACCCTTACATTGTCTAACCAGGAAAGATGCTGAATGAATTTGGACCCAAGAGTGTGAAAATTATTTTCAGTTGCTCAAAATGATGGTTGTAAAAGATATATTTTTCAAAAAGATTGCTTATGGACCTGGAGCTGGCAAGATCAAGGTGGCTTTTGATTCTAGTTATCAATCTGTTGGGGATGTCCTTACTCAGGAAGATGATAATGGTTTGGACCGTCCTGCTCTTTATGAATCTTTGCTATTTTCAGATGTAGAGTCTAGGTATTCTCAGCCCATATTGGAACTTTTTGGTGTGGCTTGAATGATGAAGAAAATTCAAACCATTCTCTGGGGCCAACATTTCAAACTCAAAGTTGATGCTCAATCCATCATTGGGATGATCAATACTCCCAGCCTCCCCAATGCTCCTATGACTTGTTGGGTGGCCTTTATCCGGCTTATTTCTTTGGATATTGTTCATAGGACTGGGAAATCTTTCACTATGCCTGATGGTTTATCTTGAAAACCTCTTGCAGACAATGAATCTGATGTTGGAAAAAATTTTGATGAAGAAGAACCTTTAATACAACCTTTCTTCTCTTTCTCTTCTCAAGATTATTCTGGCTTTCAACAAGGCTCCTGGCTTAAATTAGAGCAGTACCTTTTAACTCTCCAAAAACCTCCTGATCTCTCTGATAAAGAATTTTGATCTCTTAAAATAAAGTCCTCTCATTTCTTTGTCCAAGGCTCTAGGCTTATGAAAAAAAGGCAATCCTTGTGCTCTTATTGTTGTTAATGTCCCTTCTAAGCAAGTTTCTATCCTTGAAAGTCTCCATGAAGGTCTTGGTCATTGTGGGGAAACTGAAACTAATAAACAATTATCTGAACGATTCTGGTGGCCATCTCTGATAAAAAAAATCTGTCTCCCAATGGTGCAAGAGTTGTGAAGTTTCTCAAAAACGTGATCTTAGGCATCCAGCTGAAATTTCTTATCCCACTGGGGAGTTCCCTGTCTTTGGAAGGATTGCTATGGATGTGGTTCATATTAAGGCAGGGGGTGCTAAGTACCTCATTGTGGCTAGAGATAATTTTTCTGTATGGGTTGAAGCAAAGTTTCTTAAGAATCCTAGCTCTGAATCAGTGGCAGCTTTCCTCTAAAAGAACTGGGCAATTCATTATGGCCTGGCTCAATCTTACTCTACTGATTGTGGCTCCAAATTTGGGGGAAAATTGCTGAGATGATTGGATCTCTTCCTGGAAAACATGGAGTTATTACCCCTTATTATCCTGAAGGCCAAGGCATGGTGGAACAAGGCCATGCTCCTTTGAAGGCTGCACATGTGAAGCTTGCTGTTGAAATCGGAAAGAATTGTTGCAAATTCCTTCCTCTTGTTCTCTTCTCTGATCAAATCTCAACCAACAGCACTACTGGCTACTCATCTTATGAAATCATCTTTGGCCAAAGATCAGTTCTTCCTCTGGATCTGGAAATGGAATCTTTCTTGGGTATCCTTTGGGACAAGGTGTCCTCAACTACTGATCTATTAGTTGCTAGATCCAAGCAACTGGAGCAAAGTGAAGATGTTTGTGATGAAGCTTATCAGAAGATGATGGATTACAGAGCAAAACCAGTCCATTATTGGGAGGAAAAGCACCCCAATGGAATCAGGAATTCCCTGAACACTGGTGATCTAGTTTTAGCTTATAATTGATCTTTGGAGACCAAAAGGGGCAAGCTTTTCTCAAATTGTTGGAATGGTCCTTATTGGGTGGTTTTCAAAGTTAGAGTTGGATCTGATTTTTTGGAGGAGCTGGATGGTACTCAACTGGCCAGAAGGTTCTCTTATGATCATTTCAAGAAGTTTCTTTGTTGTGGAAGCAACTTATCTCAGAAGTAAGTCCTCCCAATTGTGCACCACCAGGGTTATTTGCTGCATTTTGTTGTAAACTCTACTGTATGCCACATATGTGAGCACCTGGGATGCCTCCTGTGTTTTATCTCTGCGGCTTTTAGGGCATTTTTGTATGGATCAAGATATTTTTCAAATTCTTCAATCACTCTCAGGATCAAGAAATGGCCGTTTTTCTATGCTTCAATTTCCTTGCTTCTTTTCCTCTTCATGTCATCAAACTCAGATGCAGACTAGGGACAGTCTGTAAGTTGGGGAGAGATGTGTTGACCAAATCTGGGCACCTCAAGACCACTGTGTAAAATTTAAATGTTTTTTATTCCTCATTTAAATAAAAAAACAAAAAAAAAAACTTTTTTTGGAATGACTCCCTTTTTAGTTTCCAGCTCCCAGCCTTCCCTTCTCCTAGTTTTCTAGGAGGATCTCTTGGGTTTTTAGACCCCTGTGCCCAGTGTTCAAGTCCCTCTCATGCCAATCCTCATTCTCCAGTGGGTTTTGCCAAGCGCACGGGCAAGACCAGCTTGGCCTGGCTCCCATAATTATGACACTTTCAACATTGATGGCAATGCCGGTGCCGGCAAGGGTTGAGCCAAGCCAAGCCAGTCTTGCCCGTGCGCTTGGAAAAACAAACCGGAGAATGAGGATTGGCATGAGAGGGACTTGAACAACGGGAACAGGGGTTGAAAAACCAAATAGATCCTCCTAGAAAACTAGGAGAAGGGAAGTCTGGGAACTGGAAAATAAATAGGGAGTCATTCCAAAAAAAGTTTTTTTTTGTTTTTTTTTTTAAATGAGGAATAAAAAAAATTTCAATTTTCCACAGTGGTCTTGAGGTGCCCAGATTTGGTCACAATTTTTTTTTAAATTCTGGTTCTGCAGTCCTGTAGCTGGCGCTTATAAACTTCTAAAAATAATTTTTGGTAATTTTGGAGGCATTAAACCCCCTCCAAAAATGGAATCAAAAACTTGAAGAATTCTGCAAAAACCAATTTTTCCATGGGTTTTTGGATCCTCATTTTGGATATTTGAAATTTTTTTTTGATTATTTCAGCTACAAAATATTTTAAGCAACACTCTAAGAGCTTTCAAATATTTCTTTCAGATTTTTTTGATCTATCATTTTAGCTTCAAAAATTGCATCAAAAAACCACAAAATTCAAAAAATTCCAATTTCTCATTGGACATTTTCATCCCATTATTTTCCTCCGATTTCATTTTTTTTGCTGATTAAATCTATCAAAAAGCTTTATAAAAAAATAAAAAAATTATTTAAATATTTTTTCCAGATTTTTTGGATGTATTTTATTTTTGGGGCAATGTTGAATTTGCAACGCCCTGCAACCTGTTCACAACCCAAGATGGGTTGATGGCGCAATTTGCAACCCATTTCAGGTTGAAAATGGCTACTTACGGCCCATTTGAGTCTCAAACAGCCATTTGCGACCCAGGCTGGTTGTGAATGGCAGTTTGCGACCCAGGTTGGTTGTGAATGGCAGTTTTCAACCCATTTTGGGTTTTGAATGGCATTTTGGAACCAATTTTGGGTTGAAAACTGTGCCAGGCAACCCATTTTGGGTGGTGAATGGCAAAAAAAAGAAAGATTTTTATATTTTTATTTGTTTAAATAATCAATTAATTTATTTTTTATATCTTTATTTATTTTATTTTACATCATTCTTTTATTTTTTTATGGATTTATATTTTTAATTGAATTGATTAATTTATTTTTTTTATTTATTTCATTTTATTTATTTATATTTTTTTCATACTTATATTTTTAATTTAATTGATTAATTTATTTTTCATTTTTATTTTTTATTTTTCATTTTTATTTTTAATTTTTTATTTTATTTATTCAAATCCAACAAAGAAACAATAGATAAAAAATTAAATAAATAAATAAATATATATATAATAACAAAAGGTTGCAAAAAGCCTTTGGAGCCTGTTTGAAATCACAGCTTTACAAATCCAACATTGCCCTACCTTAAAACAATCTTTCAAAAAAACAAAAAATTCAAAAAAATAAATTTTCTGATTAGACTTTTGGATCCTTTTTTTTCATTTTGATTATTTCTTTTTTTTCTTTGAGCTGGTATAATTTAAAAAATAATTTTAACAACCTTTTTAATATGTTTTTCAGAATTTTTAGAAGTATTTTGGGCCTCCAAAAATACAATCTAATGCAAAAACATTCCCAATTAACACATCTATTGCAAGGTTTTTGTTATTCATCTTAAACCAAATTATCCACAAATATTTTTTGAAGTAACTTTAGAATATAATCCAAAAAACTCAAATAAGAACACCCCATGACTGCTTGTCACATTTTTTACCTCTCAAATTTTGAATGACAATAAGCATAATACCAAAGAAAAGGGTGGTCTCTTTTTAATGATCCTTTTTTGATTTATTTTTCCTGAAATAAATAATGATGATCTGAGATGATTGAAGCTGCATATTTGAAGAAAATTTCTGAAACTTTCCAATTATCAATTTTTGGAAATTTTTTAGGCACTATTTGTGTCTCAAAAAACAAACCAAAATAGCATCAAATTAGACCCCTTTTGGGTTCTGGAACTCTTCTTTGAGCCATTTCACATGCATATATTCAATATTATTTAAATTCTTTTCCTTGAAAATCCACCCATCTTGGAGGGCTCCAATTATCTTAAATACCACTCTATGAAACTCTAACACCCTCCCATCAGCACCCACCACACCATCCCACTACCATACCATACCACACCACACCACACCACACCACACCACACCACACCACACCACACCACACCACACCACACCACACCACACCACACCACACCACACCACACCACACCACACCACACCACACCACACCACACCACACCACACCACACCACACCACACCACACCACACCACACCACACCACACCACACCACACCACACCACACCACACCACACCACACCACACCACACCACACCACACCAAACCAAACCAAACAAAACCACACCAAACTAAACCACTCATCACCACTACACTCCACCCATAACCACTCTACACCACAAACCACTCACCACCCTTCACCACTACTCAAAAAAAACAACTCAACACTCCAGATACTTTCAAAAAATGCTTTTTCCTCTTATATCAAGTTCCTGAGTACCTTTTTTTCACTCAATTTCTTTTCCATATATTTCTAAACTATCAATGCCTATCTCCACTTCATTTTTTTTACAAAGACAATATGTTTTTGCAATGACTTAAGAAAACATACATCCACTTTCAGAAGTGTTTCACCAGGCCCATTATTAATTATCTAATCTAACAAAAATAGTGATTCAAATCCTATGGCTCCTCCTTCATCTAATAAAACTGCTGATTCCACCCCTCTAGCCCTTCCTTCTGGGCTATCATATAATCAAAAGGAGGAGCTGGTTGAAGATATCCAATCATGGGCAAATTCACATGGATATGAAATATCCGCCAGTCTCCAATTTCCAGAAACTGTCACAAGGGCTGCTGCATGCAAGCAGGTCTTGGAACAGAGGGTAATTTACTCTAAGTAGGCTTGGGTCAAGGATACTGGAAGATGCTACAAGGAGCAGAGTAGGATTAAATTGGAGTTAAAGTGCTGAATGACACTTGCTGGGATGGATTCCTAGTAAGAAGCAGTAAACTGATTTCTTGGGGGACAATCAGGAAGAAGAAGAGAAGGGCTGCTTAAATAGACAGGAGTCTGTACTACAACAGAGGTGCAGATGCTTGGGGCTCAGGCTACATATGTGATTACAAGGGTGCAGTCAAGGTAACAGAGAGGGCTTATCAGGTATGCTACTACATTGGGGTTAGGCTGCTTACTACATTGGGGCTAGGCTACAGGTCTGGCTTTCTAAGTTTGGAATGTACAGTGAGAGGATGTACAGTGTGCATGGAGGTCATGACACTATGTACTAAGTATAGAGAGTATTTGATACAATCTGAAAGAGGATGTACATAAGGATTCCCAAAGGATAAACCATAATGAAGTATTGGATAGAAAGAGTGAAGAAGGTTAGAGGATATGCAGAACCTGAGAGATTAAGTATGTGCAAGCCTAAAGAGTCTATATGTATAATGCATGAGGTTAGACTATATGTAGATATGTAAGGCATGACAATCCTGGGGATATGTAGTTGAAGGAGATATACTGGTAAAGTCTCCAGAGCCCTGGGGTTGAAGTTCCTGAGGTAAGCAGATTAGACTGAGGTTAGACTGAGTTTATGTGTCAGTATGACAGTACCCCCTGGTGAAAAGGAGAGCATCTCCTGATGACAATAAAAGTAGAGGTTGAAGAGACCATCCAGGTATTCCTTCTGCCATTTCTAACTTGAGCTTTCCTTCCCCCTACCCACAACCATCACCAGCATGCACCCCACCACCATCCTTATCCCCTTTCACCAGATCACCTACACCAACCTACCTAATGGAGAATACCAAGAACTACCATCCAGTCCAAAAATATTACCCAAGCTGCGACAGATGCATCAACCTTGGAAGAATCTGTACCACCAGTATCAAGCATAACTCTGCCAAGTGTGAACGTTTTAGACAATATGGAAGAGTATGTGAGATGGATAAGCAAGGCAGAAAGGCCATGGGGCCAACCTTATGGTTCCTGGAGAAGGGCCAACCTTTTGAGGTGAAGGAGGCTCCAGATGATGGTGCCATGACTTTGGATTATCTGTCCAGATTGGATGAATGTTCAGGTAAGTGTCTCCAGATTGTTATGTGGGAGGCGTGGAGTGCTGATATGGGTTTTAATAGTTTGATTGATGCAGGAAAGGTTTAAGAATGCGCAGGAGAAGAGGGAAACATGGTGTCAAACCGGACGTTTGGCAATAAATGGTATGTCAAGGCGTCAAGAGGAAGAGTGCAGGGAGGCATTTATAAGATGGGGCACCCTTCACATAGACTCAGATGGTGAAGTGGTTGAGGTCCCATTGAAAACACTAAGGAATACAGACATAGTAAAATCTTTCAAACCTGTTGAAGGAGGCTTTCAAAGCTTCAAACCTGTTGAAGGAGGCTGTCAAAGCATCAAACCTTTGCTTCAAACCGTCAAAGGAGAATTTCAAAGCGTCAAAGCTTCAAAGGTGGAACCTTTGAAGGAGGCCGTTGAAGCATTGAAGGAGGATGTTAAAGCATTGAAGGAGGTTGTCAAAGCATCAAAGCTTCTTGATTGCTGGGCTTGTAAATATATTTACTTGAAAAATTTTAAAAATAAAAAAAATATTTTGCTCAGCGTGTAAATGTATTTACTTTAAAAATTTTGAAAATAAAAAAACAGAAATTTATTCTCTTCAGGGGTGGGCTTTTGTTTGTTCTTTTTATTTTCAGCAGCAAGAGCAGGGTATAAATACAAAGGTTTCAGTTTTTGTCTAGACCATAGAATCCTCTCCAAAAACCCTTCTTCAGCCACTTCCAAAGAGATTTTAGATTCTCTCATTTGGGCCCTCATTTGCTGAAGAGCCCTCTGCTTTCCACCTCTCTTGTTGTTTTTCAACACATCTTCTTCCATATTGTTCCCTCCCATGCAACTGCTTTGCTTGGGTTGAGGATCAAGACAGGATTCAATTGGTTTTATAACATTTGGAGCATGGCCAGAGAAGCAACGGTCATCCCTCTGCTTTCCACCTCTCTTCATGTTTTTCAACGCATCTCCTCCCATCTTGTTCCCTCCCATGCAATTGCTTTGCTTGGGGTGAGGATCAAGATGGGATTTGATTTGTGGTATAACATTTGGAGCATTGTGGGAGAAGCATGGTTCATGCAGAAAAAGGGCAGGCATGGAAAGAAACGGGGGTCAAAATGGGTGTTGCACTGTGGGGAATCCAAAAAAAAAAAAAATAAAAAGAAAAAAAGAAAAAGAAAAAAAAAATCATCAGCCATGTTTCAATTATTGTGGAAGATGAACAGAATTAGAAAAATAAATACTGGTCCTTCAATGATGATAGCCCCCACAAAAAACAGGGTCAGTCAGAGTCATTGATCAATCAATGAGCGGAAGCATGAGAAGGAGAAGGGGGTCACAGGGCTCACCTTGGGGAATCAGCAAGGCAGGGTGAGGCCCTGGGTCAGTCGGTTGGGCGGGTCAGTTGGTTGGTCACCTGGCCAAGGAGGGGGGGGGGGGGCGGCAGGTGGGTTGGCGGGTTGGTCAGCCAATGGAGGGGGGTGGTTGGGTTTTCTGGGCAGGTTGGCCAATGGAGGGGGGGTGTTGTCAGTTTGCCAATGGAGGGAGGCGGGCGGGTTGTCAGTTGGCTGGCGGGTTGGCCAATGGAGGGAGGTAGGGCAGGTTGTTGGTTGGCCAGCGGGTTGGCCAAAGGAGGGGAGGGGGGATGTCTTTCTAATGGCGGGTTTGCTAACTCTGATACACCCTATTAGGGCGTATCAGAGTTAGAAAACTGCCATTAGAAAACCACCATTTTCTTTGACAAAACACGCCATTTTTAATGGCACGTTTCTGAAATACACATACCCCCTAACTGGTGTATTTCCAAACAGCGGTTTTCAAACATCAAACCCACCATTTTTATCCATCCACCATTCATTGCATGCAAAACACCCATTCACACCTCAAACTCAGAAAATCCATACCAATCCCATCTCCATCACCTCACACACATCTCATCCCCATTGCTTCACATTTTGATTGCTTCACATCTCCATCCATTCACATCTCCATTGGTTCACATCTCTTGCTTCACATTTCAATCTTCACACAAATCCCATAATCATCTCATCACCCCACGTCACATTGCCATCTTTCTCAACATGTCCAATCAAATTTCCTGGCAGAAAGTTGAAAACGCAAAAAAGCTGACTGAACTTTTGTTACTATTTGACTCCCATTCAGACTCTGATTCAGACTGTGATTTGGAATCAACTTGGTTGGCTTTTAATTCTCTATTACAAAAGCAATACATGGTTCCAAGAAGAGAAAGTCTCCACAAACCTATGTATGAAAGGCAAAAGCTTCATCTCCTCCCCAACTTAAGCTTCCAGAAACTATTCCAAACTCTATTGCCTTCATTCATGAAACTTTTGAAGATGATTCAAGACCACCACATCTTCCATAAAAATTCTTGGAATCCTGAACGCAATCCAGCTGTCTAACTGGCTGTTGCTTTTTGTAGATTTGGATCAAATGGAAATTGAGCAGAACTTCATTGATTTGAAAATCTATTCTCAGTTGGTTATGGAACCATTGGCTCATACACAAAAAGAGTCATGATTGCTATCCTATTTTTCCATTGCTCAGTCCTTTCTTGGCCAACCAAAGAAGAACGTCAGTAGATATCTCAATTAATGGAGACTGAAGGCTTTCCTGGTTGCATTTGTTTTGAAGATATTCCTGATCCTCCTCAATTCATCCCTGCCTCATCATCTAACTCACCTTTGGCCATGAGAGAGCAGATTTTACCCCTCAAACTTGCTCACTTTGATGTGAAGCATTTGGTTTTTAATTAGGTGAAATAGCTTTTTTTGTTTTTAGTTGTTCAACCAAGCATCCAAGGCTTACTTGGATTTTTTTTTTAGTGGACTTACTCCCCATCATTGGATGCTGATCCAACTCTCCACCCACATTTAGGTACCCCCCCACCTCCTTGCATCTTTTCTCAGGTAAGCTCCCCCCCTCCTGCTCATCACCCTTTCCCCACACCCCACACCCCCTCTCCCTTACTCCCCACTTATTCCCCCCCTTCTTGCCCCCACCACCCTTCCTTTGGTCAGCCCCACCATCCTTGCTCAGCGGCCCACCCCCCCATCTCCCTCTGCCAGCCCGCCCCCCCACCACCCTTGCTTGGCCGCCCCCCCCTTCTTGACCCCCGCCACAACCCTTGCTTTGGTCTGCCCTACCACCCTTTCTTGGCAGCGCACCCCCCCACCTTCCTCCGCCAGCCTGCCCCCCCACCACCCTTGCTTGGGGGCCCACCCCCCCACCTCCCTCCGCCGGCCCGGCCCCCCCATTATGCTCACTTGGTGGCCCACCCCCCCACCTCCCTCTGCCAGCCTGGCGCCCCCACCACCCTTGGTTGGCCCCACCCCCCTTGCTTGGAGGCCCACCCCCCCTCACTTGCTTGGCCGACTGCACCCCCCCTCCCCTCCTTTGGCCAACCAAAGCCCCCCCCCTTCCCTGCTTCAGCTGGACGACCAAAGCCCCCCCTCCCCTCCTTTGGCCAACCAGCGCCCCCCCTCCCCTCCTTTGGCCAACCCGCCAGCCAACCAAAAACTCCCCCCCCCTTGCTTGGCGGACCAGCCCCCCCTCCATTGGCCAACCTGCCCAGCCAACACAACCACCCCCTCCATTGGCTGACCAACCCGCCGCCCCCCCTCCTTAGCCAGGTGAATGACCAACTGACCCCCCCTCCTTGGCCGCCCAACTGACTGACCCAGGGCCCCACCCCCCTCTTTGGCCAGCCAACTGACCCCCACCCTGCCTTGCTAATTCCCCAAGGTGCGTCCCATGACCCCCTTCTCCTTCTCATCCTTCCGCTCATTGATTGATCAATGACTCTGACTGACCTTTTTTTTTTTTTGCGGGGGGGGGGGGGCTATCATCATTGACAGACCAGTATTTATTTCTCTATTTTTGTTCACCTTCCACAATAATTGAAACATGGCTGATGATTTTTTTTTTTTTTTGGATTCCCCACAATGCAACACCCGTTTTGAACCCCATTTCATTCCATGCCTGCCCTTTTTCTGCATGACCCATGCTTCTCCCGCCATGCTCCCAATGTTATACCACAAATCAAATCCCATCTTGATCCTCACCCCAAGCAAAGCAGTTGTATGGGAGGGAACAAGATGGAATGAGATGCAATGAAAAACATGAAGAGAGGTGGAAAGCAGAGGGATGACCTTTGCTTCTCTGGCCATGCTCCAAATATTATACAACCAATTGAATCCTGTCTTGATTCTCACCCAAAGAAAAGCAGTTGCATGGGAGGGAAAAATATGGAAGAAGATGTGTTGAAAAACATCAAGACAGGTGTAAAGCAGAGGGCTCTTCAGCAATAGAGGGCCCAAATGAGAGAATCCAAAATCTCTTTGGAAGTGGCTGAAGAAGGGTTTTTTGAAAGGCTTCTATGGTCTAGACAAAAACTGCAACCTTTGTATTTGTGCCCTGCTCTTTCTGCTGAAAAGAAAAAGAACAAACAAAAGGCCACCCCTGAAGAGAATAAATTTGCATTTTTTCTATTTTTAAAATTTTCAAAGTAAATATATTTACAAGCCAAGCGCAATATTTTTTTATTATTTTTAAAATTTTTGAAGTAAATAAATTTACAAGCCCAGAAATCAATCAATTTACTTGATTTAATCCACAGTTCTGCTGCTACCAATACATGCCATGGCTATGGATAACCTATGTTTTTTTTCTGTGGCTAGCCTTTCCATCTCCTTTTGGAGTTGGACTTCCTCTTGATCCTTCTCCCTTTCCTCTTTTTGAAACTCCAGCTCAGCCTGTGGCCCAATTGGCTTGAGCTTGTGGCAAATCAGAAACGGATTAGACTGTTTTTTTGCAATCTCAATCAGTCAGGATTAACCAGAAAGAAGAGGAAAGAACTTGGGTGGTTACTTGAGTAGATTTTGATGGTAGTGGCGATACAGGAATAAAATCCTCCTCATTGGCCAAGTTCTACAGTTCTTCCACCCCAGGAAGAGAGCAATCAAAGGCGGAAGTCAGGGGTCCATGGTCCTGTTTGACTCATCAATCAATGCTGAAGTAGATGCAATTGGAGCTGACTGTGTTGGAATATCCTCCTTGGCATTGGATGGGGGCCACTCCAAGGCAGAGGTCTCATCAGGGTCCTCATTGCTAGGCTGAGAATCCATAGCCAAGTCCTTGGCATCAACTGAATCAGATTTTTGGGCATCAAAAGCAGCAAGAGGGGAGATGTTGGCCTTCTTTCCAAAGATTTAATAAATTTGAATATAAAAAGTACAAATGGAGTTCAACTTATCAACCACCCAGTTGATCCTTTTGGCTTTGTTGGAGTTGGTGATACCAAAGCTAGTGGAGATTTACATGGAGTGGGCCTTTTTTTACTTGGCTTGATAATTATTTAATTTCTCCCTCATCTGTTGGATGACAGATGCAGCCTACCTTTTGTTTTATTCTTGAGTTCATTGGGCAACAGGAGATAACCATTGACCATGGAGGATGGAGGTTGGCCAACAGGTGTTTCATTGTTGGATCCAAAACAAGCATTGTAGTTGGAGGAAATTTTGAGTCAGTTTACCAGGATGATGTGATCAGCTCTCTTGAGCTGACTTGGGCCTTTGGAAGCTGATAGGGGAGGGTTGTTGGATGTTGAGTTCCTGGGGGATGTTTGCTTTTGTCCATTGGTTTTTTTAGTGGACTTGCCGCGGAGGATTGTGAAGGGGCCATTTAAAAAGAGTAAGAGGGATGAAGGGATGAAGCAATAAAGTGATGAAGGAATGTGATGGAAGCGGGGATGAGGGATGAAGTGATAAAGTGATGAAGGGATGTGATGAAAGCAGGGATAAGGGATGAAGAAATAAAGTGATGAAGGGATGTGATTAAAGGGGGGATGAGGGTTGAAGCAATAAAGTGATGAAGAAATAAAGTGATAAAGGGATGTGATGAAAGCAGGGATGAAGTAATGAAGCAATGAGAGGATGAATTTGATGAAAGCAATAAAGTGATGAGAGTGATGAAGCAAGGTGAGAGTGATGAATTGATGAGGGGATGAGAGTGATGAAGTGATGAGAGCAATGAAAATCAATTTTTCTGGATGAGGTTGGAGGTAGAATTTTTCCAATGAGGCCAGAGGTTGAAACCAGGGGTGATGAAGTGGAATGAAATGGTTGAATTTTTGAAAGCCTTATATAATTTATTTGAAAAAACCCATTTATTTCCAGGTAACTCTGACACGTCTGATCTGAAATAAGTGGGTTTTTTGATTTTTAATGGTGGGTTTGAAATGGCGGATTTGGGTTGAAACCCTCCATTAAAAAATGGTGGGTTTGCTTAACTCTGATTAGCCCTATTATTCATTTTTTTGATTTTAATAAAAAAATAAATAACAAATAAAAATAAAATAATGAATCAAAGTAAAAATATAAATCTAAAAAAAAATTAAATAAATAAAATCAAATAAATAAAGGGTATTAGGTTTTTCCACACCCCCAAAACCTGGAAATCACGTGGTTTGTGTTGAGATAAGGATTTATTTCTGCTCTTAATCTTTCATCCTAACATTCCCACTCTATCTTTCTCATCTATTACAACCTCAACTTACAAGCTTTAGGGTACTTTTTATGTATGGTTGATAGTTATTCCAGGTTACACTCTCCAGTTTATGTCAGTGTTACTGCTGTTTATTAAACCCTCTGGTCAAAGATTGAACTGTTGTTTTTGGTGTGTGACTCATGTCTCATTCTTGTCACTTTTGTGACCTCAGGCCTTTTTCCAACCTTTCCAAGTCCAGACTCATGTCATCAGTGTTTCTTCTGAATTGATTCTTGCCTGGATTTCTTGATTGACTCATATGAATATTCATCTTCATCCATTCAGAACCACTTTCATGGGTTCTCTATTTTTCACTGCTTAAACCTCTTTTCTTGATACACACAATCAATCACTGATCCTGATGACTCTCCTCAGTCACTACCTCCTTGAGTCCAGTCCCTCCTGGCCTCTCACCCCAGGTTGATTCACCTGTCTTGAATATCAGCACCCTTGCTGTAAGACTCCAAACGCTGTGGTGTCATTATATAGCCTCGGGTCAAGGACTGCGTCGTGGCCTGCGCGCTCAGCATCTGGTAGGTTAGGCTCAGCAGTGGGGGTGCGCCGGTCCTCAGCAGTAGCCGCTGCGGGCTCAGCAGTGGGCGCAGCGGGATCAAGCACGCGACTGTGGGCCGGGCCTGACTAAGGGAGGCGGGCCGCGACCCGCTTGGATGTCCGACTCACGGATGGAGCTGGGCCGACCAGGTTCTCGGACGGCTAGTTGGGGGAGGAAAAGGCGGGGCGACAGCGGGGCTATATGCGTGGGCAGCCACGCGCAAGCGCGGGCCGGTCACGGGAAGGGAAATCCACGATGGCGCGTCGGGCGGATGCGCGCAAGCGCGGCGAACTTTGGGTATTGCGCGGCGGAGGGCCGCGCCACAAAAAGATGAACCGGATGCACGTAATGGCAGGCAAGCTGGCGGGGATAGGGTAAGGGTATGGGTTGGGGGATGGGTTAGGGTTCTGTGTCTAGGGTTCCTTCTTCATGTTTGCCAGTCTGTCTTTGTGCTTGTACTTAGGTTAGGGCTGAGGAGAGGGGGATATAATACCCCTCCCCTCAGTACGGGAGGAAGGGGGCTCTCTCTCTCTCTCTCTCTGGCTCTCTCTCTCTCTCTTGGGATCTCTCTCTCTCTCTCTCTCGGGCACTCTCTCTCTGGGGGGAAAAAGAAAAGGAAGCATTCTCAGTCTTACAGACGCTAGAACCATTGATCCCGTAACTAGGGACAACTTCGTGAGGGAAAACCTCTAAAGTTTCCACATCTGGGGGTCTGGCCAGGAACTTTTGATCCGTTCTCAGTCTCTTGAAGATTACGCAGAATGCTACCAACAACCGCTCCGGGATCCAATGCTCCCCTTCCCTACCCTCCACGCTTGACTCCCGTCTCTGCTGCTCAACCCCCTCCGCCGCCATCCGCTCATGCTCCTAGAGTTAGCGGGTTTGCTCCTCCCTCGGAAGGGTCGTCGGACATGGCGGCAGAGGCCCCTTGCCGTGTTTGGTTGATGCCGAGGGATTTCCCTCATCTTTGGTTCAGTACCTTGGATGTCGAGCGGTTTCTTTCTAGGTTCAAAGGGATCGCGGACTTGGAGGGCGCGTTGGGCGCGGATAAGGTTCGGACTATTGTGCTGTTCATTACCGAGGAGGAGAAGCTGCGGGACGTGGAAGAAATGGTTGGTTACAAGAGGCAAGACTGGGGGAAGTTGAAAAGCAAGATGTTGGCGAGGTGGGGAAAGCGCGAACCCCGGTTCCGGGAAAGCGACTTCAATCAAGCTGCGGAGGAGGCAATCAAGAATGGCGGGGTGCAATCGCGCAAAGGATTAGTGGAATATATGTCAAGGTTTGAGCGAATCTATGGGTACCTTGCAAAGAACAAGGTCGTCGCGGGTCAGACGGGTGCCATGAAGCGGGCGTTTCTGGGGGGTCTCGCGCCCCAGCTCCGTTCCAGAGTGCAACAATACCTGTACGACCACGGCCTGGTTAAGAGGTTGCTGGATGGAAGCGTCGCGATTCTCCCCGATCTTTTGGTTATCCGTCAAGCCGTGGAAAGCGAAATCAATTTGGACGAGCTCATCGCGGATACGGCATAAACGTACCCGTCTTCCTCCAAGAAATCGGTCACAATCTTGGCGCCGGCCCCTGACCAAACTTCGGCCGCGCGGCTGCCAATGCCCTCTCATGCTGGACTTTCCCAGCAGTCTCCGGGACCATCAGTTGGGGAGATAACGGAGATTCTGCGGGACATAAGGGCTTTCCTCAACCGGACACCGGCTCCTACAGCTCAGGCAGCCGCACCGTTTCCGGCGGCTCCTTCTCAACCGCGCGCGGTGCCGCCTCACATGGCGGAGGGGTTCCAGCCCCCTAGCGGACCATCCGGATCGTTCGGGTCGCCGCGATGTTCATATTGCGGGGAGAGAGGGCACTGGAAGTCAGTTTGTGAGGACCTCACTTGGGACATGGACGAAGGGCTTGTTTGCACATCCAGGATGATGTACATATTTCCAATGGGTGAATCGGTGGACCTGACCAAGGACAAGCCGCCACCAATGGTGCAAGTGCGGGAAAGAGCAAAGGCTAAGACCAAGACTGCTTGGGTCTTGCTTGGGATCGTCACCGTGCCCGGAACCTGGGTAGCGCCAAGAGTGGAGGCCAAAGTCAGGGCATTGGCAACAAATGAGCGTATTGCGATGGATGTTGACAAGCAACCAACGGCCTTGAAGCCAGTCGCGCGAGTACCGATTTCGGACGGGCCGTCCTCTAATCCCGCGGGAAAGAAGAAGGCCGCGGAAATCGTCCAAAGGGTAATGGGGAACGACTCACCAATACCCCTGACCCTACGAGAGCTAGCGGCGGTGTCCCCCGCCATTGTCGACAAGATGGTCCAGGCCTTGAAAGATTGCGGTCAGGGTTGGGTGCCAACGACGGTTCAGCGGGTTAACGTGGCGGAGGAGGAAACGGATCCCGAGCCGTGCCGGTCAAAGTCGGTATCTGTCCCGCTTGCTTATGTCGCAATGACCATTGCCGGGCGGAAGGTGTGGGTAATGGTGGATAGCGGGTCAATGGTCAACCTGCTCCCATCAAGGTTGGTGGACAAGCTCGGTCTGGTGCGGAGGAAGTGTGCGATGGGCCTTCGGGCGTTAAATGGCGGGGAATGCCGCGTGGATGGAGTAGTAGAGGCGGAGGAGGTGGAAGTTGCCAAGGTCTGTAAGCCTCTGTCATTTCTCTCAGTGGAATGCGGAGACATGATTCTAGGTTGGCCATTCATGTTTGGGTTCTGAGCCCAAATGGCCTTCAACGCCGAGGAAGGAACGGAGGCGCTGACCGTTGAAGACTTGCTTGGAGCGCGGTTCGAGACGACGATCTGCAATCACGGGAGAGGGAAATGGGTACAGGACCCAATGTCTGGCGGCAACGAGGAGTCCGGAGGCGGGGTTGACCGTAAGGGTTACCCTGTGGAGGATTTTTCCTAGTCGGCCGCGGGAACCGTGCGGAGCAGGCTCCGGCTCAGCACGGGAAGCCGACAGGTGAGGAGCAAGTGGGGGAGGGCGCCCGTGGGGCGCAGGTGCCAGAAGTAAGTCCCATTCCTCAGTATGCATTGCCGGGAGGCGCTACGCTTTGAAAACCCTATCATTGTGCCACAGTCGTGAGCAAAGGCGAAAGCCCCGGTCTGGTTATTACTAGGACTTACAACGGCGACGGTCGGGTCTGGATGGCACGGTGTAACGCGGGCAAGTACAAACCGGTAGCGCGGAAAGTCCGGCCGCGGAACGAGCCAATGCCTCAGGGGCTCAACGGACCCTTACAACCGATCGCGTGGTCCCGCGACCCGTGGGAGACGCCCCTTAGGAAGAATGGATGGATAACGCGGTCGGCGCAAATCACGGACGAGCGGGTGGACGCCCTTAACTTTGGACCAACGGGATGGCTGAGTGCGGAGTTTTGGGGACGCCTGATGACGCTGGTGCAGAGTTGTGGAGCAAAATTCGGCCGCGTGACGGAATATTACCCAGAGGGCACGGGGATGATCGAGCGGGGGCATCAGCCAATCAAGGATGCCCTGGTGAAAATGTGCGGTGAGGACGGCAAAAAGTGGCAGGTGGCACTCCCCGCGGTCCTTTTTGCCGATTGGATCTCCGTGAAGCTCTCGACGGGGTATTTGCCTTACGAGCTACTCTACGGGCAGCGGCCCGTGCTTCCCGTAGACATCGAGCTGAACACGTTCTTGTGCGTGGATTGGTGGAAGGTTAAGACGTCTGCGGATCTGATTGAGGCGCGGGCTGAACAGCTCCTTAGGCGTGAGGAGACCTTGGGAAAGGCCGCGGAGCGGTTGAAGAAAACCCGGACGGCGTCAGTCCGCTATTGGGACGAGCGCTGTTCCCATTGGCTCCGGGATCCGCTGCGGAAGGGGGACCTGGTCCTGCTGTATAATCGGAGTCTGGAATCCCAGTGGGGCCAGCTTTTTGCCAACCAATGGAACGGGCCGTACCGCGTGGCCTCTAAGTTCTTGGGCGGCAGCTACGGGCTTGAGGAATTGGACGGGACGCCGCTTAAGCGGAAGGCCGCGGCTTCGCACGTGAAACGCTTCTTTGTGCGCGGTTCCACTTCCTTCAACGAGATGGCGAGCAATGATTCGGGGCCCGGGCGCGAGGCGGTCCCAGAGTCGGGCAACGACGCGGATCATTTGGATAGCAAAGTAGAGGCGCGCGACGCGCGACCCCGGAGAAGTAGGAGGTTGCAGACGGCTGGGGACAGCTGTCAAGCTGAAGAGGGGGCGCTAGGTGGTTAAGCTTTATTTGGTGAGGGGGGTGTTCTAGCCGGTTCACAGCCGGGACAACTAGACACCCCAGAATGTTTGTTTCCTTATGTTTTGGTTTGGACTTGGCTTTGGATTGGTACTGGCTATGGTTTATTTATTGCAGGTACGCGGGCGCGGCGTGGCGTCGGGCCCGCAAACGCGAGGACGAGTCCCGCGCACGGATGGCGGGACAAAGAGCTCTGCTAAAAAAAAAAAAAAAAAAAAAAAAAAAAAATAATAATAATAAAATAATAATAAAATAAAATAATAAATATAGGATATTTTCTTTCTCTTCTTTGGATTCGGGCTGTTTTCTTTCCTTTTTTTTTTTTTTGTCTGTTTCTCTCCTGTTTCTTTCTTCAACCGACGGGCGCGACGGTCAGGGATGGTATGGACGCGGATTAAAGCTTAGCTTGGTAAGGGGGTGCTCTAGCCGGTTCACAGCCGGAACGACTAGACACCCCAGAATGTTTGTTCCCATTGCTTCTCCCTTATACTCCCGGTTGTGAGCGCGCGCTGTCGGCGCGGTGTTTGTTTTGTTTTGTAGTACGGGTACGGGGAACTGTGTGGCAGTCCGTCTGGGGCGGTCCAGGTACCTCTTTTCTTGGAACGGCTGGTCACTTACGGTCTCTCACAAAGTGAGCGCGCGGACGCGGAACTCAACCTCAACCTCACTCACACTCACTTCTCACGCGGACGCGGATCTTGGTCTTTTCACTCACTCTCCACCCGGACGCGCGGACACGGCCCTTTCTTTTCCTTGCGCAGCAATATGTATTTCCCCAAAGGACGCGGTACAACAATAGGACAAGAAAAGTAGGAAAGGAAAGGAGGGAAGGAAGGGGGGGGGGCGCCTAAGCCATTTGCATCATTTCCTCCATGTCCGCCCTCGATGACGCCAGTAGGGCCCGGTAAGATGCCAAAAACCCGCGCTGGGATTCTGAGGATTGGGCTCCGGGGGTTGCCAGGAAGTTGCAGAGCATTGCGGTTGACCGTTCTGCGAAAGCCTCAAAGCCAGCCGCCGGGAGTGCCATCACGACCGGGATCTCCGGGATCTTGGGGGAGCTGAGGAAAGGCGGTGCCGGTGCTGGGACGGGGCTTGATCCAAACAAGCAAGGAGGTGATGAGGGGGTCCCCGGGGCATTGCGCGGAGGGCTCGGTCCATCTGGGGGCGATGACGGGACAATGATCGGGGACGGCAGAGGAGGGACCTTGGGGGTAGCGGGCCTCCCATCCGAGACCGCTGGTGACGCGGGCAGCGGTGGAGTAGCTTGTGGAGCCGGAGCAGGAGGAGCCGGTGTAGGTGCCGGAGGGGGAATCGGGGCTGCAGCAGTGCGACGCCAGAGAATCTCATCAAGTCGCGGGTCCCTCGCGCCTTCCCTCATCCGAACGCGGTCCGACCAGAATCTTAGGGCCCTCCAATAGTCATCAACGGACGCGAAATCCTCCTTGCGCGGCGGTCCCGCGCGGCGAAGGGGGGAAGCCAAGTCGCAACCCTCGCTGGGCGGAGGGCGGCGGGAAGGGGAGCCCGGCGGAGTCCACGAGTCCTCCAAGATGGTGTTGTTGTCCGAAACCACAAACGGGTCAGGACGAGCCCTTTTGCGCAGCCTGGGGCGGGAGCCGAATTTGGGGGGAGCTCGGGGCATGCCATTGCTAAGCGAGCAGCGGCGATGGCCGCGACGGCAAGCAACACAGGCACGTTGACCAGGAGCGATCAAGCACGCGTGCCCATTCCGGGCGCAGAATTCGCAGGGGAGCATGACGGCGATGAGCATGGGAGGGGAGTCGGTGGAGTGTGAGAAGAGGAGTGGGTAGGGGGGAGCGGGGTGAAGGTAGTCGAGGTGGCGATGGGAAGGGACCTCTGGGGACAGAACTCAAGTTGGGGGGGGATGTGGTGTCATTATATAGCCTTGGGTTGAGGACTGCGTCGCGGCCTGCGCGCTCAGCATCTGGTAGGTTAGGCTCAGCAGTGGGGGTGCGCCGGTCCTCAGCAGTAGCCGCTGCGGGCTCAGCAGTGGGCGCGGCGGGATCAAGCACGCGACTGTGGGCCTGGCCTGACTAAGGGAGGCGGGCCGCAACCCGCTTGGATGTCCGACTCACGGATGGAGCTGGGCCGACCAGGTTCTCGGACGGCTAGTTGGGGGAGGAAAAGGCGGGGCGACAGCGGGGCTATATGCGTGGGCAGCCGCGCGCAAGCGCGGGCCGGCCACGGGACGGGAAATCCACGACGGCGCGTCGGGCGGATGCGCGCAAGCGTGGCAAACTTTGGGTATTGCGCGGCGGAGGGCCGCGCCACGAAAAGACAAACCGGATGCGCGTAATGGCAGGCGAGCTGGCGGGGATAGGGTATGGGTATGGGTTGGGGGATGGGTTAGGGTTCTGTGTCTAGGGTTCCTTCTTCATGGTTGCCAGTCTGTCTTTGTGCTTGTACTTAGGTTAGGGCTGAGGAGAGGGGGATATAATACCCCTCCCCTCAGTACGGGAGGAAGGGGGCTCTCTCTCTCTCTCTCTCTGGCTCTCTCTCTCTCTCTCTTGGGCTCTCTCTCTCTCTCTCTCTTGGGCACTCTCTCTCTGGGGGGAAAAAGAAAAGGAAGCATTCTCAGTCTTACAGACGCTAGAACCATTGATCCCGTAACTAGGGACAACTTCGTGAGGGAAAACCTCTAAAGTTTCCACAACGCTGCTAAGCCGTAGGCAGTTCTGTGGAGGGGAAAGGTGCTGTTTAGGCTGCCCTCCTAAGAGTTACAATGATATTTTAAATGTAACCAGAATTGAGTTCCAGGAACTTGTAAATAAGGAACCAATTTAAGGGGTGAGTTTGGGAATAATTGGTAGCAAGGGAATCAACAATATCTGAGGAAAGATGGTGTAGGGAATGACTTGAACAAAATAAGTCAAATTTCTGTTCAGAGTTCAATGGAACAAGGCAGTTGCAAGTAACAACACCCACAAGCTGATAACTCTGGTCTTCAGCAGATGATTAGGAAAGATCAACTCAATCCCAACCAACCTCCAGTTTCTCAATGAACATGCCCAACTCTCTGCAATCAAGCGCTTGAGGGGTACCAGATAACTGTGGGTGGCTGAACAAAACAAAAGAAATTTGTTTGTGAAGCTCTAGAAGCAAAGAAATAACCTATTCAAACAAGAATAACCCAACACTTTTCAAGGGACTCAAGAGCAGCATGGTGGAATTAAACTTTCCAGAATAAAGGGAGGTCTAACACTCCAGGTTGAGAAACCTCTCAGTCAAACGTGACTGGATCCGGAAAGATGATCAGGGAAGGATCAAGACCATTATGGTTGGAAAAAGGGATCAAGGAGTGGTATAACACACTCAAGAATTCCAACAGACAGAATTTTCTTCAACCAGCAAGGCTATGGTTGGTGATAAGGATCAGGTTCACAGATGGAAGGATCAAAAATTTGAGTAAGGAGGCCCAAAGGATCAAGGCGCAATCATGGATATACCCAGGATTAGGATGAATTTACTATGATTACAGGGGGGACATACATACACACTCCCATGGATGATTCCAAAAAAGGCATGGGAGAGCCCCTGCTTTTATAGATAAGATGTCTTTATACTATTTACAAGAGAGATTTACAAATAAAGTTGAAAAAAGTTTTTTTTTTGAGGATGATTGTCATGAGAAAACAAAAGAAAAAAAGAAACAAAAAAACACTCAGAAAAAAACAGAAGAGTTGAGTCAAGCCCCCAGCTTGTGCCAATGATGGGCACAGGAAGGAGAGAAGCTAGTGAGGGGCACGCAGACATGCTGATGGGCCTGGGAGACAGTTGAGACCCACCCGGGCAACGGACAAGCCGTGCGGGAGACCGGTGAGCTGGGGGTGGATCAAGGCGGCAGTGCAAAGGTTCCAACAACCGCAAGGTGGCTTGTGGTCATTGGCCAATGGATTGGGCGGAAGATGATGGTTGGTGGGGGTAATGATGATTGTGTTGGTGTTGGTGTTGTCCTTGTGATTGGATCAATGAAAGTGTTTTATGTATTGGTCTGATGATGATGGTGAAGAAGATTGAGAGGGAGGTGACCAATGAGAATTTGGCCACCCGGAAAGGGAATTTCAAGATCTTGCTTGTCTTGGGGATCTCCAAGACTTGAGTAGCCTTTGAGGATTCTATGGTATCAATGCAAAGATTGGGTTGGTTTGGATACAGATGAGCATGAGTTAGAAAAAATTTTCTGGGTAAAGTTCTGATGATCACAACGCGTAGTTTGACAGATCCAGTGAAGGGGATATGGGTGATGATCTGTTGATTGTGATTGGATGGGTTGAATTGATTGAGCTCTGCTCTTTGGTACCATGGTTTGATAGAATGCTTGACCAAATGGTTGGGATTGAGATTATAACCAACAAGTTGATCTAGAGCAATCTTAGAGTCAAAGGAAATCTTGAGTTCCTTGATCTGTTTTGGAATCATCATGGTCATTGTTGTGATGATGATTTAGTTCTTTGTGGGAGCAACAAGAATTGGTCATGAGAGTTTAATGAGGATGGTGATCAATATTTTGATTTGTTGGGAAGGTGGGGATTCCTGGTTAAGGATGAATAGCCGTTGCTGTCCGTTAAAATACATATGCACTTACGCGTGTGCTACGTATAAGTGTAATCCAAATGGGATGCACATGTGGGCTTCTGCGGCCCATTGGACGCACACACAGACCATAAGGGCTTGTGTGGATGTCACGGATTTGGGGAAACTGGCCTCAAAATGCATGAAACAGGCCTATTGATACACGGGCCCTATTGGGCCCGGTGGGGTATATGGGCATATACAGCCAGATGGGCTTGTATGGGCAGAATTTGGCCCAAGGCTTATTTTTTACATACTTGGCCAGAAGGGCTGGCCTGCCAAAGTATGTAAAACTCACTTTTTGGGCTTGGGGTGGCCCTTTGGGGTTGCCACCCATGTTGCAGCCCATTTGGGTCTTCTGCCTGTGTTGCAGCCTGGTTGGGGCCACTCATCTCCCTTGGTTTGGCCCATGTGGGGCCTGACAGCCCGTGTGGGGCTGTTTCAGCGGCCCAGGAATCCCCCGCGGTGCAATGCTGCACAGGCCCTGCTGGTCGCAACCAGCAGTCAGCGCCATGGGAGCAGAGGCCAGCAGCCCTGGCTCCCCTCCCCCCCCTTTCTTGCCATTGCAAGGGGGAAGAAGAAGGCTGGCTGGGTTGAACCAGCCAGCAACTGGCCACAGGAGGGCAACTGTTCAGGGTGAGGGGGATTTCATCACCCCCTTGCCCAGGAGGATGGCTGGGCCAGTCACAGCAAGGCAACCGGCGGTGGGGGGGATTTGATCACCCCTCCACCATTGAAAGGGGCGCTCTCCCCCCCCCCCCTTTACCAAGGGGGAGGAGGAATGGGCTGGAGGGGATTTGACCACCCCCCAGCCCACTTACTTTGACAAAACCCTGGGGGTATCAACCTCCAGGGCCCCTGGTAGGGGGATTTGATTTCCCCCTCCAGGGATTTGAGAGAAAGAGGGGGGGTGGCATCTCCGCCAGTTACACCCCCCCCCATGTGAGTCTGAGACCAGACCCAGATGTGTCCTGGGTCCCATCTGGCCATTTTTATGGCCAGAGCTGGTTGCATGGGGCAACCAGCCAGCATGTGAGGTAACAGGGCCAGTTGTAACAGACAACCGGCCAGGGGTTTGAACAGCTAAGGGGCTGGTTCAGCCCCATTACAGTGGAAACACCAGAAATGACCAGAATAGGCTGGTTGTAAGCGTACAGGGACTGATGCTATGCGAGCTGATGTAGCCCAAACCAAGTAACAAGGCCTGTAGAGCCTGTAGAGCCCTTTTGGGGCGGAAAATTTGCCTTTTGGCTTGTGGTATTGTGTGCTCACAAGAGGCCAATCTTTTTTACTTGAGGAGATCTTCTCCCTGCTTTTTTCCATCATCCATTCAACATCCAATGGAATTCATCAACAATATTATCCAATGTATTGCCCCATTGTGAGAGCCCATTAGCAATTGTTGACAAAAGGTGACCAGCATTTCTTTTGCTTTAAATACTGCTCATTTGCCTAAGCTCATTGCTGGCCATAATTATAACACATTATCAGTACCAACATCATCATTACTTCCAAGCCATCTAGAACCTTGTACCTTACTCTGGAGAACCTCAAAGACCTCAAGTTTTCCAAGAAGATGTCCTATATCCTTGTGTTAAATCCACCAAGATAGTTCTGAACAGTCAGAATTATAATTTTTGGGCTGTCCTTATTGATATTGAGCTGGACAACATCTGTTGTGGGGAGATAATGGATGCAGATGACACTTTGATCAGTTCAGAAGTGGAGAAAAAGTCTTATCATCTCATCCTTAGGCATCTTGATGAGAATCATGTGACATGGGTTGCTGATACTCTTAAGGTAGATGAGAGAAGGAGGTGCAGCATCCCTTTGAATTTTCTTAAGTCCAAGTATGCTGGTGATTCTGTTCACCAGAAGGGTATAGCTTTCAACAAACTATTCAAGTTACAATATTCAAATTTTAAGCAGTTTTTTGCAGAGGCTAGGTCTAGCATAGCAAAGTTTAAATCATCAGGACTTAACATTGATCCTGAGTGTTTTTAACTCTTAATCCTTCAGAAGCTACCAAAGGAGTTTGATTCTTTAGTCACAATTATTTCTCAATTGGATCCTCTTCCTGGGGAGGAAGATGTGCTGAAGAGGATTGAAAAGGATGATCTTCAGTTGAAGATGAAGGGGGGCTCTGGAACAGCCCTTTTTTGAAAGACTGGAAAATCTTGCAAGAAGGCAAAAGAGGATTTGTCCAAGGTCTTATGCTATAATTTTCAGAATAAGGGGCATTATGCTAAGGATTTCAAGGAGGACAATAAGAGGAAGAAGTCTGAAGAGAATTACAAGGAGGTCAATTGCACTACAGAAAACATTGAAATGGTGGTTTTGGATGGTCCAATGGGAAAGATTGTTGGGGAAGAAGGTCCCAACAAGAAGGCAAAAATTGATGAGGATCAAGAAATGGACTTGATTGATCATGAAGTGAGTAATCTTAGACTCAAAGATGAGAACTTATCAGTGACTGATAAAGCTTCTTTCCTATTAGGAGGATTGAAGGAGGATGTTCTGTTTTTGATTGATCCTGGTTGTAAAGATCACATATTCTTTCAACCAAATTTATTTTCAAATCTTAGTGATTATGATGGAGTTGTGAATATTTGTCAGAAAGGAAGAACAATTCATATTAAGGGAATTGGAAAAGTTGTTCTTGAAAATCACTTAGTTTTCAAAATTTCTTTTGAGAAAGTGTTCTACGTACCAGAGTTGCCTTATAACCTTGTGTCTCTTGGAGTTTTGTCAAAAAAAGGTTTCCTGATTTGTTATCTCAAAAAAGATAGTTTTGTTATTGATATGGATGGGAGAACTTTTCTTAGTGGACAAGTTTGGACTTAGCTATTGTGTGCAAGCCTGTTCAAATTCTCAGCTCTGAGCACTGTTTCTCACAATAGAAGTGGCCATAAGGTAAAGGACAGCAACTGGGAGAGTTTTACCTTGAGGGCTAATACTAGAAATGTGTTCTCTAAGAGTAGAGATTGCACTGATGTTCCTAGATAGGAATTTTCCATTGATTTTTCAGGGCCATTCACACCAGAGTCCCTTAGTGGGGCAAGATACTTCATCAGTTTAGTTGATACTGCAACTAATTATGTTTGGGTTAAACCAATTTGATCTAAGTACCAGACCACAGAGGAGGTTTCTGTAATCTTCAAAGTCTGGAAACAGAATGGTCTGATGAAGGAGATCAAGAGGGTTATTACCGATGGAAGTGGTGAATTTGTGAGTAAAGATTTTGAGAGGGTATTGAAAGATTATGGTATCATTCATATAGTCACTACTGCAAGTACTCCACAGAATAATGGAATAGTTGAGAGAATGAATAGGAATCTACTGGAAAAAGTCAGAATTATTATGTCTCAATCTGGTCTACCAAAGTTCTTATGGGCTGAGTTGATGTGTACAGTCTGTCTGTTGCAAAACATTATAAGTGTTAATGGGAAGAGTCCTCATTATCATTTTTGGAAGTTGTACCCCAAAACATCACACCTAAGAACAATTGGTTGCTTGGTGTATTATAGTGTCCACCATAATGAGATGGTTGGAAAATTAGACCCTAGAGCCAGAACAGGGGCACTTGTAGGCAATTATTTAATAAGTAAATCATATAGGATCTATTGTACAGGACAAGAAAGGTTATCCATAGTAGGGATGTAAAATTTGATGAAAGTACCTTTCCACTCAAAAGGAGTGAAGATGTTGTTGTGAATAAGTCACAGCAAGAAATACAATTACCACCTATTTCACAAGCAAAGGCTAAGGAACATGTGGTTCCAGAAGATGAAGAAATGGCAGAAGTGCCACCAGAGGTTTGAGTGCCCGCTTCAAGGGAGTCCGTTAATTCGGAACCTGATGAGCCTCCACCTCCAGTTAGAAGGAGTGGAAGGGTTAGAGTGCCAGTTGATAGGTATGGGGAATGGAATTCCCATTATGCTGCCGCAGGATATGAGGAAGATACATTTCAGGAACAGTATATGCTCAATGAAATCCTGGAGTTTAGTTCAGAAATGGGTAACAGGGTTAACCCAAATAGCCTTGGCCAAGCTATGAATTCAAATGAGAGAGCCAACTGGAAGAGTGCTATTTTTTAGGAATTTGATTCTCAGGAGAATAATAGTGTCTTTGAAGTGGTTAAGCGGGATTCTGTTCCAAAAGGACGGACCATTGTGGGGTCTAGATTGGTGTTAAACAAGAATTTTGAAACAAATAGAGTTTTCAAAAGGTTCAAAGCTAGATGCTTTGCACAGTGCTTCAAACAGATAGAGGGTATTGATTACCAAGAAACTTTCTCACCAACTAGAAGGCTGTACACCTTCAGTTACATCATTTCTCTGGCAGTGGAGTAGGGTGAAGAAATAAGACAAGCTGATTTTGTAACAGCATACTTGAATGCAAAACTTGGAGAGGAGGAGACTGTTTATATGTCAATTCCTGATGGTTTTTGTGAATGGTTAGTGGAGACTAAACCAGAAACCATGAAGAAAATCTGTGTTAGAAGTTTTCATTCAGCAGATAAAGGGGAATATGTCCTCAAGCTGTGTAGATCCCTGTATGGATTGAAGCAAGCAGCTAGGTTGTGGTATAATACCATAAGTTAGAAAATCATACAGATTGGTTTCAAGACGTCTGAGGCCAACCCTTTTCTCTTTGTGAGAAAGGATGCAATTTTTTTTATGGGTCAATGCCATTATCATCATTGGAAATGTTAAAGAGAGAGTCATGGATACACTCAAAAAGGAATTCAAGATAAAAGATCTTGGTCTGGCGCAAAAGGTGCTAGGAATGAAAGTCAGTAAGAGCAAGAATGGTATTAAGTTAGACAAGAGCCACTACGTGGCAGCTCTTCTTAAGCAATATTTCTTAGAAGATGCAAAGGAGTTTGGTACACCCATGCAGTCAAACATTTGTTTAGAGAAGTCTACAGATGAGGAGTATCTGGAGTTTGTTAAATATGGGAAAAACTACAGGTCAGCTGTTGGATTTCTTAATCATTTGGGGAAGTGTACAAGGCCCAATATTGCCTTTGAAATTGGTGTCTTTTTGCAACACTTAGAGAAGCCAAGCATGAGGTATTGGTCAGAGTTTAAGAGAGTAATGAGGTATCTTAAAGGAATGCACAGTCTTGGACTGTTGTTTCAAAATTCTGAAAACTTTTATTTGGTTTTTTATTCCAATGCAAGTAGGGCAGATGGTAACACTAAGGAATCTACAAGTGGTTTTGTATTCTTATTAGGTAAGAATCTGGTGTCTTGGATGTCCAAGAAGGTATCTTCAATAAGTCTTTCATCAAAAGAGGCTGAGTATAGAGCCTACTTAGCAGCTTCACAGGAAGGAAAATAGTTGAGGAAAGTCTTAGAGGATACACATAAGCCACAAGGGTTTGCGTTGTTGTATTCTGATAACCAAGGTACCATTGTGTTGGCAAAAAATCAAGTGTTCCATTCAAGAATGAAACATATGAATGTTCACTATAACTATGTTTGTGAGGCAGTTAACTGCAAGGAGATTGCGTTGAGGTACATGCCCACTGGAGAAATGATTGCAGATATCTTGACTAAGGCTTTAGATAGGAACAATCATCAAGGCTTTGTGACTAATATGCAAATTTCACCCCTTTTGGATTGAGGGGGGGTGTTAAAATGCGTATGCACTTATGCAACTGCTACGTATAAGTGTAATCCAAATGGGAGGCACATGTGGGCCTCTGCGGCCCATTGGAAACACACACGGACCATACGGGCCTGTGTGTATGTCACAGATTTGGGGAAACTGGCCTCAAAATGCGTGAAACAGGCCTATTATTACATGGGCCCTATCGGGCCTGGTGGGGTATATGGGCATATACAGCCAGATGGGCTTGTATGGGCATAATTTGGCCCAAGGTTTATTTTGGACATACTTGGCCAGACAGGCTGGCCTGCAAAAGTATGTCAAACTCACTTTTTGGGCTTGGGGCGGCCAATTGGGGTTGCCGCCCATGTTTCAGGCCATCTGGGGCTGCTGCCCATGTTGTGGCCCACTTGGGGCCACTCATCTCCCTTGTTTTGGCCCATGCGGGGCCTGAAAGCCCGCGCGAGGCTGTCCCGGCGGCCCAGGAATCCCCCGCGGGCATGGCTGGTTGCCACCGGCGGTCAGCGCCATGGGAGCAGAGGCCAGCAGCCCTGGCCCCCCTCCCCCCCTTGCTTGCCATTGCAAGGGGGAAGAAGAAGGCTGGCTGGGTTGAACCAGCCAGCAACTGGCCACAGGAGGGCAACTGGTCAGGGTAAGGGGGATTTCATCACCCCCTTGCCCAGGAGGATGGCTGGGCCAGTCACAGCAAGGCAACCGGCGGTGGGGGGGATTTGATCACCCCTCCACCATTGAAAGGGGCGCTCTCCCCCCCCCCCTTTACCAAGGGGGAGGAGCAACGGGCTGGAGGGGATTTGACCACCCCCCAGCCCACTTACCTTGACAAAACCCTGGGGGTATCAACCTCCAGGGCCCCTGGTAGGGGGATTTGATTTCCCCCTCCAGGGATTTGAGAGAAAGAGGGGGGGTGGCATCTCCGCCAGTTACACCCCCCCCCATGTGAGTCTGAGACCAGCCCCAGATGTGTCCTGGGTCCCACCTGGCCATTTGTATGGCCAGGGGCTGGTTGCATGAGGCAACCAGCCAGCATTTGAGCTAACAGGGCTGGTTGTAACAGACAAATGGGCAGGGTTTTGAACAGCTAAGGGGCTGGTTCAGCCCCATTACGGTGGAAACACCAGAAATGACCGGAATCGGCTGGTTGTAAGGGTACAGGGACTGATGCAATGCAGGCTGATGTAGCCCAAACCAAGTAACAAGGCCTGTAGAGCCCGTAGAGCTCTTTTGGGGCGGAAAGTTTGCCTTTTGGCTTTTTGTATCATGGGCTCACAAGATGCCAATCTTTTTTACTTAAGGAGCTCTTGTCCCTGCTGTTTTCCATCATCCATTCAATATCCATTGGAATTCATCAACAATATTATCCAACGTATTGCCCCATTGTGAGAGCCCATTAGCAATTATTGAAACAAGGTGTTTAGCATTTCTTTTTCTTTAAATACTTCTTATTTTCCAAAGCCAATTGCTGGCCATAATTAAAACACTGTCAACATTGACAGCAATGCCGGTGCCGGCAAGGGTCAAGCCAAGCCAAGCTGGTCTTTCCCATGCGCTTGGAAAAACAAAACAGAGAATGAGGATTGGCGTGAGAGGGACTTGAACACCAGGCACAGGGGTCTAAAAATCCAAGAGATCCTCCTAGACAACTAGCAGAAGGGAAGGCTGGGAACTGGAAACTAAATAGGAAGTCATTCCAAAAAAAGTTTTTTTTTTTGAAAAAAAATGAGGAATAAAAAAAAATTAAATTTTCCACAGTGGTCTTGAGGTGCCCAGATTTTGTCACCATATCTCTCCCCAACTTACAGACTGTCCCTAGTCTGCATCTGAGTTTGATTACATGAAGAGGAAAAGAAGCAAGGAAATTGAAGCAAAGAAAAACGGCCATTTCTTGATCCTGGGAGTGATTGAAGAATTTGAAAAATATCTTGATCCATACAAAAATTCCCTAAAAGCCGCAGAGATAAAACACAGGAGGAATCCCAGGTGCTCACATATGTGGCATACAGTAGAGTTTACAACAAAATGCAGCAAATAACCCTGGTGGTGCACAATTTGGAGGACTTACTTCTGAGATAAGTTGCCTCCAAAACAATGAAACTTCTTGATGTGATCATCAGAGATCCTTCTGGCCAGTTGAGTACCATCCAGCTCCTCCAAAAAATCAGATCCAAACCTAACTTGGAAAACCACCCAATAAGGAACATTCCAAAAATTTGAGAAAAGATTTCCCCTTTTGGGCTCCAAAGATCAATTATAAGCTAAAACTAGATCACCAGGGTTCAGGGAATTCCTGATTCCATTGGAGTGCTTTTCCTCCCAATAATGGACTGGTTTTGCTCTGTACTCCATCATCTTTTCATAAGATTCATCACAAACATCTTCACTTTGCTCCAGTTGCTTGGATTTAGCAACTAATAGATCAGTAGTTGAGGACACCTTGTCCCAAAGGATACCCAAGAAAGATTCCATTTCCAGATCCAGAGGAAGAACTTCTCTTTGACCAAAGATGATTTCATAAGGTGAGTAGCCAGTAGTCCTTTTGGTTGAGATTTGATCAGAGAAGAGAACAAGAGGAAGGAATTTGCAACAATTCTTTCCACTTTCAACAGCAAGCTTAACAAGTGCAGACTTCAAAGGAGCATGGCCTTTTTCCACCATCCCTTGGCCTTCAGGATAATAAGGGTTAGTAACTCCATGTTTTCCGGGAAGGGATATGATCATTTCAGCAAGTTTGCCCCCAAATTTGGAGCCACCATCAGTAGATTAAGATTGAGCCAGGCCATAATGCATTTTCCAGGTCTCATAGAGGAAAGCTGCCACTGATTCAGAGCTAAGATTCTTAATAAACTTTGCTTCAAACCATGCCAAAAAATCATCTCTAGCCACAATGAGGTACTTAGAACCACCTGCCTTAATATGAACCACATTCATAGCAATCCTTCCAAAGACAGGGAACTCACCAGTGGGATAAAAAATTTCAGCTGGATGCCTAAGGTCACGTTTTTGAAAAATGGGTTGTGAATTTAACATTTCCCTTTTTTTTATTTATTTATATCATACATATATATATGTATTTTCTTCTGATTTTAATTTTAAATTAATTTTCTCATGGGCCCAAAAATTTTACTCTCAGATTTTATACATCTCCAAGCCATCAGCCACACGCCAAAAAATCCTCATTACACTAATGTTTCATGAATTCATTTTTTGAAAATTTGGGGTGGCATTTCTGTAGCTGCCTGTATTCAAACCTTAAGATCAATTGTTGATAATTTTGGAATAATTAGAACACCTTCAAATAATCATTCAAAAGATAAAGAAGTTAAAAAAAACAATTCTCATAGCATTTTTGGAACCTTTTTACAGAACTTTTAATCTGTTGTTTTAGGTGATTGAAATCTCAGAAATTTAAAAAATCAATAAAATAGCCTTGAAATATTTTTTTGTGATTTTTAAAATTATTCCTGGCCTCCAAAAATTTGATAAAATTAGAAAACATTTCTAAATAACATACCATTTTTGATTTTTCTTTTACATTGGTCATCAATTGTTCTCTTGATTTGTTTGAAAGAACTTTAGAAAAACCTCAAAAAATTAACATTAAAATACTTCTGCCTGCTAATTACAGGTTTTACCTCAGAAAATTTTCATGAAAGTGAGAAAAGTTGGAACTAAAATGGGTGTTTTGCATTTTTCATTTCACTTTTTGCTATGTTTTAGGGCAATGTTAAATGTACAACCCTGCGCAAACAAATTAAAATGGGTTGCGTGGCGTGGTTTGCACCCCATTGGGGTTTTGAACTGCTGTTTGCAACCCATCTGAGGCGTGGAAGGCCATTCAAAATACAGATGGGTTGTGAACTGTGCCAGGAAACCCATTTTGAGTCATGAATGGATTGTGTAGGGTTGTTAATTTTTATTTTAATTTTCAATTATGTATTTATTTATCTATTTACTTACTTATTTATTTATTTATTTATAAATTTATTGATTTATTGATTTATTTATTTTTAATAAATTTTTGGTATTTATGTTTTATTTATTCATTTATTCATTTAGTTATTCATTTTTTCATTTTTTTTATTTATAAATTTATATATTTGTATATTTGTATATTTATATATTTATATATTTATATATTTATATATTTATATATTTATATATTTATATATTTATATATTTATATATTTATATATTTATATATTTATATATTTATATATTTATATATTTATATATTTATATATTTATATATTTATATATTTATATATTTATATATTTATATATTTATATATTTATATATTTATATATTTATATATTTATATATTTATATATTTATATATTTATATATTTATATATTTATATATTTATATATTTATATATTTGTATATTTGTATATTTGTATATTTGTATATTTATATATTTGTATATTTATATATTTGTATATTTATATATTTATATATTTATATATTTGTATATTTATATATATTTTTATTTATTTATTTTTTATTCATTTATTAATTCCTTTATTTTTTCTTCCTTTCTTTCTTTATTTATTTAATTATTTTAATTATTTTTTTTTTTCACAACTCATATGGGTTGTGAAAGAATTTTCCCCTATGGGTTGTGAAAGAATTTTCCCTTATGGGTTGTGGAAGAATTTTCCCCCCCTTTTTCAACCCCTGGTCTGAAAATTTAAAATTTCCCTATTTTTTAATGAATACTAAGAAAAAATATTGCAACAAATATTATTTCACTGCTATTGTTTAAGATTATTGCACTTTTATTGGTTTTTTTGCTGGATTTTATTGGAGAGATCAAAGCCTCATTAACAAGCTTCAAATTGTTCTGAACAATTGTCTTAAATTGGAATTGTTGGTCAAAAATATTTTCCCAAGCGGATCCAATTTTGGGGCTGGCCAAGGATCAGAACTAAAATTGAAGGAAATATTTGTTTGAATTCTTCTAAAAGAGGAAAGCAAATAGGAGTAGATTGGGAATTTGGCATGGGTGGGGAATTAAGAGGAAGAAAACTGCAATGCATTAAGGCAGAAGATAAAACTACTGCAAAATTATGTGCTTCAGAAAGAAGGAAACTTTGGCACAGAAATTTAATCCAACAATTTATTGGAGCTGAGCCAGAAAAGTGGTTGAGTTGCCTTCTTTCTTCTTGAAAATTTTCAACCCAGATTTCATCCATTGAGTTTGGCTCACTGAAAAATTGGGTTGGATTTCAGCTCTTTGTCTATTTATTTACTGATTTCAATCCAGTCTTCCAATTTCCATTCCAAACAAACACATGCTGCTCTTAATCCTGATTTTATATCCCCTATGAAATCTTGAACATGTTATATATGTGGAAGAGCTGTTGCAGGGGAAATGAAGTCTTTGTATTGGAGCTAAAAGCAAAAATCAGAATTATGTATAAAATAAAATTTATTTGAATGATACCACAGAATTTTTCAATGAAAAATTGGTCAAAAATGACAGGAGAAGAATAAGATAATGTACAGAAATCCTAGAGAAAACATTCACATACAATCAGAAGAACAGAAATAATACTTTCAAATTTATTCACTTTCTAACTTATTTTTGCTTCTTTTTTTGCTAATACATGGTTTCCAGGAGCATGGTAAGGAGCTTAATAATCTTCATTTGCTTTATTTTTTATCTTGATCCTTGGACAAAGATTTAATTCAGGAGAATTAACCCAATTATTTAAAATGGCTCCAGACCTCTGGGTAGAGATTCAATGCAAATATTAATGAAAAATAATATAGAAAAATCAACAAAAATAAAATCAAATGAAGTCTCATTGTCTTAATGAAATGAAAATATGGGGTCACTTCTTCTTCTGAATATTCTTATTTGTCCATAAATTCATCCTATCTTAAAAAAATTAAAAGTAATTATTAAAAGAAATTGGTTCATATCCATAGGGAATAAGTAAAAATATATAAATAAACATTTTCCTATGATTCATCCTTTTTATTTCCCTTCCAGGTTTCCTTTTTTGGCCTTCCACTTTCTCAAAAACTGAATAAATACATAGAAAATATCAATTTTAAAATTTTTAATTTATTTTCAAAAATGGTTAGCAACCATTAAGTTTGCTGTAACTATATTCTTTGTCCTTCCTCTCCTCTTGGGTTGTTATAAATTCTCAAAAGATGATTAATCCTTTTCACTTGATGACTGTGAGATTATTTTTAGATTATGGGCCATTCCTTTTGTTTTTTGGCTTACTTTTGTCTTACTTTAACTCTTGGAGTAAAAATTTTGTCTTAAATCAGAAAAAGTTTATATTTCCCACCGTAAAGCTTCTTTGTTTCACCTAGGTAATAATTTATTTTTAGGGAAAGTGGCTGATATTTAAAAATAGATGATAAACACAGTGGTTAAAACAATGGGATGCTTTAAATCTTGCTGAGAGGCTTCAATAACTCTCTCATGAATTTTGATAGTGATTGAATTGTAAATGTTACAAAAAAAATTCAAAAAAAAACGGTAGATGAACAGATGAAATGTTGATTGTATGAATTAAGGTTTTTCTTCTCTTGAGGTACTTCTATTCCTAAATTGAAAGTGTTGAATTCTTAGTATAAAGCTGTTGTGTTGCTCTGCATATTTCATGCTGTGTCTCAATCTGTTTCCTATGCTTTGATCCTTTTATTTCTATTTTTTTATTATTTTTATTATTTATCTATTCCATGACCTTGTATAGTATCTGAGCAAAGTATCCAAAGCACCTGCTGTAGTCACAGTGACTGTGGATACTCCACATTTATTCGTCACCTTCAAGTCACAATCCCACTCTAACTCTGATACTCACAAGTGGAACATTGCAACTTCAATCAACTCAAAAACTCAAGTCAACCATCTCAAACAATTCTCAAGATCTTTCAAAAACCTATCAAAAGCTCAAACCAACAATTGCCTTCAATC
Organism: Puccinia polysora; assembly: GCA_025617555.3. Classification (NCBI taxonomy): domain Eukaryota; kingdom Fungi; phylum Basidiomycota; class Pucciniomycetes; order Pucciniales; family Pucciniaceae; genus Puccinia; species Puccinia polysora. Next base: position 1,227,621 of record CM062647.1, on the reverse strand, counting down.
ACGCGTTCAATTCAGGCAGCCAGTTTAATCAGTAAGAGGTCCAGAGCAACCAGTATCAACTTCTTGCTCAGCTCACTCACCCAATCTTCTTCATTATTTATTCAAGGCACCTCATCTCAACTGGCGTAGTAACTCCTTACACTGGCCCTTCCATCTCTAGTCTTACCTCATATCTCAATTCTTTAACATCCTCAGACTCACAGTCCTCTGCCAGTGCAATCTTATTGGTTTTTTTGTATTTCATATATCTCTCAAGATTTCATACTCATCTTTTGTGATTTTATTGAAATGCATTTCAGCCTGGTATTGGTGACCAATCCAAATTGTATCACATTTAAAAGCCTGCGCCAATCAACATGAAACGGCTGGGACCCTCTATGACGCCAGAACCAGGGGGGGAATCAAATACAAACTACAAATCCTTGGCCATCAAATCCTTAATAGAATCAACACCGCTACTTATGGCTGACAACTATAGCATGTGGCGCAAAAAGTTCAAAAAATTATTCACACTATGTGAAATTTTTGAGTTAATGAGTGATCCCGACAAGCTAAAGCGACTTGACAAAGACCTGAATCAGGAATTTGTTGCGCACATCATTGCTAAGCTTGATTCAAATACATACAACAATGTTATAGACGACGCCAACAAGGATGATGCAAAGCTTCTGTGGTTATGAACTCAGTCTCACTTTGCTCCCTCTCAGTCTGTGAACAGGGCCAGGGTGTTCAACAGATTTCTACATCTCTTGATGGAAACCAACATCAAGATGTTTGTCACTTCCGTGAAAGTGTATCTGAAGAAAATGTTGGAGGTGGGGATTTTATTTGCCATCAGACATTGTAGCATACCTGGTTCTCTTCAAGTTTCCTTCAAGCATGCAGGCTATGAAGTCACAGATAATGCATTTGACTGCAGACATGAAGATTGATACTGTACTTAGCCACCTCATTCAACAAAAGAACAAGGCAATGGCTCAAGCCAAGAATGTTGAACCCAAAAATATAGCCCTGTACAGAGGCCCAAGGTGTGAAAATGGAAAGAACAATCCTGCTGTTACCAAACACCCTGCCAGTTCATGCTGGTTTGAATTTCCCAAGCTAAAGCCTCCAAATGCACACAATTGAGGGAAGAAGGGGAAATCAAAAACCACAAACAAAGCTCACTTCTACTTGTTCTTCTGCAATGGGAGATTGATCAATGATGAACAGCTATCTCAGTGTTTCATCCTAGACTCTGGATGCTCAGTTCACATGATTGTCAACCTGCAAGAATTCATCAATCTTTCAATCAGCAACTGGAACAAGAAAATCCAGACAGGTAAGAAGAACACGGCCATTCTAATCAAAGGAACAGGTAAGGGTGCCTTGTCAACCAAGGACATGAACTTGATACTATTGAACGCCGCCTGGGTTCCCAAATCAACTATCAATCTGATATCGCTCAGTGCTCTGATGACCCAAGGGGCTTGTCTGTCAGTTGACTCAAAGCAAAACCCAGAATGTTCTACCTATTGTCACAAGGAAAGATTATTATTTCAGCTCAAATCATCAAAAACCTGTTTGTGATTGACATGTCAACAGAACCAAAGCGGTCTTACTACTCTAGCCCTGAACTCCTTCAAATTCATAGATCTCTGGGTCATGCAAGCAATGATAGGATGGAACGGTACCTCAAGCTGACAATTCCTGCCAGCCAAAAGCACAAATTCCAATGTCTCAGCTGTGACAAGTCAAAAATAACCCGCAAACCATTTAACAGCCAACAGCAATCAGCAAGCCAGTGCTTCAAAAGAATTCATGTTGACTTGATGGGACCAAAAAATCCAACATCAAAAGGAGGATTTTGCTACATTCTTAACCTGATTGACTTGCACTCAGGCTACATATCTTGTTTCCATCTACGCGCTAAGAACAATTTGGCGGAGACAATCATCTTTGTCATTGAAAACCAACACAGAAAAACAGGTTCCTATCCCGCCAAGGTCTTCTCTGATGGGTGTGGAGAATTTGTCAATGCCCAACTTCAGAATTTTTATCAATCCCGGAACATCAATCAAATTTTAATTGAGCCTTACCACTCTCAACACAATGGAAGAGTAGAGAGGGCAAACAGAACCATCATTGAGTCAGCCAGAGTGATCATCTCCAACGCCAGTTTGCCAAAGTCATTCTGGCATGAAGTCATACGCAGCTCTTGCCTCATGCTCAACCAAATACCAAAGGAGAAGGACGGAGTATCACCCTGGTTGTTAATGCACAAGAAAGATCTACCACTGGCTACATCCAACCGATTGGGACTCGGGTCATCTATTGACTTAACTCCACTGACATCAAGTCAAAGTTTGACAAGAAAGGCGCGCCGGGGATTCTGGTTGGATTCAATTAAACACTCCTGTCCTAAAAGATCATGAAGGCCACAGGTAAAATTGTGGACACTAAGCATGTCATCTTCAACTCTCAAAAGCCCATCAAGTTTTCAATCAAGACGGATGAGTTCAACTCAAACACCACTGAGCCAAACATGTCCAAATAAAGAAAACCAACAAATCCCCCAACCAACAATCCAAAAAGCGTCAAATTCAAGCCTCCTGCGACTTTGAAAGACAAGTCAAAGTTGTAAGAGAGAGACAGAATCTGACACTGACAAGGCATTGGAGGAGCTTATTTGACCAAACCACAAGGCATTGGAGGAGCTTCTTTGACCAAACCTGAGAGACAGAAAAACTCTGGCCAAACCTGAAAGATACAGTTTTTTAGCTGATAAATTACCAACTTCTCTTGAGGAGGCAATGAGAATTCCCAAATTGAAGGAATTGGCCCTAAAAGAATTGAACACAATAGAGGATCAAGGTGTTTGGGAGGACACGGAAAAGAGCGCCGTCACCAATCCTCTCAACACAGTTCCTGTGTTAAAAATAAAAATCAATGCCCATGGCAAATCTCCAATTTTAAAGACTTGGCTGTGCATTCAAGGTTTTAACCAGAGGTACGGCCTTGACTGCTTAGATACATATGCTCCGACAGGTAAAGTTGCCTCTATAAGGGGCCTCCTGACCTGTGCAGCGGATAAGAAACTCAAGATCCTTCAACTGGATGTAAAAGGTGCCTTCCTTCATTCCGAAATTGACAAACAGGCTTTTATGAAGAGGCCATACGGATTTAATATAACGTCAAAGTACTTAAAACTCAATAAATCATTATACGGGCTCACACAAGCGCCAAGAAACTGGTACAAAATGCTAAGCGAGTGGATAAAAAATCAAGGTTTCAAGGAATCTGACTGTGACCCATGCCTCTACGTGGGAGACAACAAGATGACTGTTTTATTCTTTCACGTGGATGATCTGATTGTGATGGGCAACACCAAAAAATTTGAAGAAAACTTTCTTGGTACATTCAAAAATTTGTCTGCTCATCCACCCAACACGCTCCTTGGTATGAAGGTAGTGCAAAGAGATGACCTAATTCATTTATCCTTAACCTTGCATATTGAAAAAGGGCTCAAACAAATGAATCTAATTGGTTGCAAGCCAGTATCCACACCACTCACGCCGGGCCTTCATCTCAAGACTTCTGATGATGACAACCATGCCAAGTTCCTGGCTCTGAATATGAATTATCACTCTCCAATAGGGAGACTGAATTTGATTGCCTTCCTGGCACATCCAGATATCAGCTTTGCCATGTCTAGCCTAGCATAAAACTCCAAACGGCCAGGGGTGAGTCACTGGCAAGAAGTTCTACACGTTTGGCAATATCTATCCGGTACCAAAAATCTGACACTAACAATTGGTCCTTGGTCAGTCACAGATTGACTGGTATGTTTTAGTGATGCCACATGGGCGGATGATCCTGAAACCCGTATCTTGCAGAGTGGATTCATTTGCACCTTTAAATCAAGCCCATTATACTGGACCAGCAAACGTCAGCAATCTATCACACACTCTTTGACTGAGTCCAAATGCGTCTCTCTTTCTAGCTGTCATGTGGGAGCCCACTGGCTTCAGAGACTGATTGAAGACATCTACCGCCTCAAATTCAGATTTCCTCTCCACTTAATTGACAATAAAGGCCTTGATGAAAAAATCAAGAAATTTGGCTTGTGCTCAAAGGCCAAACACATAGACATTAAAACTAACAGTCTTTGCAACAACTTCAAAGCCGGTCTCATAGATGTTAAATTGATCCTGTCTCCCTCCATGAGCACAGATGCAATTACCAAAGCGGCCAACAAAACCTCAAATGTTAGGCTGATAAATACTTTCAGCTCCATTGTTCACTGACCACACATTTGTGGGGGCGTGTTGAATTCTTAGTATCAAGCTGTTTTGTTGCTCTGCATATTTCATGTTGTGTCTCAATCTTTTTCCTATGCTTTGATCCTTTTATTTCTATTTTTTATTATTTTTATTATTTATCTATTCCATGACCTTGTATAGTATCTGAGCAAATTATCCAAAGCACCTGCTTTAGTCACAGTGACTGTGGATACTCCAAATTTAGTTGTCATCTTCAAGTCACAATCCCACTCTAACTCCGATACTCAAAAGTGGAACATTGCAACTTCAATCAACTCAAATCAATCAACTTGAAAACTCAAGTCAACCATCTCAAACAATTCTCAAGATATTCCAACAACCTATCAAAAGCTCAAACCAACAATTGCCTTCAATCATGGGTTCAAGTCAGGCAGCCAGTTTAATCAGTAAGAGGTCCAGAGCAACCAGTCTCAACTTCTTTCTCATCTCACTCACCCAATCTTCTTCATTAGTTATTCAAGGCGCCTCTTCTCAACTACCGCAACATCTCAACTGGTGTAGTAACTCCTGACATTGGCCCTTCCATCTCAAGTCTTACCTCATATCTCAATTCTTTAACATCCTCAGACTCACAGTCCTCTGCCAGTGCAATCTCATTGGTTATTTTGTATTTCATATATCTCTCAAGATTTCATACTCATCTTTTGTGATTTTATTGAAATTCGTTTCAGCCTGGTCTTGATGACCAATTGAAATTTTATCAGAAAGCTTGTCTTTGCCAAGTCAAAGACAAATATTTGTTTTGGGGGTATCCTGTTTTCAAGGAGTTATTCCAATGGAGGGCTTTTTTTGGAATAGAGAAATTTTTTAAAAGTTCATATTGTTAAAATATTTATGCACTTAGGCGTGTGCTACGTATAAGTGTAATCCAAATGGGAGGCACCTATGGGCCTCTCCAGCCCATTGGAAACTAACACGGACCATACGGGTCTGCGTGGATGTCACTGATTTGGGGAAACTGGCCTCAAAAAGTGTGAAACAGGCTCATTTGTACACGGGCCCATTAGGGCCTGGTGGGGGATATGGGCAAACAAAGCCAGATGGGCTTGTATGGGCGTAATTGGGCCCAAGGTTTATTTTGGACATACTTGGCCAGAAGGGCTGGCCCGCCAAAGTATGTTTTACTTAGTTTTTGGGCTTGGGGTGGCCCATTGGGGCCCCTGCCTTTGTTGCAGACTGGTTGGGGCTGCCTCCCGTGTCCCGGCCTGCTTGGGAGCGCTGCCCGCTTGGGGCCGCAGTTTTTGCCTTTGGCCTGACGGCCCACGCGGGGCGTCATTGCGGCTGCCGTGCTGGGTGGAGGCCGCAGGGCTGTTGGTCCCGGCTCCTCCCCCTCCCCTTGCTCGCCATTGCAAGGGGGAGGAGAAGGGCTGGCTGGTTGTAACCAGCCAGCAACCAGTTGCAAGGGGCAACCGGTCATGGTGGGGGCGACTTGATCACCCCCCACCAAAAAGGTGGCCAGGCCAGTCGCATCAAGGCAACTGGCAGTGGGGGGGAATTGACCACCCCCCCACCATTGAGAGGGGTGCTCTCCCCCCCCCCCTTTACCAAGGGGGAGGAGCAATGGGCTGAGGGGATCTGACTACCCCCCAGCCCACTATTCCTGATGACGCCCTGGGGGTATCAACCCCCAGGGCCCCTGGTGAGGGGAATTGACCGCCCCCACCAGGTATTTGAGAGAAAGAGGGGGGGGCATGTCCGCTGGTTACACCCCCCCCAGGTGAGATTTTGGTTGGACTCAGGTAAGTGCTGGGTCCCACCTGGCCCATATGAGGGGTCAGGGCTGTACAAGTGCTAAGATAAGTAACAGGGCTGGTTGTAACAGACAACCAGCCAGGGATTGAACAGCACAGGGGCTGGTTAAGCCTCATTGAGGTGGAAACACCAGAAGCAACCGGAATAGGCTGGTTGTAAGGGTACAGGGACTGATGCAATAAAGGATGATGTAGCCCAAACCAAGCAACAAGGCCTGTAGATCCTGTAGAGCTCTTTTGGGGCGGAAAATTGCCTTTTGGCTTGTTGTATCCTGGGCTCACAAGAGGCCAATCTTTTTTACTTAAGTAGCTCTTCTCCCTGCTGTTTTACATTATCCATTCATCATCCAATCAAATTCATCAACAATATCATCCAACATTTTGCCCCATTGTGAGAAGCCCATCAAGCAATTACTGAAAACAGGTGTCCAGAATTTCTTTTGCTTTCATTACTGCTCATTTTCCTAAGGTCATTGATTTTCATAATTATAAAACATATGGTAGATTGATTCAGATTTGGAATTTAATTTTGGCTTCCTGCTGCCAGGAAACCTTTGTTCCTTTAGCTGCAGAAATTTATTCATTAATGGAATAATAACATTTTCAAAAATAAGGATGGTAAATACTCCAGAAGTTTAATACTAATGGAAGCAATTGCAAGATTTGGGTTGTTTTGGGTAGAAGGGTTTGAAAATTTTTTAAGAGGGGCCACGGACATACAGAACTGGGGATCTTTAATTTTCAACAACCTCTCTTCAGGGGTCCACTTTGGGAAGTATAAAACCCTGGTAAAATTGCTTCCTTCAGAATTAATTCAAAGTGATAACACCCAAAGGAATAATGGTTTATCTGGGCTCAACAGAACACAGACTAAGGCAGGGAGAAACTTAATTAATTTTAATTAATGTCCTCACAAGGTGACTGCAGTAATTCAAGGTTGAAAAGGTCTCAGATCAAAGGTTGGGATTTTGCTGATTTTCTTCAATGGAATCAATAATGGTTAGAATTAATAATCATACTATTACACTGAGGCCATATATCACTTGTTTATCTCTAATAAACAGTGGATCATGGATGGAAATTGGTTCTGGATTGATATAAAAAATTACTGGGGTTTAAAACAACCAGAAGGCATTGTATATATACCTTTTTGGGGTGAAGGACCCTTCTCAGGGCACTTAGAGATGGTTGTGCTTGAGTGCTAATGCTACCAGGCTGGCCAGGGCTGGTTTGGCACACATTCCTAGTTCTGTCACTCAGCTGGAACTTTCTGTGTCATATTTATGTGTGAAATAATTTTCAGAACTTATTTTAATTTTAATTTGTTATTTCTGTAGTTCTGGCATATTTCCTATTTTTTTATAATATCTATTTGAGTAAATTTGTCAGAAGCAGAAATTAATAGATGCTCTGTCAACTTTTGAACATTTTGTTAATTTTTATTAATTTTTAGTGCATAATCCTTGGGGAATTTTGTGGTTATTGAAGATTGGTTAATGCCATTTTCATGACAACTGTTATTATTATTCTATTTGATTTTTTATCTTTATGTTTTAATTTTCTATGATTTTATTCCATTTATAGGGGTTTCAAAACTTCCTATAAATATCTTTCAATTTGTTAAATATGCATGACATTCACATAGAGGCTGTAGCAGTTTCCTGCGGTACCTGGCTGACAGAAGTTAGTTGTCAGTTTTGAAATGCACATGCTTGACAGCTGTGGGTGTTTATCTAGAGTCCATGGAAAGATGCACATTGAATGGGGGTTCCCTGACAGGTGTCTGTATTTTTGAGGGCCAGGCATGCGCAAACTGTACTGTATGGATGCAGGGCTGCGCGCAGGAATCGTGACAGAACACAAAACTGGCTTTAGCTCCTAAACTAGACACAAAACTCCAATTATGAATGAATTTTAGGTCTGAAAACTATACGTGACAACACACATGAGCTGAAAGAATGGCCAAAAATCACTTTTATTGGTGTTGTGTTTTTGGGCCATTTCATTTTGAATTTATTTTAAAATATAAGCAGTTTAAATTCAAGGGTGGAGTCAATGAGTGACCCTAACTTGTTTTAGGTGAGGATTTAAAACATTCTATGATATTTTGAGAATTCTCACTCCTTCTTGCAGTTTATAATTTGTTTTTAATTCTACTTTGACAGGTTTCTCTGTACAAGTAGCAAGCCAAAATCAACCATCTGATGCCATTCTTTCTGAAAAAGCTTGTATTCATCTCCAGATTTGAGGGCTTCATGAAATGGTTTTCAAAATTTTCAAAATTGGCTAGAGAAAGAGAAGATGATGAAAAGATGAAAAAAAAATTCAATGGAACTAATTAAAGCTTGTTCTTTGTCTGTGACATTAACCCTGGGCTCTCAATGTTCTGATATTTCCTAGACTTTATTGAGGACCCATTTATAGTTATTTCTTTTCTCTTGAGATAGAAGACAGAAATCAACTAAATAATTTCTTGGAAAAGATTTTACCCCAAAAAAAGGAACAAGGGGCATTCAAAACTTTTTTTTCATATTTTCAGTCCATCATGAGAAGATTGAGGAAATGTTTGAGAGGTTTGATGGGATGAATTTGTGAAATAAACCAAGAAGTCATTTTTCCATCTATATTGTCAATTTTGTAGAAAAAAATAATAGCACAGTTTGAGTATGAGGGCTTTAAAGGTAGATTTGCCATAAAGATAAATTTTTGAAATTTGTAATCTTTTATTTTAAATTGTACTTGGGTTTGTATGAACAGGAGATGAGGAGGCTTGTACAAGGGAATTTAAAATTTTGAAGGAGAGAAAACCAGCTTTGGTTAAAGTACCTACTGTATCCTGTTTCTTAACGTGAATTCTTCTGTTGATTGGATGATCTGAAGGATCATTTGAAGGTGGATTTTTTTAGTTTGAAAATATAAATTTAACCTGCAAGAGACCCAATCTTATTGAAAAGTTACCGGATAATCTGAAAGGAAAATTATTCTTTCTTTATTTCACAAAATCTGGGTATCTTTCCTAGATTCATGTTTGCAAGATTTATTACATTGATATGTGTAGTTTTGTTTCTGGAAATTAGTTAATCTTGTAGATATGGCATATCCATGTGGCTTTGCCCATGAGTGGATGGCACCAAGGAGCTTCTCCTTTTTATTATATGATATTTTAGGAGGAGTGACCAGAGGGGTGCAACCAAGAGTTTGAGGAGATGAAGAAGAAGCAAGGGGAGTTTAATCAATAGTTTGATTAGAGGAATTAATGGAGGATGGGACTGGTGAAATAGTTCCAAAAATTGGTTGGATTTTTTCTTGATCCATTTTGAAAAGATATTTTATTTTTCAAAAATGCTTTGAATAGAACTTTATACCTCAGAAATTAATTGAGCAGGAATCAAGTGAAAATAATTCAGCCACTTGATATAAGAAAGAGAGTATTTTGGAATTATCTATTGAGTTGTATTGATTAAATGAAGATTTGAGGTGAAAAGTTGAAAATTCCAAAGAAACATTTTTTAGGAGAGAAATATTTGAATTTTTGATGGAGATTTTAGTTCAGGAGGATTTATTTGGTAGGTCTAGATTGTTGAGTTTTTTTTATTTAGGTGCAGTGATGGATGATGAGTGGTGTGTGGTGTGGTGATGAGTGGTGTGCAGTTTGGTGATGATTCATGTGTGGGGTGGTGATGAGTGGTGTGTGGTGTGGTTATGAGTGGTGTGTGGTGTGTTGATGGATGATGAGTGGTGTGTGGTGTGGTTATGAGTGGTGTGTGGTGTGTTGATGGATGATGATTGGAGTGAAGTGAAGTGGACTGAATTGGTGTAGAGTGGCAAGGAGTTTTTTTATGTGGTGTGGTGTGGTATGGTGTGGTGTGGTGTGGTGTGGTGTGGTGTGGTGTGGTGTGGTGTGGTGTGGTGTGGTGTGGTGTGGTGTGGTGTGGTGTGGTGTGGTGTGGTGTGGTGTGGTGTGGTGTGGTGTGGTGTGGTGTGGTGTGGTGTGGTGTGGTGTGGTGTGGTGTGGTGTGGTGTGGTGTGGTGTGGTGTGGTGTGGTGTGGTGTGGTGTGGTGTGGTGTGATGTGGTGTGGTGTGGTGTGGTGTGGTGTGGTGTGGTGTGGTATGGTGATGGTGATGGTTTATAGGAGGATTGAAGCACTCCAAGATGGGAGAAGTTTCCTGGAAAAAATTTCAAGTCCTATTGAATTCATGCAGGCCAAAGGGCTAAAAAAAGAAAACCCAAACCCAAAATCAGTTTAATGTGATTTTTTTTGGTTTGGTTTTTGAGACACAAATAGTGCCTGAAAATTTCCCAAAAAAGTATTTTTGGAAACCATTAAAGGCTTTTCTAAAAGATAAATTTTCAAATATTTCAATTTTTAATCAATTATTTCAGGAAAAAAACAAAAACAGTGTTAATCAATTGTTCCAGGAAAAAAAAAGAGGATAAATAAAGACAGACAGAACCCTTTTTATTTCCAATTATTTTCACTGTCAAGAATATTTTGTGAGCTAAAACCTCTAATTAGAATTCAGAATATTTTTTTTCTTTTGATGCAGTTTCAAAGCTTTCTAAAAAAATTTAGAGAAGATTTGATGTCTGAGTTGAAAAAAAAATACAAAAAGCATGTGTTATTTTGAAGTGTTTTTGTGTTGGATTTAATTTTTGGAGGCCAAGAATACATCCAAAGAATCCCAAAAAAGTATTTTAAAGATTTTTGATTAATTTATTTACTTTCTGACAGTTCAAATCACCAAAAAATTACATCAAAAAGGGAAATAAAAGGTTTCAAAAATGCAATGAGAATTGTTTTTTTTACTTGATTTTTTTTCTTGATTTTTTGAAGGTGTTTCAATGCTTCCAGAATTATTGGAACTGGATTTTAAGGGTTTAAGACAACCAGATACGGGGCTGCAGCATCAAAATTTAAAAACCGTCAATTCTTAAAAAATCCATGCAATAAAGGATTTTTCAATGTGCGGCTGAGGGTGTGGAGATGCATAACATCCAAAATTCAAAGTGTAGGGTCTATGACAAAATTAATACACTTGTGATTTTTAATTTTAATTTTATTATCATTTCAACTTTTATTATTATTCCTATTGTTTGAATTATTTTGAGTTTTTATTTTTTCCATCCATCAATTTTATGATAATTTTTTCACCAGACATAAATTTAATAAAAAAAATTGAAAAAAAATTGAATCATGTCAAAAAAATGCAACAAAAATATACAAGATATTCATAAAGAACAAAATTACTTTAACACTTTCTGAAGCTGCTCAACCCTGCTGTTGAGCTTCTCAATATCTCTACCAAGGAGCCTTTCAGAAAACAGAAGGACTTTTGAAGGGTTTGAAACAGCCCAAACAGGTGCTTGGGTAGTTTTACCAGCTTTAATGCTGCCTCAGAGCTACTTCACAGCCTGTGGAGTGCCCCCTGTGGCTTTCAATGGCTTTGAGGGCATCAAAAATTTTGGATATCTGGATTTTGATTTTCCTGAAAGATTTTTAGACATCTTCTGATGGGCTGTGGAAAACTTCTAGTGGTATTTGAGTGATTTCAGGCCATAAAAACAGCAGCCAGGGCGGTACAGAGGTCCCCAGGGGCCCTGCAACCCTTGAAATGTCTCAAAGGCGTTGGCATAACTTCCCCACCTGGGGATAATCATGAGCACTGGGTGGGAAATTTGTGAGCGCCCCCTTTTTCTATTTGAATAAAGATTGAACACCTTTATTTATTGGAGTATGAATTTCCCAGTTTTCTTGGGTATGAAAACGTGGCAAAAGGCCTGAAATATAAGAAGAAAAGTCTAAATTCACAGTTGTTTGTATAGATTTAACTCTTTTCTATATTTTCATGTCAAATTGAAAGGTTCAAAGTTAACTAATGTCAGGGCAAGAACTCATCCCGGGACAGTGAAAAAACTTACCAATTTCATTGAAGTAACATTTTCAGATATTTGAAACACGTTCAAAGTTCTCGCAGGAGTGACCTTCGTACCTAGTTTTTTCAAGTATCCTATTTTCAAAATTTTTCGAAGAACCATCAACTTTCCCAGGTCGAAAACCTGAAATTTCGAAATCAATCAAGTGTCCTCTACCGCATCCAAAAATAATTGGAATCGAATCGATTCTCAAGACTGATTCACTCTTCATAGAAGAGCTCACCACCTACGCTGCTCTGTTGATTCCGAAGTAGGCCATTTTATTTTTTATTCATTGGAAGAAACTAAAATTTCATTTCGTGATGTTCTTCCACAGGCGGTGGCTGTGCCGGTTCCAAGGTTCAATCATCCTTTTGCGGTCGCGGCCAGGTTGGAGAAAAAGAAAAGGTCGTGTTCTACCCATGTCAGAAATCTCAATGACCTCCCAAGACAGAGTCGTGCTCAATTTAGGTCCAACGCGCTGGATTAGCTCGGATCAAAAACATAGATTCCTTTGATCCGACCGCTATGCAGGTGACCAAAGTTGCAACAGGCCTGATCCTCGAGATGCTTCAGCTTGGCCTGGAATGACGCATTTTATGTGGACTTTTTTAGCGCCAAAGCCAGCTTGGCTTTTTTGGCGCGCGTCTTCGCTTATCCTATCAAAAAATATCGCGATCGGCGACGCGCGTCAATAGATAAGGGGGATTCGACTAATCAGCAGCGGGTGAGGAATAATGATGACGGACACATTGAAGAAGAGCGTCCATGCGCCATAGATTTTGTCATCGCACTTAAAAGTCTGATGGGCCGGCGTCGTGGTCCGCTGAATGAATCGTTGCAAGAACAACCCGCCGGTTGGGTTTTCAATATAGGGGAGAAGAGCTGAATCGGTGCCTGGCAATGAAGTCAAAGATCTTGCTAGCGAGTAGAAAGGACCCCGTGCAACTTGGCGGCCGGAAACCAAATGGCTGGTTTGAAAATTTCCACCATGCAAAAGCCCGGGGCGCCGAAAGGAACCACGATATTTTGTCATGCGAATCGAGGTGACTGACACATGCAGCTGGTTTTTGTTTTCGAAACATGAACAAAATAACAGGATGCGAGGGGAAAAGGCCGTGCGTTGGAAAGGCCATATAAACCAAGCTTCTTGTCTTGGAAGTTGAATAGCAACACTACTCCCAAAAATAGCTTTGTCCTTATCATAACCTTTTACCGCATTCGCAATCTGTGCTAATTTTTGTAACCTTTCACTCAATCGGTCCAGTTTACTACAAGCTACTCAATCCAGAGCCCGTTGAACCTTTCCATCGGCTAACAAAAAACTTAGCAGTCTAACCCTAACTTTTGTTGATCTGTGTTGATTTTTCATCATCAGTCTAAGCCTTGGAAAAATGCTTTCCTCCTTTCACTTTAAGGCTTCCCTCGCGATAGCATTTGCTTCAGCTGTCTCCTCGGCACCGTTGAATGAACGATTACGAAGCAGCTTATTCAAACGCGCCCTTGGGGATGGATGGCTTTGCCGTTATGATGGCCCCGCCGACCCAGCTATCAACCTTTCATTGGATCTTCCACTAATGCTTGGAGGATTATGCGCCAAGGTGAATGCTAGAATCTCGTTCAATTTGAAGGGGTGAATCCTTCTTTTACCCACACTGACCTTAATCTTCTTCGGAGCAGATCAACTATGATTTTGATGGCTGCGAAAATTTCCGTCCTGACGAGCAAAAGCCCCCTCAAACGGTCGGTCCTGATCCATCGGACGGCCTTCCAGACGTTCCTAGCCCACCTCCAAACTCACTTCAATCTCTCTCGGCCCCAGATGAGCAGAATGAACCGGAGAATCACAAGCCCAAGAATCCAAAACCTCACACGAATGCCAATACAAATGGAGAAGATGCAGGAAACCCAGTTGGCCCTCATTCTTTCAAACATTCAGACGGAACCGCGCCAAATGACAGTTCTCCCCCTCCAGTTGCCAATCCTAACAAAGGCCTCCACTCTAAACCTCAACAGGCTTCACCCCAGAAGGATCCCAACTCGTCGCTCGGATCGCTATCAAGCGGTGAAGATGGTGATAATGAAAACTGTAGTGAAGACGAGTATTACAGCTCCCAACTTCAAAAATGCATTCAGAAAAGCTTCTTCTCAGAGCCCGACGAAGATTCAACCTGTAAGGTGGGAGATCTTGATGCGGTTTGTGAAATTTCATTGTTTTAAATAAAACCATTTTCACTACTTGCTCATTGCAAAAATTATCGCGTACAGGTAATCAAGTTGTGTTTGGATATCTCCACACTAGGACTAACTGAGCCTATTCACGCTGAGGCTGCCATACTACCCTCTGGTACTAAGGTGAACGCAAAGGACTCGTGTCCTTTGGGCCAACAGCGTTCCTCGTTATTAGCTGTTTGCGTTGATGACAAGTTTTTCTCGGATCCATTGTCGGATAGCCAGTGCGAAAATGGTTGGAAGTTGGATTTGGTATGTGTATCAAATATCATCCCAATAAGACATTCATAAGTCGGAACAACCTAATTCTTCTATTGTTTAGGTCCTTGGAACTTGCTTAGATTTGGTGGGTTGTCAGGGGGCGACTCATGAATTTCGCTTGAAGAAATGAACATCGTTCGTGGGTTAGTCTAGTCGCTTGCATCAGTACAAGTAGCTTGTTTTTCTCTTTAATTATGAATGATTTTCTTGCAATGTCTTCCCCACCTTCTTTTGTTTGTTGCGTAGAGGTCTAATATAATTGATAAACCTCTTCTACGTATTGGCACCGCTGCTTCATCATTAGTTATAATTTGGTCACAAGAAATGTTGCTTAAGCGATCAACTTGAGTTGATTTTCAATCAGTTGGGGCCCACTCCTCCTCGGGAATAGAAACCTTTTTTTAAAATCGATTCAGTACATTCCAATTAAATGAATTACTTTTCGTTGACGAAGAGGGTATTGAGTCATCTTGGAGAGCACTGTGCCCAAGTTAACCTACACCAAAGGCGAAATCACAGTAGTCTCAGCTTCAGCCAAACCAAAATCAGTTTTATGATGAAACCTGTAAGGATGTCACACATCCACCCCACATACTGAGAGGGGAAAGGGATTAGGAGGACATGGAACAAATGAGAAGATGAAAAACACTAAGAATAATCTCAAAGTTAATGACGGGTCCTTTGAAGTTCGAAGCTAAGGCTTCAAAGTCAAATGCAAGGTGCAAGATGGCAATGTTTTGACAAGGGGACTGGGCCAAGACTGATGTCATAACTTGTCTCCCAGCAAGATATAAGTGTTAAGTAAAGCTCCCTCGAGCTCAATGCTAGGTTGACCTAATAAGGGGAGAGCGCAATAGCGCACTGCGCAGACTGGGTCCGCATTCAGGAGGAGCGCCCGCGAGGCAAAACTCAGTCAACTGTAGACAGGGGTTACTGATCGCGACAAGTCCCAAGAACTCGAGTTTTGCATCGATCCATCTCTTGCTCTATCCCCACTTCCCTAAACTTCCTGAGCCTCTCCTCAACCAACCCGTCCTTCTATCTTAGGACCACCAACGCCTGAACCGTGAAGACTAGCCAACCAACTTCATCGTCAGCTGCAGTAACCAGGAGGAGCCTAGACTATCCCCAGTGGAGACTGATAAAGATAGCTCTGATCAAACTCCTGCCTGCAGCCGTCGCTTGAACTTGCTAGCTAATTGTATAGTGCAGGTAACCAATCTCACCACTCTATTTGTTACCTGGATCCTACTATGTCTTGATTGAAGGAGAATTCTTTACTCATGTTTGTTATCACTCATATGTTGTCTACTCAGAATATATTACTACAAGAGTTGACATAAGTTCTGAAATAAAGAGTCTCTTAAACTTGAAAATAAGAAAGTGGGATTTTAAATTTCACAGAGTAGCTCACACAAAGCCAGGGAGGCATTAAATAATAGTAGAAGGAAGCTGGAAAAGATCCAAGATTGATTGAGCTGAAGATTCAGAAGAAGGGAGTATAGACTCAAAGATGGTTAAAGATCCAAATATGCCTCAAGATGGAGCCATGATACTAGTATGAGGAGTGTTAAGTTTACTTGGGAGTCTCTTTATTTCAATTCAACTACAACGCTTGTAATATTATTACCTGAGAGACAGGAGGTGATTCAATATGCAAGAGCAGAGACAATCATGAGTCAGAAAGAAATGAGACAAACACAAATGAGAAGGAACACAAGTCAAGAGAGGACAGGAAAAAGACAAAGGAAAGTAGGATGTGAGATGTCAACTGGTTCGAAGCACTCCTAGCTGGCCTGGCGCCGCAGTTTCAGGAGGGAGTGGGTTGAGTACTTGCTCCTCCTGAATTTAGAAAGGATGCCAAGGTTTGTTTGCGTGCGGTATGTTCTTCCGGCTGGGTAAGACAATGAGGAAGGGAAGGAGGGTTGAGCTCTGGAGGGGGATGGGGCAGGATGCAAGACAGTGTTTGCAGAGGTGGATGTGCAGGAACCGTGAGTCAAGATGGACTGAACGTGGACTAGGTGTATTTGCGGAAGTACTGGCGCGGACCTGCACAATGAAGAGTGCGGAGGCCGCTGGATCTTCAGTTAAAACTCCTCCTAGATTCAGCAGAGTTGAGGTGAAGTTGTAGTCTGGCCTGTATCACTTTCATGTACCCAAGGGGCTTGGTAAGGACGTCTACTATTATGTCGTCCATTGGGGTGTGTTTGACAGATAGAAGTGACTTGGACACAAGGTCTTGCACGTACCAGAATCTAATCTCAATATGCCGGGAGTTAGGGTTTAAATGTGCTTTCTTGCTTATGAAGTTAGCTACCTGATTGTTGTTCTTTATTTTTGGCTTTGAGATTGAGATGCTGAGTCCAAGGATGAGCGTTGACAGCCACCTTACTTGCTTTGAACATAGATTTATTTCCACAAACTTTGCGTCCATTGAAGACTGGGCCACAATGGACTGCTTATTTGTGGTCCAGCTGATGGGGTTACCGTACAGCATGATGACGTAGCCAGAGGTTGATTTCTGAGTTGTGATAGAATGGCCATAATCCACATCTGCCCACCCACACAGTTGATCCTTAGGGTTGGAGTGTTAAAATAAGTATGCACTTACGCGTGTGTTACGTATAAGTGTAATCCAAATGGGATGCACATATGGACCTCTCTGGCCCATTGGAAACTCACACGGACCATACAGGCCTGTGTGGATGTCACAGATATGGGGCAACTAGCCTCAAAACGTGTGAAACAGGCTCATTGGTACACAGGACCTGACAGGCCTGGTGAGGTATATGGGCAAATACAGCCAGATGGGCTTGTATGGGAATAATCGGGCCCAAGGTTTATTTTGGACATACTTTCCCAGACGGGCTGGCCCACCAAAGTATGGTTTACTTAGTTTTTGGGCTTGGGGCGGCCCATTGGGGCCTCCGCCCGTGTTGCAGCCAGGTTGGGGCTGCTTCCTGCATTGCGGACCGCTTGGGGCTGCTGACCTTGTTGCGGCCCGCTAGGGGATGCTGTTTTTGCCTTTGGCCCATCTATGGGGCCCAACGGCCTGCGCCCGGCCATCGTTGCAGCTGCCGCGCTGGGTGGCGGCCATGGGGCTGGTGGTCCTGGCTCCTCCCCCTCCCCTCACTTGCCATTGCAAGGGGGAGGGGGAGGGATGGCTGGTTGTAAACAGCCAGCAACTGGTTGCAATGGGCAACTGGTCATGGTGGGGGGGACTTGATCACCCCCCCACCAAAGGAGATGGCCAGGCCAGTCGCATCAAGGCAACCGGCGGTGGGGGGGATTTACCACCCCCCCCCCCCCCCACCATCAAAGGGGCGCTCTCCCCCCCCCCCCCCCCCCCCCCCCCTTTACCAAGAGGGAGGAACAATGGGCTGAGGGGACCTGACCACCCCCCAGCCCACTTACCGTAGCAATGCCCTGGGGGTATTAACCCCCAGGGCCCCTGGTAGGGGAATTTGACCACCCCCTCCAGGGATTTGAGAGAAAGAGGGGGGGGGGGGTGGCATGTCCGCTGGTTACAATCCCCCCCCCCAGGCAAGATTTTGGTTGGACTCAGGTGAGTCCTGGGTCCCACCTGGCCCATACGAGGGGCCAGGGCTGTACACGTGCTAAGATAAGTAACAGGGCTGGTTGTAACGGACAATGAGCCAGGGATTGAACAGTTAAGGGGCTGGTTCAGCCCCATTGAGGTGGAAAAACCAGAAATAACCGGAATAGGCTGGTTGTGAGGGTACAGGGATTGATGCCATGTGGGCTGATGTAGTCCAAACCAAGTAGCAAGGCCTGTAGAGCTTGTAGAGCTCTTTTGGGGCGGAAAATTTTCCTTTTGGCTTGTTGTATCATGGGCTCACAAAAGGCCAATCTTCTGTACTTAATGAGCTTTTCTCCCTTCTGTTTTCCATCATCCATTCATCATCCAATCAAATTCATCAACAATATCATCCAACGTATTGCCCCATTGTGAGAGCCCATCAAGCAATTATTGACACAAGGTGTCCAGCATTTCTTTTGCTTTAAATACTGCTCATTTGCCTAAGCTAATTTCTGGCCATATATATAACACGGAGGACTTTGTGAACAGGAGTCCCATGGATTTTGTTCCTTGCAGGTATTGGAATAGATGTTTGACCATTTTCCATTGAGCTTGAGTTGGTTTGTTTGCAAATAGAGATAGTAAATTGACTTTGAACTGAATACTGGGCCTTGTGTGGATGGCTAGGTGTATGAGGGTCCCTAGCGCTTTTTGCATGGTTTTTACGTCAAAATCCAGAGATTCCTGTCCTACCACTTTGTATATGTTCATAGGGGCGTGTTTTTTTACAGCATTGAGATGTTTGAATCCAAAGGCCTTCAAGGTTTTCTCTGTGAAGTCGCGTTGGTGGAGCTTAAGGGAGCCCTCCTGACGCCACTCAAGGGTGTAGCCCAGGTGTTGGGTTGGACTTTCCTGGAGCTTTATTTTGTATTTCCCCCCCAGAAGTTCCAGAAACCGTTCAATCTCCTTCCAATCTGCCCAAACAACTAGCCCATTGTCCACATGTAAGTGCAGTTTTATTGAATTGGACTTGTTGACAAAGATAGACTCATTGCCGGTCAATGGGGCCATGCCGAGTGATAGGAGTGTCTTTTCCAGGTGGGAGTGCCAGAATCTGGGGGCCTGTTTGGTGCCATACAGTGACTTATTAAGCTTCCAAACCTAATCCTCCTTTCCTGGCACCTTGAAGCCCGCCACTTGTGCTATGTGAACAACTGCGTCAATGTTGCCATAGAGAAAGGCCATTTCAACGTTGAACTGAAACACATGCCAGTCATTATGGACTGCAGCCAAGAGGAGTGCTTGAAGTGATTTGCTTCAGCCAACAAATGAATACGTATCAAGGTTGTGTCTGGGGTATTCCTGGTTATTGCCAAAACAAACCCACCTTGACTTGCGCCAAGTGATCTTGCCAAACTTGTTCCTCTTCCAGACCAAGCTCCACATCCCACCAATGACTTTATCGTTGTCCGGCCAGGGAACTAGGGTGCTGGTCTCATGCATCAGAAGCAACTGATTCTCGGCCGCCATTGACTCCATCCACTTGGGCCATTTTTCTGGGTCTGAAAAGGCCTTATCCACCAATATCACCTCAGGAACCAAGGCCTCACCCATGTTGTCCTTGTTGGGAAGAAAATTGCACGGGCCTCTTGATGTCTGCAGTATAGCGGCAGGATCAATGTTGGAGGAGATGTCCCAGGGAGCCTTGTTGTAGTGGGGCCCGTAAGTGTAACCTTTAGGGGCCAAGACAGCAACGGATTGTGGGTGCTGCGGGGGAGTGCCCGCGTCCATGGCAACGGGGAGAGGTTGCATCTTTTGAACTGTGCTTTGAGGGAGGGATGGCATGGGATTGCCGCGTACCGTGGGCTTGACTGGTTTGTGGCATTCATGTTCTTGGGGCCAGGAGATGGGGAGGTGTACAGAGGAGTCTTGCTCTGTTGGGGGGATTGAGGCAGTCTGTGCAAGTGAGGACGGGGGCTTCTTTAGGGACTGAGCGGAATGATATGGAAAGACAAAACAGGTTGGCATGAAGTAATGGCTTACCACCACTCTCTGTTTTTTTGGGTCCAAGAAGCTCCCTGCGTCTGAGTACAATTTTTACCCCAGAAACAGGAGGGGTTTGGATCAAACATCCAGCTTTGATGGGGGAGAGACATGCACGTGCACCTTGACACCAAATGGAATCAGAGTTAGTATATTTTCAAAGGCTCTATGGTGTATTTTCACAGGCTCTATGGTGGCATTTGCATTGATTAGTGTGCTAACCAGCAACTTCCAGCCAAGCAACACGGAGGGGAGAAGATTGATCAGCATTGAGGAATACTTTGCCGCCTTGTCTCAGTAGTTGATGGACACATCCAACTGGGCCAGGAGGCACCTCATCTTTGTCATTATGGTTTGGTTGAAATGCTTGGAAAGACCATTTGACTGAGGGTAATTTGCAGGACCTTGTTCAAGAACAATCCCATGGCTTGACAGGAAATCCCGGAGTTTTGTTGAGCCAAACTTTCCCCCCCAATTGCAGTGTAGGAAACCCGGAGTGACATTGAGTTGGTTCTTGATTTCATGCACGTAGCTGAAAATTCTATTCTCCTCATTGGACTTGTTCTTGAGAATATGGACTCTGTTGAATTGGGAGAAATTTTCAATGGTCAGAAGGATGTAAGAGGCCAACTGCTTGCACGGTGGGGTGATTTGAAGAATGTCAAGATGAAGACGTTGGAATGGTTTGAGCAAGACTGGCAGGGGGTTGGCATGGGATTTACCCTTGATCTTGCACTCAGAGCAGACGTTACAGTGGTTGGCCAACAGGAATGGAGTTGGCGTGGGAAAGTTGTGGAGGAGAAGGAACATTTTTAGGTAAGAGTCTGACAGGTGGCCCAGCGTTATGTGCCAATCCACATTGGTGTTGGTTATTTTTGCCAGGTTGATATTGGTTGGAGGGGAGTAATACAACATGTAGAGATTACCAATCCAAGGGAATCAATATACAATGTGGTCTGCAAGCTTCACTAGTAAAGTACAGTGTTTGTGGACTACCTGCAATCCGTGATCCTCTAGTTGAGTGGCAAAGATCAGGTTGCGGGGCCCACCCGGAGCATAGAAAACCGGGTATATGGTTGTTCCACCTATGTTGAGCTTGTTTATGTGCATGATATTGATACCACCTCCATAGATACTTAGATGTTTTAAGACAGGAGTGGGTTCAATCAGTAGTGCTAGATTGCATACTGTGGACTTTGAGGCGCCCAAGTTGAAGAATAGTTTGTACCTGGGGTTGCACAGGGTTGAGGTGTTGTATAGCGCGTCATTGCAGAGGAGAAACCCGCAATTCTCAGGATTGGAGGATTGATATTCCACCATCTGGGCTTTGTTGACCCAATCTTCCATGGAGAACTCCTTGGTGCAGTCTTCTGCAACATTCACAGAACTTTTCAACCTGAGTTGCTGAAGTTCTTGGTCTAGTTGTTCTATTTTGGAAGCTAGGGATGTAGGGCGCAAGAAAAGTTGAGGGTTTTTCTTGTGGGGGCAATGGAACAAGGTTGGTTGGGAAGAGATGATGATGCTTTGTCCGTCATTTTGCCATGAGCGTTATTTTTGGGACAACAAGGTTGTAGTTGAGTGTTCAGAGCGTATTAGCTTGCATCTAAAGCATTCAACTCTTGTCTTGAGTCCTCCAGTAAGATCCTGGTGGACACCGCCTCCAAGGTAAAGGGTCTTATGTTGTAAAGTGTGGATTTGATACTTGAGATCAGGTTTTCTTGCCTCAGGCTCTTGATGAGAAAGATTGCAGCCAAGGCTGGGGAGCCGTTCATGATCTGGTCCTCAATTGGCTGGCTATTGATCATATTAGTGAGGTTGATTTAGGTGTTTTTAAACGTCAAGGTGTGTTCTGGTAGGCTTTTCCCCGGCTTGTAGGTCAGGTTGACCAGTCAGATTAGTGCTTCCCCTAAAACAATTAGTGAGTTTTTTCCACATTCATTTGCAAGGAGGTTGCATGCTTTGATGAAATCCAACTTTCTAGACTCAACACAGGATAGTAGATCTTTTTTGATTGAGTTCCTTAGGAGGCTTAGTGAAAGAGCTTTTTTGCGGCAATAGGTTTTTTTGTGTGAGTTGTTTTTGATCCACTTGTCATCTAGTATCTCCTTGTGACCTTTAACAATGATGATTTCTTCAAAGGCGCTTTTCTAATTTTGCCAGTCATGTTTTTTTAACTTTACAATATTTTTCTTGGTAGAGTAATCATTTTCCAAGTTGTCAGATTGGGGATGAGTATGGGGTGTCCTTTGTGAGAAGCCATTGGATAGGGTACCTGTGATTTTTTGACCTGTCTATCTATTGAAGCATTGTTGGAATCAAGAGTTGACTCTTGCTAACATGTTAAGTTTACTTGTGAGTCTCTTTATTTCACTTCAACTACCATTCTTGTAATAGTATTACCTGAGATACAGGAGGTGATTCAACATGAAGAGCAGAGACAATCATGAGTCAGAAAGGAATGAGACAAACACAAATGAGAAGGAACGCAAGTCAAGAGAGGACATGACAAAGACAAAGAAAAGTAGGAAGTGAGATATCGCCTGGGTTGAAGCACTACTAGCTGGCCTGGCGCCGCGGTTGCAGGAGGGAGTGGGTTGAGTACTTGCTCCTCCTGAATTTAGAAAGGATTCCAAGGTTTGGTTGCGTGCGGTACGTTCTTCTGGCTGGGTAAGACAATGAGGAAGGGAAGGAGGGTTGAGCTTTGGAGGGGGACGGGGCAGGATGCAAGACAGTGTTGGCAGAGTTGGATGTGCAGGAACCATGATTAAAGATGGCCTGAATGTAGACTAGGTGTGTTTGCGGCGATACTGGCACAGACCTGCGCAACAGAGACTGCGGAGGCTGCTTGATCTTCAGCTAACAAGAAGCACTCCAAAGATAAAGTAGACTGGAAGTCAGGGTGCAAAAAAAGTAGAATTGATTTCATAAGGAAATACTAGCAAGCAAAGAAAAAGTAAGGTAAATATATTATATCAATGAAAAACTGTGATATCTTATATTAATAAAATTTTACTGATGGTACAGGCAAAAAGCATGGCTGATTTTTATGAAAGAAAGTAAAACTGCAAGGGAGCAGTGATGCAATGTAGCACAATGCAAAGAAGGTAATGAATGATTGGATGAAAAATTTCATGATACAATAGGGATGAATTATATGCAAAGCTGGGTTTATTTACTTGAATATTTAATATTAAATGTTGTAAAAGATTCAATTCTGTCAAAAATTGATCACACTTCTCATGGAAAAAAACACGCCATCCTAGTCTACACCAGCAAAATTGTTTGGTTTTTTTCCCACTCTTTGTAATAAATTTGTGTAATTAGTTGTGTTTACTTGCCATACTTGTGCATAATTATTGTTCCTACTTATTTTCATTTGAAGCACAGTCCTTGATTTTACCAATAGGTATGAGGGGATTGATCTAAATCATTTAGGAAGCTCTGTTTCCTGCCTCTTCATTCCTTCTTCACTCAGATCCTCATACCAATTATTTGATCCATTCAAATACCCAGCTATCATTAATATTCTTCTTAATTCTCTTGATGTTTAGTTAAAGAATAATTGAGTATTGTGCCCACTCATTAGTTCCTCTGTTTTTTTATATTTCTTCTAAATTCTTTCTGATACTCTCATTAAGCTTCTCATAATAATTATTTGATCAATTCCAATTTCAAGGTATCATTGATTGTTGTATTGAATCCCCTTTTTAAATTCAAATACAAATTTTCTATTGCAAATTAAGTGTCTTAAATTGTAAAACCTTATAATCCCAGCCTGCTAATGAGAAAATCCTCATCATCAAACTGGAAAACACCTCATCTGATCTTTCCTTCTTGAAACCTGGACCCCTGATCCCTCCAGAAAACATGGCATAATGCATTACTACATCCAAATATAATTAGGAATATCTTTTAATCCCCAAATAAAATAAAATAGATCCTTTGAAAAATCACCATTATTTAACCTGCAGAGAGGAAATAATATAAAATCATGGTTTTGAAAATATCTAAAAATACTCAAAAACTTCAAAACTTCCTGTTGATCCATCTTCACTTGATATTTTTGAAGCTTGGGAAGCCTAGATGGATGCATTTTGAAGAAGGATCATTGATGAGTATAATTTAAAAAAGTTCATACATAAAAAAACCTTTTTTGAAACTGCTAAAATATGGAAACTTCATACCACAGGTAGATACTCAGTCTAATCCAATCTTCCAAGGACTAAGAAAACCTCAAGCTCTACAACTGGAAAAACTGAATCTATCTCCTCAACATTGGCTGTAAATTTCTACAGCTAATAATTTATTCTCTCAGGCTCCCTCTTTTTTTATGGTTAAGTACTATCTCACTCTCTCTAGCCATTTACAGGTACATGTGCATGATCCAGCTCTCCCAAAACTTCCATACCATGAACAATCAGTTACATAATGGCAAATCCTGATGAAATTGAATGAGATTGCTAGAAAAAACAAACCAGAACTGAAAGAACAGGCATGAGTTTTTGAGAATACAACAAAGGAAGTGGGCACTGTTCTTCTTAGCAGCGGTCAAACAGCATACCAGTATGAGTCAAGGAGTAAAAGGAATTTATAACACAGAATTAGCAGAAATGGCCTCCAAAAAGAGATGATCTCCACAAGTTCCCCTTTTTAAGCGTAGTTGTTGGTCTTTGCACCAAATTAGTCTTATTAGAGAAGCGTAGAAGTACCAAGATTGGGAGGTCCAGAAGAATCAGCTGAGTATCTTCAAAAAGAGCCTAGTTGGATGGCAGAAGGTTGAGCCTTGAAGCATTGATGATGGCAAAAGTGTTGAAGTTGGATTTGTTCCCCCAAGAGCTCAGATCAGAGGGAGCTCAAAGTAGAAGACGGAAGAAGCCCTCAAGCTTGAAAATCCAATCTCTAGATCCCCCAACATCTAAGCAGATAACATGGGGGACGTTTGAGCATCCAGGGGTGACATAAGTGTGTGCCAAGCACAGAGCAGCACGTGGAACGTTGCAAGGTTGGCGTTTTTGGCCTTGAGCTTCAGATTGAGGGATAAGTACAGTCAAATGGAATATCAGGGGTGTGTAGCACACCAAGATGAAGCTTTCAAGAAGTATAGGAAAAATAAAACAAATTAAATGAAAGAATGATAGAAAAATTTAAAAGAAAAGGAAATATTTTGACAACTCCCAGTGCTTCTGGAAACCAAGTACAGACCCAAGCCCACTTGATCTGTATTAAAAATCCCTTGGAAACCTGTTCCACCCCCTTTAAAAGTCACTACTCAAGGCCTCCTGCTCAAACCTCACATAAACAGGAATCTCTTCATCTTGTGGACAAATTCCACCCAAGGAATGCTTATAATAATTCTTAATGGTTAGTCCTATTCTTTTAAAATTCATCTTAGAACAGGAAAACCTTAACCAAGCCTGCTAGGCTCATCTCACCTTTTCCCTTCTGGTTTTAATCTTATAGGATTCAAAATAACAATTTCCTCAGAGCTTTAATCCTGTAATTATCTTCTCTTCTCATCTTCATTATGTGTATTTACTCAATCCTCATCCTTGCAGTATCATGCCATCATCCTAAGCTCTATGAGCAGTAGTTCCTGTGCAAACTGTTACTTGAATTTCAGTACAAATTGTGACATTATACCAATTCCTTTCCCATAATGAATGACCATTATCTTCCCCTTCAAACCATTTTAAAACCCATACAATTTCTTTCTAATCAACTGTGGACAACTCTGCATGAAAATCTTGTGGAAAAGTTACTATTCTCATCTTCACTACACTCCATCCAAACTTTGGTATCACTTCCTATGCATGTTGTGGGCCATTGTCTGAATTTTCTAAACAGAGTGTGGCACAATCACATTTCTTAGGGGAATAATAAAAACAGTTGGACCTACCCAAAAACACTATTGAACCCCATAGACCAGCCTGCACCTTGGATTAAATAATTTTAAAAAGATTTAACCCAAATTCAAGGTATTCAATGCAAATTTGATGTATTTGATTATAATTTGATTGATTAAATGCAGATTTGACAGATTTGACCATAATTAAACAGAATTTGACAAAATTTGACAATTTTTGACAAAAATTCAACTGCTTTCAAATCCCTTTGAAAAGGTTTAAAAATGCTTAAAAATGGTTTTGATTTTCAAAATTGGTACTTTCTCTCTGGAAAATGACCAATTATTCTCTCCATCTCTCTTGGTAATTCTTTGATTAAATTTAACTTCTCTTGAATAACTGGAAAACAGAAAATAACAAAAAGCAAAAACATCCATCATCACCAGTCAACCACTAACTAGGGCTTCAGGAGGTAGATGTCCTGTTCTTAATCCAGCTGAGCAGTATCAATCAACTCCTCAAGCCCATAGACAAGGAAGGAACTTTTCTAACCTTCCACTTCCAGAAATCTCCACTCCCATGGACACTGTTATCATTCTCCCAGCTCTTCCTAGAGCTTCTATTTCTCCTGCCCCACCCGCAGTCAAAATCATCACAAATTGTGTGATTGGTCAATATTCCCAAGCAGGTTGTGGACTAGATTCACCATCCTATAACCACAGAATGTTTCAAACTACTGAGGATAAGCAAAAAAAGAAAATTAAGTACTCAGGATTTGAATCAAGGATCCTAATCAATCTCAAATAACCAACCATTGAATCTCAAGAAGAAGCCCCACATTAAGCTTCTACAGAAATCCCTGCTCCTCCTATCCAACCTCAACCTCCAACCTCAGATGTGGACCCAACACTCCTAGCCTTTCTTCAAAAAATCAATTCTTCTTTATCCAAACTATCCCAAACACAATCCACTAGTACTTCTCAATCTGTAACCTTCAAAAATACCTCAATAGGGCATATAAGAGTTAGAAAACCTGCCATTGGAAAACCACCTTTCCTTTTTGAACAAACCTGCTATTTGAATTGTTGGTTTCTTAAATAAAAATAACCCTTAATGGGTGTATTTAAAAAAGGTTTTTCTAATGCAAATGATGTGTTTCAAAATTAAAATCCAGCATTTACAAATAACCATACATCCATCATCCATGGCATGCAAAACACCCATCCAAAAATCCACATTTTCAAATCCACAAACATCCCATCACCATAGCTTCACACATCAAGCCACTAAATTTGATATCATCTCCATTGAATCATAAAATCATCACTTCATCCCACTAAATAATAAACTAATCATCCCATTTTCCCATAAAATCATAAATCTAAATCACATTTCCATCAATCTAAAAATTTCTAGACAAACTCCCTGAGATAAAGTTCAAAATGGAATCAAGATGACTGAACCTTTGATGATATTTGAATCTGATTCAGACTGCAAGTTTGAATCCAATTGTTTATAATTGAATTTTATATTTGACAATAAATAAATTGTGCCCAGGAAAAATTCTCCACCATACCACATATGAAAGGAAAAAACTCCATCTCCTCCCTGAATTGAGCTTGCACCAACTTTTCCAAACTTCCTTGGTGTCATTCATCACAATTTTGGAAATGATTGAAGATAAACACATCTTTCAGAATAAAACTTTGAATCCTCAATATTATCCAGCTATCCACTCATCTAATTTTTCATCTTTTTCAATTAGAGAGAATATTATAAATCTCACTATTCTTTGGTTATAATTGTGATAAATTCAATTGCAAAATTTTTTATCAAAGATTTTTCTTTCTTTTGAAATGCATCTATGATGGATGTTCACCCAAGAGTCGCTCACTCATTTGTTTTTGTTTTTTTTTGGTGGAATTTGGATTTTTGCAGTAGACCACCATCTCTTGCTCACTATTAAACCCCACCCATCACCCTCCTCCTCCTCAGAACCAACCCACTTCCACCACCCTCCATCTCACTAGACTCCATCTACTTCCACCTCTGCACCCACTACCACCACCAACTCCATCCTTATCCATGGAATATAACTCCATCCACCACTTCAACCACCAACACCATCAAAAACTCACTATTGACCCACTTCACCATCAGCCCCCCTCCATCTACTCCCTCCACGACCTGCTCCATCCACAAACCCTTGGGCCCCCCCATCAGGTGAGTACTCAATTCTTCTTTCTCTCATCCTCAACCCCCCTATTACTCTTCCTCTCCTCCTCTACTGAAATCAACCTCCTCTTCCTCCATTCAGGACCCCTCAGCCCCCCCTCCCCCCTAATTGGGTGAGTCCTCCTCCACCCCTCTTTTCATCCTCTGGTCCCCCTCCCCCTCTCCACTCATCCTCAATTGACCCCTTCCCCTTTCTCACCACCAATGGACCCCACCCCTGCTCTCCATCAATGGCCCCTGTTAATACGGAGAACTTTACAGGAGAAGGATATGAGTAATGAGCCTCAGGAGTGGTTTGGGAATGGGAGAACACAACAGACCTAGTGATTATACAAAACAAGCAAAAGTTGTGGAAGAAAAGGATTCAGAATGGTGAGACTCTGG
The DNA here is from genome assembly GCA_025617555.3 of Puccinia polysora. Taxonomy (NCBI): domain Eukaryota; kingdom Fungi; phylum Basidiomycota; class Pucciniomycetes; order Pucciniales; family Pucciniaceae; genus Puccinia; species Puccinia polysora. The sequence continues at coordinate 1,199,094 of CM062647.1, read as the reverse complement.
GTTTTCATTAGTGGTTTTTGAGAGTTGTGCTTTGTGCTTGAGTGGGGATTGTAAAAGTTTTTTGGAAAGGAAACAAGACAGAAGGCAGGGGAAATAAAACAGAAGACAAGTAGAGACAGACTGAAAAAAAATGGGTGAATGCTTGGTAGATGTGAAATAAGCACATTGAAAGGTGACACACTGGAAGAAGTGACTGGGGATAGCATGTGAAAAGGGTTTGGTGACATATAAGGATAAAAAAGGAACTATTTTATTACAAATATACCCCAGAATTACTCAATTTGCACAGATTGTGGCAGGTCCTAATATGAGACACAAGTGTTTGTTGAGATTTGGGTTGGTCAGGTTCTTGGTGAGGGCATAGGCAGGTAGTTGGTGGGAGGGGAGATACTCTAGGTGGACTTTTTTGTGAGTACCAGGTTGCAAATGAAGTAAAAGTGGAAGTTCATGTGACAAGAACCATGGTGGTAGATTATTTTTGAGGCTATTAATCAAGAGCTTTTGTTGTTGGTAAGAGGGAATTGGTGGGTCTGTAACCAAGAATTTCCTACATGAGGTTTGCTACCCAGAGAAGGTCCTGCCAGCATGTGGTGAGCGCATTGAAATTGGATTCTCCTGAGGATAAAGAAACTACCTTATGCTTGTTGCTGCACCACCCAATTGTCCTGTTGTAGTATACTAGGGAGCCAGAGAATGACTGCCACTCACAGGTACTGTTGTGTTCCTCCTTTCAAAACCCCATAAGTTTGTTTGCGTGGTGGGTGAGATATGATCTTTCTAGGTGGATTTTGAGGTGCTGAAAGTGATGCAGGTATTTCAGGAGATGCTTGAAGGCGGTATAGTGGTGGATGGTGTGTTTTTCAAGGAAATGAGAGATAAATGTGCAGGCAAAGTACATGTTGGGCTGGGTTCACAGGGACAGGTATTGGAGAAGACCAATGGCTTGCCTGTAGCTGAAAGGAGGTTGGGGGGTAGGTTTGGAGACATTTGACTTCATTTATTGGTATGTGTTTAGGAGAGGGGTCAGAGTCTGATGGTTGTTGGTAATGGAAAATTCTCCAAGAATGCCATCTATGTACTTGTCTTTTTGGAGGGAGAAGTAGCCACCGTGTTGAGCTATTTGAATGCCCATGGCATACCTTGCTATTCCCAGGTCTTCCAGTTTGAAGTGGTTTAAAATTTCCTTCTTGAGCTTGTCAGCCCCAACTCCCCCAAAGAGTAGGTCATCTACGTGGGCATAAAACCAGAGAGGAAGGGATTGTCCAGCGGAATAATACAGGCATGGGTTGGTGGTGGAGGGAATGAGGCCAATGGTATTAAGATCTTTGGTGAGGGCTGTGTGCCAAAACCAGGGACTCTGTTTGAGGCCGTAAAAGAATTTATGAAATATCAGGGTTTTCAAATGGTTGGTGGAGAGGCCTTTTGGGCAGTTGATGAACAGGCGTTCTCCTGGTTTGCCATTTAGGAAGGTGCATTGGACATCCATCTCATGGACAGGGGCGCAATTTTTAGCACACAGTGTGAGAAGAAGCTGCATGGATTTAAGTCTCCCAGTGGGGTATAAGACATTGGAATAGTCAAGACCCTCCTGTTGCCAAAATACTTGTACACAAAACCAGGCTTTGAATTTTTTTAGGTTCCCATTTGCATTGGTCTTTTTGCAGAAAACCCAGACAGTGCTTAGTTGGGAGATGTCCTTGCCTGATTGCGGCTGATACAGTGACCAGACATGGTATCTCTCAATGTTTCCTAATTCATCATTGATTTCCTTGATCCAGTGTGGAGCATTGGGTCCGTTTGTTGCCTACTTGTACGTCCTTGGATCTGGGTTCAAATGAGTTACAACATTAGCTGAGTGTTTGCGCCAAGAGGTGGATATTATTTTTTTGGTATCTATCCCCCCAAACTATTTGTTGGAGGGGGGTTCAGTGGTCCAGGCATGGTGTTTCCTGGCCAGGGGGGGGGGGATTTGAAGAAGGAGAAGGGTATTGGGGGAAGGATGATTGGCAGGTGAGGGATTGGAAAGTGATTGGGGTGTAGAGGATTGATTATTGATTGAGGGGAGATTGGCTTGGGGAGTGAAAGTATCAGGTGGGAGAGGGGAATGGCTGGGAGGTGGGGGGGGAAGGAGCTTGGCGGCACTAAATTTTGATGGGGTGGAGGGGGAAGGAGGAGCAGGTGGAAGGGGAGAATTTTCAAGTGAAAAGAGTGGTACAAGAAGGCTGTTGTGGTAAATGGGGGTTTCTGGACCAAACTGGGGAAAATATTTTTCATGGAATTTAACATGATGGGAGATGACTAGGTTACCTGTATCTGTATCCAATACCCAATAGATCCTGTGCCCACTCCCATATCCCAAAAAGATTCCCACTGCTCCTTTGTATCCAAATTTCCCAGTTGGTCTGTTAAGGTGGTAGCAATCTCTACACCCAAAAGGTTGTAATTTTTTATGGGAAGGAATTTTGCCAGACCATATTTCATGAGGGGTTTCAAAATCTATGGTTTGGCAGGGGGTGATGTTTTCTAGATATACGGCGGTCATTCCTGCTTCTCCCCAGTAGCTGAGAGGGAGTGCCAAGTCCTTGAGCATTCACTGATCTTTTGTGACTGTGGTGTGATTCCCTTTTTAATCAAGAGGTTTATTCTCAGGATGATAGGGAGCAGTGGTAAAGCATTGTATTCCAATCAATGTTTATAATTTTGATAGTGATTTTTTTGAATTTGATGCTGTTTTGGGAAGTGAGGTAGCTGATATTTTCTTTAGCTTTGACCTGGATTTAATTGAAAAGATCTTTCAGGAAATTTTTGGAGTTGGACTTTGAATCAAGGAAGTGTATCCAGGCATAGTGAGGAAAACCTTCTACTGCTTGGAGAAAATAATTTTTGCCAGAAAGGGATGATGGAGCAATTTGGCTGCAGAGAAAAACATGGGGGTACTTGAGTTGTCTAGTAGGGGTAGGAAACTTTCCCAGGAAGGTGATTTTGTGACTTTTGATTAGGTTTCAGGGGGAGCATAGGAGTTTGGAAAATTTGATATTGGGGTACATTTGGGAGAGATAGTCTGTTGAAGGATGCCCAGAAGCTTGGTGGAGTTTCATGATTTTGGTTGGGGACAAGGAGGAGGTGTTAAGAGCAACATGTTTTCCTTGATCCACTACAAAGTTTCCACTTGTGAAAGATCCAGTCATGAAATTTTTGAGACAATGATCTTTGACTGTAATATTTTCTCCTCCACTGCAAAAGATGGAATCATTGTTTTGGAGGAAGGTTCCCATACTTATGAGGTTGGTGGCTAGGGAGGGGACAAGGAGTAAGTTACTTATGTAGAGCTTTATGAGAGGCAGGTCTGTTTGGGCGTTTACTTTTCTGGTGGCTATGATAGTCTTTCTTTTGGCAAGGTTTATGTCCTTGTTTTCTGGGGAAAGGTTTGAGAAGTAGGTGGCAGAGTTGAAAATAGTGGCAAATGCCCCAGATTCTAGTATGACCTCAGAGATTGAGGTGGAGAAAGAAGAAACCATGGTCTTGAAAATTTTGGCTTCATGTTTCTTCTGTGCTTGACTGCATTCCAATTTGTGATGTTTATTCAGGGTGTTGTTTATGCCATTCAAAAATTGTGGGTAGTCTGTTTTGGGGTAGTTTTTTTTATGGCAAGGGCTTTGATGTATATGATAGTTTTGCTGTTTTGTGGAATTTAAGATCTTAGTTCCTATAAGGTGTCTTTGAGGGAGGGAATTTTCTTCTTGATTTTGAATTTTTTGATTATCAATTTGCCACCAACCTGGTATTCTTGGCGCATGTTTACTATGGCCCACATGGAGATGAAGGATTCAAGGAGAATGGAAGGTCTGGAGGAGGGTTTTTCAATTAGACTGCAAAGGAGCCAGGTGTTTTTGGAGAGAGTGGTAAGATTTTATTTGAGGGATCTGGCAGAAAGAGAGCTAGTGAAAATGAAATATAGTTAAATGGTTTGATTTTTTATAGTCTTGGGTTGGTAGCAGTTGTTTATTAACTTCCATAGGATTGAGAAATCTCCTTGGGCTTCAGAAATGATTTGGGAAATTACTTTGGGGTTGCAGTTGAGGCAGATGATGGCATATGTTTCTTCTAGTTTATTTGAGTGTATTGAGTTTAGGTGTTCCTTCTCATCCTTTGATTCAGCCTGGACTACTAGGAAGTAAAGATGTTTTAATTGGAGGATTGAATAAATCCTAAGTTTCCAGTCAATTATTTTGACCCCAAGAGCTTGGATTTTTCTGAAAATTTCACTGAAAGGTTGACCATGTTGAAAGGGAAGCAATGCCTTAGATTCAGAGAAAAACTGGTCCAACAATCTGTTAGCAAGGAGAACTTTATGGGATCAGGAAATAAGTAAGGAGCCTCAGGAGTGGTTTGGGAACGGGAGAACGCAAAATAACTAAGGAGTACAAGAGACAACCATAAGGTGGGGGTTTATTTCAAATTTTTTGAGATGAAGAAATTAATAAAAACCATTCAAAGAAAGACGTGATGTGGATGGGTGAACAGAATGATACCTTTATGGGAGCAGGATATCATTAAGGAGCCTCAGGAGTGGGTTGGGAACAGGAGCACACAACAGACCTAGTGAGTATAAGAAACAAGCACAAGGTGGGGAAGAAAAGGATTTGGAAGGGTGAGAGTCTGGGGTTCAAGTAGTGGTTGGTGGTGGACAGGCAATTGGAAAAGTTGTTTGGAAAGGAGACAAGACAGAATTCAGGCGAAGTAAAACAGAAGAAAATAATGGACAGAATGAAAACAAACAGGTGAATTCTTGGTAAATGTGAAATAATTAAATTGAAAGGTGACAGTTGATAGCATGTGAAAGGGTTTTGGTGACATATCAGGGAATAAAAGGAAATATTTTATTTTCAGTAGCCTCCCTGCTGCCCTTGCCTTTTACAAATGGCCCCCACCCTTCCTTGCCATCAATTTCCCCCCTTCCCTTTATTGCCACCAACAGCCCTCACACCCCCTCCTGGCTTCCAATTCCCCCCCCCCCCCCCTGCACTTTCTGGCCACCAACGGCCCCCCAAACCCCTCCTGGCTTCAGATGCCCCCCCTGCCCTTTCTTGCCTCTGATGGAACCCACCACCTCCTCCTGGCCAACAAGCACCCCAGAGGTCCTCTTTTGCATCCCACAACACACCACCCTTACTTTCAATCCAATGGTGCCTTTCACTCTCCCCTTCCTCACCACTTGAACACCTGTGCCTACCCTTCCCCCTTGCTTGCTTGGTTGGTCCCCCCCCTATTGTAAGTTTGTTTTCCCCTTGTGATTGATACTCCTGTGAGTAAAAATAATCCAACTTCAGCTTTCTTTTCCTTTTTTCTTAGATTTTCAAAGTTATTTTCTTTTTCATAAGGTGATTAGAATAAAAGGACTGAAAATATTTTTTTTTCTCTTTTCCATTCTTATGGACCTTCTTTTTGGCTTACAATATTTTGATTGTAGTAAAAATAAAGATATTTTTCATTCAATTTTTGATTCAGCCTCTCAAATGTTTGGGGGTTGCTTAATTATGGATGGAAATCAGGTGAAAAATAATAAAATCAAGAAAACTAATTACAATTGAAGGAGGAAAAGGAAAAAAATAGCATCTCTAAAAATTTGCAAGCACTTTGATATTACTTATTTTGATTCTGCTATTCATAAAAGAATTTATAAATTCATGAAAATGAATAAAAGGACCATTAAAAACTGCAGGTACTTAGCTAGTTTCAAGATCTACTCTAGGAGAAGATATTTGGATATAAACAAAAAATGGTTTTTTATTTGAGTTTTTAAAAATACTATTAAAAATTGTTGTAAAAATAAACAATATTTTTCTTTATTGTTTCATTTGGACCCAGAAATTTATTTGAAAAAAATTTTTTTGGGAAATTCTCTCCATTTTCTTGAAATTTCTACCCCTCCCAAAAAATGCAAAAGCCAAGGAAAACTTTTCATTTTTTTCAGATACCAGTCAATTGATCTCCTTCTTCTCTTTTTGAAACTCCAGCTCATTCTGTATCAAATTCAAATGAAAATCCAAATTGTTTTTTCAAGTCCTCCATTAACCACTTTGCTTTTTATTTACCCAATTCCAGTTGAAGAACTTTTTTTTTATTTTCAAACCAAGGATTTTAATTTTCAAATTCCAGCCTATCACCTTTTATCTGGAACTTGAATTGTTCAAAAGTCATACTGGTAAATAAGTACACATACATGTGAAGATAGTGGTTAAATTTTCTCACCCAAATCTTGCTTCTCAATGATCTCTTCAAAGACTCCAAAGCTTTAATTTTTCCTCCACCTTTGATGGCTTTTGGCACTGATGTTTCTTGAGTTTTATTAATTTCTATTTCCATTTACTGAGTATGAATTCAGCTTAATGTGATCAATTCCATTGTTTGCTGAAGTGGGAGGCCCCATGGCTTAAGCTTTTGTTGAAGTAAAAAATGGTGGGAAGTTTTAGAGGACATCAGTTATTAATCCCTAACAAGGGTATTATAACATATGCTTGTGTTCTGGAGACATAGATCTGGCTGGCTGAGGAGAGGGGAAAAAATAAAATCCATTCTCCAACAGGTTGGGAGGATTGAAAATGACTTGGTTGAAGCTTGGAGGAGACTGATCCAAAAATGCAGATGTTGGAAGGGATCATTGATGCAGATTTGAACCCCATTAAACCTGTTCTGGTTGGCATATCTTCCTTGGCTCATGATTATGGCCACCCAAATGGTCCCTTGACAAATTTTGGTTCCTTGATCAGGTTTTCCTTGTTATCGCCATCACTTGGCTAAGGATTTTCTACCATCTACTTGGAATCAATGTAATCTGATTCTTGAGCATTGAAATCAGCCAGAGACATGATGTTGGTCTTTTTTCCAAAGATTTCATCCATTTCAAAATAAAAAGGACAGGCAGATTCAAGTTTATCAAATCAAGTAAACTTCTGTTGCTTTAGCAGCATCAGTGAGACCAAATATGGTTGATATGAACATTGAGTGGAATTTTTCATACTTGGGCCAATAGTCCTTGAATAGCTTTCTAATTTGTTTTTATTATAGACAAAGCCTACCTTTAGTTTTATTCTTGATCTCATTGGGAATCAGCCGATAAACATTTACCTTAGAAGATTGGGGTTGGCCAGCACAATTTTTGTTATTGGAATTAAAACGGGAATTTTATTTGGCAATAATTTTTCATCCAGTTGAAAAGAATGAGATTCTTGACTTTCTGGAGTTGTCTAAAAAATTTGGAATCAGACTAGGCAGGAGATTTTATTGGTGTTTAACTGTTAGCCATTGAGTCCACTGGGGAGGTTCTCTTTGAATATTTTTGAGGAGAGGTTTTCTGATGGTAAATTTGGAAATTTCAGGAGAAATGAAGGTCTCAGGCTATAATCAAGCCAAATAATTTACTAATATCAGAACAATGACGCAAAAAAAGGCTTCATTTTAGAAAATTATTCATGAAATGATGCCAAAAGGCATCAGTGTCATAACTATAGTAATTTTTAATAAAATGAATCCTTTTGGTGGGCCTTCCCACCCCAGGAAAGCTTGCACCCTTTTTAAGGTTTAAAGAGGTTCCTGGGATGGGGGAACACAACATTTTAGGGTGTGGTTGGGCTGCAAAGGCTAGTGAAAATTAATTGAGGCCCTTAGGGGCTAAAATGAGGCCTCCAAGCCCCCTATGGGGTCTGGCTGGGGTAGAATTCTTTGGAGAAAAAATATTGACACCAGTTGGGTAAATTTAATACTATGAATTTAAAAAAATCTATCCTTAATTTTTGATGCAAATTTCCAGAGTGACCAGCTGCTGAAAAATTGGGACAGTTCTGGGCAAAAACAAAACACACCAGGGTTTTAAACCTTTCACAGGATGACCTATAACAGGTTGCCTTTCTATATTTTGTTCAAAATAGACAAGAGAAAAATCAAGGGATTCAACTCCTGTCACTCACCAACCACATTGAAGGAGACACCAAAGAATCAATACTGATTACTTGAGTTGTACATATCCATTCAATCCTTTTTCACTTGATTTTTTGAATTGTTTAATTGAGTACTTACTTCCTTTTACTTTTTTTTTTTTGATCAGATCAACATTGATGATGGGAAACCAATCCTTCAATTAAGAAGAAGCGGTATCAAATTATGATGAACATGGAAACAGTACAAGGAATAAATTGAATCCCATTCAAGTGCCATACAAGAGGCTCATTGACAACTTGTTTCAAATCAACAAGTATTAACAGAATTCAAGAATCTTAGTAAAAAAAGAAAATAAAGATAAAAACAAAAAGAATCCAAGGCCCAAACTAGTCAACTAAAAATGCCACATCAACCAAATAGTGGTGATCTGAAGTCATTGGTTCAAAATTGAGTCCTTATGAAAAAGAAATCCCATTTCCAAGTTGCCAAGACATTTGGAATGTCTGAAAATCAACTCAAAAGGATAATTTGGAATGCTTGGGATGGAAAAAACAATCAATTAACTTGCTCAAGAGGGGCAAAACTTGAAATTTTAAAGGAGATGATTGCATCAATGCTGGTCCATTTGAAAGAAAACCCCTCATCTTCTTTGAAGGTTCTGACTAGTCACATCAGGAACAAATTTGTTTTTCCATTTCAATCCCCTCAATTCAGAAGCTCCTCAAGAGACTTGAAGCCACCTGGAAGATGGTTATTCTGGTCCCTCAGAAGGGGAAGAAGGCAGCCTTCCTAAAAAATCAACATCATTTCGCTCTCAATTATGTTAATGATTTAGGAAGAAATCTTATATTCATTGGTGAGTCTGGGTTCAATTCCCAGACTTAGCCCACACATGGGTATTCCATTTCTGGTCAGTTTTATTTACAAAATTCTTACCTAACTCAGTATTTAAACAAAAACTGATATCTTCCTTTTTTCACCTTTTTCTATTGCTAATTCTTAGGTAAGGCTACAACCATGGAAGCTAATGCAAGAGGGAGCATGATTCACCTCATTGGAGCCCTGGTGGAATTGAACATGATCTATTTTTTATTTCTCAACAACAATGTTAAGAAAAAAGGAGGCACTATCTCCTCAGATATTGAAAACTGCCTCCTCCAACTCCACAAACAGTTCCCACCAAATTCCCCAATCACAATGGAAAACACACCCATTCATTGAAGTGAAAGGTTTGACCAAGTCATCAAGATCATGGAGGATTCCAAAAAAAAACCAATATTGAATTCCCCCCAAAGTAAACCTCCATGCTAAACCCAATTGATTTAGTATTCAAAATCATCAAGATCCATGTCAAGCACCAGGAAATCCAAAGTTGCAAGGATCTTTCGACAGCTATCTGTGGTGCTATTGAAGCAAAAATTTCCCCCTGGTGTTTCTTGAAGATCTTTCTTACACTGTCAAAAGTTTTGAAAAGCATGTGGGGACATAAAAACAATAAACAGGAACATTATCAAAGATCCCAAAATTTATCTCAACTCTAATTGATTTTGTGATGTACTGACTTACTTCTTATTTTTGTTTTATTTTTATTTTACTTTTATACTAATTTATTTATTCATAAAATGAAATAATTTGGTGATTCTTATTTCATTTTAAAAATTTAGAAATTTATCCTTTGCAAATTCGGAATTTCAATTTTTTCTTAAAAAATATTTGGAAGCAGGCTTTGCATCAAAACATTTTGTTTTCCAAAATTAAAATGCGTAAAAATTACTTGAAAAATTAGGAAAAGTGAAAGAAAAAAGTGGACAGTTAATTCTGAAAGACCAAACACATTTGATTATATTCAGGACAAGAACATAAAAATTAATACAGGATAGAGATAAAATAGGACAAAAAGAACTTAGGACAGAAATAAAAAAATAGCAGACAAGATTTAAAAAAATCAAGGACAGTATTTTTAAATGCATAATATTTAAAAGGGAAATTTTAAATGCATAGCTCATTAAGCCGTGTACATGACTGAATGGGCTGTGTGGCACTCTAAACAACTCAAATGAGCCGTGTAAAATGCTACATGACACAAATGGGCTGTGTGGCATGCTACACATCCCATTCGAGTTGTTTGGCACGCTAAACAACTAAAATCAAGTTGCGTAGCCTCCACTAAATTCTAAATAATGAACAATAAATTATAAATTATAAATGATAAATAATAAATAATAAATTATATATAATAAATAATAAATAATAAATAATAAATAATAAATAATAAATAATAAATAATAAATAATAAATAATAAATAATAAATAATAAATAATAAATAATAAATAATAAATAATAAATAATAAATAATAAATAATAAATAATAAATAATAAATAATAAATAATAAATAATAAATAATAAATAATAAATAATAAATAATAAATAATAAATAATAAATAATAAATAATAAATAATAAATAATAAATAATAAATAATAAATAATAAATAATAAATAATAAATAATAAATAATAAATAATAAATAATAAATAATAAATAATAAATAATAAATAATAAATAATAAATAATAAATAATAAATAATAAATCATAAATCATAAATAATAAATCATAAATCATAAATAATAAATCATAAATAATAAATAATAAATAATAAATCATAAATAATAAATAATAAATCATAAATAATAAATAATAAATCATAAATAATAAATAATAAATAATAAATAATAAATAATAAATAATAAATAATAAATAATAAATAATAAATAATAAATAATAAATAATAAATAATAAATAATAAATAATAAATAATAAATAATAAATAATAAATAATAAATAATAAATAATAAATAATAAATAATAAATAATAAATAATAAATAATAAATAATAAATAATAAATAATAAATAATAAATAATAAATAATAAATAATAAATAATAAATAATAAATAATAAATAATAAATAATAAATAATAAATAATAAATAATAAATAATAAATAATAAATAATAAATAATAAATAATAAATAATAAATAATAAATAATAAATAATAAATAATAAATAATAAATAATAAATAATAAATAATAAATAATAAATAATAAATAATAAATAATAAATAATAAATAATAAATAATAAATAATAAATAATAAATAATAAATAATAAATAATAAATAATAAATAATAAATAATAAATAATAAATAATAAATAATAAATAATAAATAATAAATAATAAATAATAAATAATAAATAATAAATAATAAATAATAAATAATAAATAATAAATAATAAATAATAAATAATAAATAATAAATAATAAATAATAAATAATAAATAATAAATAATAAATAATAAATAATAAATAATAAATAATAAATAATAAATAATAAATAATAAATAATAAATAATAAATAATAAATAATAAATAATAAATAATAAATAATAAATAATAAATAATAAATAATAAATAATAAATAATAAATAATAAATAATAAATAATAAATAATAAATAATAAATAATAAATAATAAATAATAAATAATAAATAATAAATAATAAATAATAAATAATAAATAATAAATAATAAATAATAAATAATAAATAATAAATAATAAATAATAAATAATAAATAATAAATAATAAATAATAAATAATAAATAATAAATAATAAATAATAAATAATAAATAATAAATAATAAATAATAAATAATAAATAATAAATAATAAATAATAAATAATAAATAATAAATAATAAATAATAAATAATAAATAATAAATAATAAATAATAAATAATAAATAATAAATAATAAATAATAAATAATAAATAATAAATAATAAATAATAAATAATAAATAATAAATAATAAATAATAAATAATAAATAATAAATAATAAATAATAAATAATAAATAATAAATAATAAATAATAAATAATAAATAATAAATAATAAATAATAAATAATAAATAATAAATAATAAATAATAAATAATAAATAATAAATAATAAATAATAAATAATAAATAATAAATAATAAATAATAAATAATAAATAATAAATAATAAATAATAAATAATAAATAATAAATAATAAATAATAAATAATAAATAATAAATAATAAATAATAAATAATAAATAATAAATAATAAATAATAAATAATAAATAATAAATAATAAATAATAAATAATAAATAATAAATAATAAATAATAAATAATAAATAATAAATAATAAATAATAAATAATAAATAATAAATAATAAATAATAAATAATAAATAATAAATAATAAATAATAAATAATAAATAATAAATAATAAATAATAAATAATAAATAATAAATAATAAATAATAAATAATAAATAATAAATAATAAATAATAAATAATAAATAATAAATAATAAATAATAAATAATAAATAATAAATAATAAATAATAAATAATAAATAATAAATAATAAATAATAAATAATAAATAATAAATAATAAATAATAAACAATAAACAATAAATCATAGGGCTTATCAAAGTTAGCAAACCCACAATTAGGAACCTACCATTTTTTCTGACCAAACCTGCCATTTTAAATGGCGGGTTTCATGAAAATGGCTGATTTCAAACATCAAACCCACCATTAAACCCGCCATTTATGAATCATCATCCATACACCATCCATCACATCTCAAACACCCATCCACATCAAAAAATCCATACTGGTTGCATCTCCATTGCATCACACAGATCTCATCTCCATTGTCTCACATCTCTATTTATTTTCCCATCTCCATCTTCAAAAAAATCCCATAATCTTATTAACCCACATCAAATCACATCACCATCTTTCTAAAAATTTCCAATCAAACTTCCCGCCAGCAAGTTGAAAATGCAAAAAAGCTGACTGAACTTTTTCTACTGTTTGACTCCCATTCAGACTCTGATTCAGACTCCAATTTGGAATCAACTTGGTTGGCTTTTAATTCTCTGTTGGAAAAGCAATGCATGGCTCAAAGAATAAACGCCCTCCACAACACTATGTATGAAAGGCAAGAGCTTCATCTCATCCCCATCCCCAACTGTAGCTTCCAGAAACTATTACAAACTTTGTTGCCTTCATTCATGAAACCTTTGGAGATGATTGAAGATTACCACATCTTCAAGAATAATTCTTGGAATCCTCATTGAAATTCAGCCATCCAACTTTCTGTTGCTCTTTGTAGATAGGGATGAAATGGAAATGGAGCAGCAATCCATCAATTGGAAAATTTATTCTCAGTCAGTTATGGAAGCATTGACTTATACACCAAAAGAGTCATGATTGCTATCCTATCTTTCCATTGCTAAGTCCTTTCTTGGACAACCAAAGATGAAAGCAAGGAGATATCTCAAGTAATGGAGAACAAATGCGTTCCTGGTTGCATTGGGTTTGTTGATGGAACCACCATCCCCTTGAGTCAAAAACCCAAGCTATATAGCAACCACTTTTTTGATTGCAAAAAAGGACAACTGATTCATTTATTTTCCAATGACTTTGATAAAACCTTTTATCAAAGCACTGACCAAATATGTTTCATATTTTTGTACTGACCAAATATGTTTCATATTTTTGTTTAGATATTCTGTGGCCCTGCAACATGTTTGTGATAATAACAAGAAGCTCATATCCCTCCCTGCTGGCCTTCCAGGTTCTTGTCATGATTCATATGTGTTCAATTGGATGCAGATTTCCAAAAACCAGTGAAATAATTGGACCACGATCAATTCCTTCTAGAAAATTCAGCTTATGCTAGTGGAAAATATGTGGTTACAGCATACAGGAACGTTTCATCTAACAATCAAGGAAAAACCAATCTCAACTATCATCTTGCCCAATCACAGGTTTGGATTGAGCATGCCAAAGGAGTCCTGAAAGGAAGATGGGCCAGCTTAAGGGAAATGCAAAACCAGCTTCAAAACCCCAAAGACATGAAGTTCCTCATCAACTGGATTATCACTTGTGTAATCCTTCACAATCTTTTGGCCAACATCAAAGATGAATGGAACAAAATATTAATTCCTGACCCACCTCAATTAATCCCTGTCTCATCTTTTCTCTCATTTTCTTCTATGAGAGAGCAGATTCTTCCTCTCACCCTTTCTTCATTTGATGAGTAATGTTTGATTTTTAAATAGGTGAAAAATAACTTCACAATAAGTTTTTTTTTGGTTTTTCACCCAAGTATCCAGGCTTATTTGCTTTTTTTTTCTTAGTGGACTTAGACAAAATCAAAAAACACCTCCACCTCATTTCCCACCACTTGCCAGCCCATCCACCTCTCTTCTCCACCTCACTGCTCCAACACTTCCACCTCACCCCACTCACACTGGTCACCTTCCTTCCTCCTCCTCATCAAATCACCTCCTTCACCTCAGCAACCATCACAACCTCACCAGCCTCATCAAACTCACCCAGCTCCCCAAAAAGCCCACTATCCAACTCACCAACAGACTCAGTGAGTCTCCTTCCCTCTTTCTTTCCACTCACTAATCCACCCTTGCTTACCTCTCCTTTGAAATCCCCCCAGGTCTTATCTCTCAGCTCCACCTCATCTCAATTGCATCCACCTCCACATCTGGTAAGCCACTGCCTTCTCTTTCTCCCCCCTTCCTCCTCCTCCTCCTGCCTCACTCAACCAACCCCCTCGAATCAATAGGGATTCAATCAACCAATTGATTGATCAACCAATTGAATCCTGATTGATCCATTGACCAATCAAACTCTCAATCAATCAATCAATTAGGAATCAATTGGTTAATTGATTTTTTGATTTGGTTTTGATCAATCCATCAATTGGTTTTGATTGTTTTTATAAATTGATTGTTTTGCAATTGATTGATCAATTGTTTTGCAAGCCTTCGGGCTATCAATCATGTCTTCTCCTCCACAATTTTTTGGAGTTTTCTTTGGTGCTGAAATCTCCTTTTTTTTCTTTTTAGGTGTCTCTGGACTACACTGGAAGCCAAGAGGGTCTTTTTTGATTATTTCAGGTGTTCTTTGCCATGGAAGGTATTTTTTTTTATTCTTTTTGATAACTTTGCTTGTTTTTGTGTTGCATGGGTCACTAATGCCAATTTGTTTTGGGGGGAATTCAGCTTCTGGTGTCCATGGGTTCAAGTCCAGGTTTGGTTTCTTTTTTTATTCAATCATTTTTCACCAACAATGTCTATTGCACTGACATTGTTTTTTTTTTAGAAATTATTTGACTGCTTTTGGGGAACATCTTATTCTTCTCCCACCCCCTCAAAATTTTACACAAAAATTTGATTCTATTCTTGTTCCTCAACCCAATATAATCATAGGATTGGGAGGGAACAAGATGGAAGGAGATGGCTTGATAAACATACAGAGAGGTGGGAAGAGTAGCGCTGCTTGCCAAAAGAGGAATCAAATGAGAGATTCCAAAATACCTTTGGAGGTTTCTGAGGAAGGTATTAATGAAAAGGTGGTCTGGTCTGGTTGGAAACCCTGTCCTTTGGATCTGTAACCTTTAATTGTTGCTGAAAAGAAAAAGAATAGTCAAAAACCAACCCAGGAAGAGTTTGAGCAAGCAAAAAAAACAATCAAACCGTTCCATTTATTGCACCATGGAAAATTAATTGTCCTCAATCAATCTGATTGTAAATCCCTGGTTGCAATAATAAAATTTGTCCCATGGGAGAAACTTTCTGACCAAGACAAGATGGACATCAACTTTGGGACAAATTTCCTTCACCATTCAAAAGAATTTTTCAACCCGGTTTGTCAATCAAGATCTTGGGGTGGAAAAATGTGGGCATTTGGATTGAAAAAATCTATGCACCCTTCAGAGTTATTTGGATGTTATGTGAAGAAATCATCCATTAGATCTTCTTCTCAAGATTATGCTTTCCTCAACCTTAAGGCCAACAAAGTATCCCAAATTCTAGGAAAAATGTTTTGCAATTTGGCCAAACTTCCCTTTGAAGAAAAGCATGATGCCATGAAGGACAACAACATCCCCTATTTCTCTTTGTTGGAATTTGTTTCCAAGCCTACACCTTTTGATTTCTCCCCACACATCACTTTCACCTCCAATTCTTTTTACAACTCTCCTCATATTGACAAAGGCAACATCTCTGGCTACTCATTTTTACTCGTGGTACCAACCAAGAAATCAAATGGTCAGCTTATTGAAAATATGGAAAAATATCAAGTATTGGATGGCCATTTTTTTTCCTGACCTTGGCTTTGGAATTGATTTCAAGCAAAAAAGTATGTTCAAAATTATTTGGGCAGCTAATAAGTACAATCACTGTACCTTTCCTTCTGTGTACACAGCAACCCATACCAGAATGGCTATGTCACTTCAATTTAATAAAACAACTAGAAACACTTTTAGGGAATTGAATAATGGCCAAATTTACTCTAGAAAAGAAATAGAAATAAAAACAAAAAAGATTTTTATATTGGTGGGGTTAATAATACTCTCAAACGTGGTAATAAAAAATAATTTTTTTGTTTTTCTTTCACCCATGCAAATACATTTAAAAGCCCAGAATTTGAGTTATCTGCTGTATCTCATCTACAGTTCTACTTCTACCAATGGAATCCAAGGCTACTGATACCTTATCCTTTTTTTGGGTTGCAATTCCTTCCCTTTCCTTTTCCAGTTGTGCTTGCTGCAATCCTTCTCCTTTTCCTCTTTTTGAAACTCCAGCTCAGCCTGTTTCAACTTCCACTCAGAATCCCATTTTTGTTAATGAGCCAAACTCTTGGCTTTCTGCTTGTGAACATCCATGGCCAGTTCATTATCCCACTTTTCATTTTCAAAGTCAAGTTTTTCGGATTCAATTATTGATTTGACTGTTTTTTCAGGGGAAAAGCAATGAGCATTATTTTGAAAGCAAGGATATTTGACCAATGGACTTACATGAATCTTTCTTCTCCATCATTTCTTCAAAGCCTAAAAAACTGGAAGTGTTTCTCCTATTTTGATGACTTTTGGGATTGATATTGATGGAATTGGAGGCCTTTTGCTTACCCTTGGCAGAGGAGGTTTGAGTCTGAAAGTCATCACTGGTGTTCAAAGGCAATGTAGGAGGCCCCATTGGCTTGAGTGTTTGGCCATTCTGGAATGGATGAGCCTGTTTTTTTACAATCTAAATCAGTCAGGATTAAAAAGACAGAAGAGAAAGGAGCTTGGTTCCTTACTTGAACAGATAATGAGGGTAATGGAGACTGAGGAGTATCTTGTTCCGCTTCAGAAAGGTTGAAGAGATTTGCTCACACAGGAAGAGAGCAATCCAAAGAAGGAGGTGAGGGGTCCACGGTATGGTTTGACACCTCAATCAATGCAGAAGTGCAAGTAATTGGAGCTGATTGCATTTGAAAATCCTCCTTGGCATCAGATGGGGGCCACTCAAAGGAAAAGTGACGTTGGCCTTCTTTCCAAAGATTTCATCTATATGAATATAAAAAGGAAAAATGAGGTCCAACTTATCAACAAACAAGTTAATTCCATTGGCTTTGTCAGGGTTGGTGATACCAAAGCTGGTGGAAATTGACACGGAGTGGGCCTTTTTGTAATTGGCTTGATAATTCTTGAATTGCTCCCTCATCTGTTTGGATAATAGATCCAGCCTATTTTGTTTGTTCTTGAGTCTTTTGGCCATGAGGAAATAACCATTGACCTTAGAGGATGGAGGTTGGCCAATGCATTTTTCATTGTTGGATCCAAAGCAGGCAACATAGTTGGAGGGAATTTTGAGCCAGTTGACCAGGATGATGTGATCAGCTCTCTTGAGACAACTTGAGCCCTTGGAAGCTGATGGGGGAGGTTTTTTTGTTGTGGAGTTCCTTGGCAATGTTTGCTTTGGTGTGTTGGACTTGCGGGGGGAGGTTTGCTGAGGGGCCATTTGGAAAGAGTAAGGGCAATCAGGTGATGAGAGGGATAAAGTGAGAAGCAAGATAAAGTGATGAGAGCTATAAAGCAATGAGAGCAATAAAGTGACAAGAGCAATAAAACAATCATTTCATTCTTTGGATAAAGTTAGAGGTAGAGTGATGAGAGCAATGAGGCAATGAGAGAGATGAAGCAATGAAAGAAATGAAGCAATGAAAGAAACAAAGCAAGAGAGAAATGAAGCAATGAGATCAATGAAGAAATGAGAGCAAAAAGGGGTGAGTGATAAAGTGATGAGGTTTCTAAATTGATGAGAGTGATGATGAGAGTGATAAAGTGATGAGAGTGGTGAATCTTTTTATGATGAGGCTGGAGGTAAACAAATTTGCAATGAGGTCAGAGGTAGAAGCAGGTGGAAAGCCAGGAATGGATGAAGTGGACAGGTGGCGGAAGCCTTTGAATACTTTATTTGAAAAAACTCACTTATTTCATGTTCACTTTGAAACGTCTGATGTGAAATAAGTGGGTTCTTTTGATTTTTAATGGCGGGTTTGAAATTACGGATTTGGGTTGAAACCCACCATTAAAAAATGGCAGGTTTGGTTAAATTTGATACACCTTAATAAATAATAAATAAGAAATAATAAACAATAAATTATAAATTATATATAAGAAATAATTAATAATAAATAATAAATACTAAATAATAAATAATAAATAATAAATAATAAATAATAAATAATAAATAATAAATAATAAATAATAAATAATAAATAATAAATAATAAATAATAAATAATAAATAATAAATAATAAATAATAAATAATAAATAATAAATAATAAATAATAAATAATAAATAATAAATAATAAATAATAAATAATAAATAATAAATAATAAATAATAAATAATAAATAATAAATAATAAATAATAAATAATAAATAATAAATAATAAATAATAAATAATAAATAATAAATAATAAATAATAAATAATAAATAATAAATAATAAATAATAAATAATAAATAATAAATAATAAATAATAAATAATAAATAATAAATAATAAATAATAAATAATAAATAATAAATAATAAATAATAAATAATAAATAATAAATAATAAATAATAAATAATAAATAATAAATAATAAATAATAAATAATAAATAATAAATAATAAATAATAAATAATCAATAATAAATCATAAATCATAAGTAATAAATAATAAATAACAAATAACAAATAACAAATAATATAAATAATAAATAATAAATAATAAATAATAAATAATAAATAATAAATAATAAATAATAAATAATAAATAATAAATAATAAATAATAAATAAATGGCAGGTTTGGTCAGAAAAAATGGTAGGTTCCTAATTGTGGGTTTGCTAACTTTGATAAGCCCTATGATTTATTGTTTATTGTTTATTATTTATTATTTATTATTTATTATTTATTATTTATTATTTATTATTTATTATTTATTATTTATTATTTATTATTTATTATTTATTATTTATTATTTATTATTTATTATTTATTATTTATTATTTATTATTTATTATTTATTATTTATTATTTATTATTTATTATTTATTATTTATTATTTATTATTTATTATTTATTATTTATTATTTATTATTTATTATTTATTATTTATTATTTATTATTTATTATTTATTATTTATTATTTATTATTTATTATTTATTATTTATTATTTATTATTTATTATTTATTATTTATTATTTATTATTTATTATTTATTATTTATTATTTATTATTTATTATTTATTATTTATTATTTATTATTTATTATTTATTATTTATTATTTATTATTTATTATTTATTATTTATTATTTATTATTTATTATTTATTATTTATTATTTATTATTTATTATTTATTATTTATTATTTATTATTTATTATTTATTATTTATTATTTATTATTTATTATTTATTATTTATTATTTATTATTTATTATTTATTATTTATTATTTATTATTTATTATTTATTGTTTATTATTTATTATTTATTATTTATTATTTATTATTGATCATTTATTATTTATTATTTATTATTTATTATTTATTATTTATTATTTATTATTTATTATTTATTATTTATTAGGGGGTATAAAAGTTAACCAAACCCGCCATTTTTTAATGGCAGGTTTCAACCCAAATCCGCCATTTCAAACCCGCCATTAAAAATCAAAAAAACCCACTTATTTCAGATCAGACGTGTCAAAGTTAACCTGAAATAAGTGGGTTTTTTCAAATGAAGTATTTAAATGCTTCCACCACCTGTCCGCGTCATACGCCCCTGTCTTCCCACCTCCT
Source organism: Puccinia polysora (assembly GCA_025617555.3). Taxonomy (NCBI): domain Eukaryota; kingdom Fungi; phylum Basidiomycota; class Pucciniomycetes; order Pucciniales; family Pucciniaceae; genus Puccinia; species Puccinia polysora. The sequence goes on along the minus strand of CM062647.1, from coordinate 1,178,912 downwards.
TCTACCTCCGACCTCATTGGAAAATTGTTTACCCCCACCCTCATCATAAAATTGATTGACCACTCTCATCACTTTATTGCTCTCATCACTTGATCACTCTCATCCACTTCATTGCTCTCAAAACTTCATCACTCTCATCACTTAACCACTCTCATCACTTGATCACTCTCATCCACTTTATCGCTCTCAAAACTTCACCAATCTCATCACTTTATTGCTCTCATCACTTGCGTAGCCCTTACTCTTTCAAATGGCCCCTCAGCAAACCTCCCCCCGCAAGTCCAACACACCCAAGAGAACATTGCCAAGGAACTCCACAACAAACAATCCTCCCCCATCAGCTTCCAAGGGCTCATGTCAGCTCAAGAGAGCTGATCACATCATCCTGGTAAACTGGCTGAAAATTCCCTCCAACTACAATGCCTTCTTTGGATCCAACAACAAAACACGTGTTGGCCAACCTCAATCCTCTGAGGTCAATGGTTATCTCCTGATGGCCAATGAACTCAAGAACAAAACAAAAGGTAGGCTGGATCTGTCATCCAAACAGATGAGGGAGAGGTTCAAAAACTATTGAGCCAAGTACAAAAAGGCCCACTCCATGTCTATCTCCACTGGCTTTGGTATCACCAACTTGGACAAAGCCAAAGGAATCAACTTGGTGGTTGATAAGTTGGACTCCATTTGTCCTTTTTATATTCAAATGGATGAAATATTTGGAAAGAAGGCCAACATCACCCCCCTAGCTGCTTTCGATGCCCAAAAATCAGATTCCGTTGATGCCGAGGACTTGGCTGGGGATGCTCAGCCTACCAACGGGGACCTTGATGAAACCTTGGCCTTGGAGTGGCCCCCATCTGATGACAAGGAGGATATTCAAACACAATCGGCTCCAATAACTTCTACTTTGGTATTGATTGATCAGTCAATCCCGACCTTGGACCCCTCACTTCCTTCTTTTGATTGCTCTCTTCCTGGGGCAGAACAACTGGAGAACTTGCCCAATGAGGAGGATGTTATTCCTGGATCACCGTTGCCATCAACATCTGATCAAGTAAGGAACTAAATTTTTTTCAATTCTGTCTGGTTGCTCCTGACTGATTTACATTGTAAAAAAACAGGCTCATCCATTTTTGATTGGCCAAAAACTCAAGCCAATGGGGCCTCCCACATTGCCTTCAAATACTAGTGAGGACTTTCAGACTCAAACCTCCTCTGCCAAGGGTAAGCAAAAGGCCTCCAATTCCATCAATGTCAACCCCAAAAGTCATCAAAAGAGGAGAAACACTTCCAGTTTTTTGGGCTTTGAAGAAATCATGGAGAAGCAAGATTCATGTAAGTTGATTGATTCAATATACTTGCTTTCAAAATCATGCTCATTGCCATTCCCCTCCAAAAAAAAGTGAAATCACAAATTGAATCAGATAAACTTCAGTTTGAAAAGAAAAAGTGGGATTGTCAACTGGCCATGGATGGTCAAAAGCAGCAAGCCAAGACTTTGGCTAATCAACAAAAATTGGATGCTGAGTGGAGGTTGAAACAAGCTGAGCTAGAGTTTCAAAAAGAGGAAAAGGAGAAGGATTGGCAGCAAGTGCAACTGGAAAAGGAGAGGGAACAACAGGTAAACGAAAAAAAGGATAAGGTATCAGTAGCTTTGGCTTGCATTGGCAGTGGTAGATTGGTAGAAGAAATACAGCAGATTACTCAAATGCTGGGCTTGTAAATATATTTGCATGGATGAAAGAAAAATAAATTTTTTTTACTAAAACAAAGTTTGAGAGCATTCTTAACCCCACCAATATACAGATCTTTTTTGTTTTTATTGATATTTTTTTCTCTAGAGTAAATTTGGCCTTTTTCATGTCCCTACAAGTGCTCTGAGTTTTTTTATTAATTTGGAGTGACATGACCATTCTGGTATGGGTTGCTGTGTCCACAGCTGGAAAGGTACAGTGCTTGTACTTGTTAGCCGCCCAAACCATTTTGACTATACCTTTTTGCTTGAAATCAATTCCAAAGCCAAGGTCAGGAAAAACAAATTGACCGTCCAAAACTTGATATTCATCCGTATCTTCAATAAGTCAACCATTCAATTTCTTGGTTGGGACCACAAGTAAAAAGGAATAGCCAGAGATGTTGCCTTTGTCAATATGAGGAGAATTGTAAAAAGAATCCAAGGTTAAAGTGAGGTGTGGGGAGAAATCAAAAGGTGTAGGCTTGGAACCAAATTCCAACAAAGAGAAAGAGGGGATGTTGCTGTCCTTCATGGTATTGCAGTTTGATTCAAAGGCAAGTTTGGCCAAATTACACAACATTTGTCCTAAAATTTGGGATACTTTTTTGGCCTTCAGGTTGAGGAAAGCTTACTCTTGAGGAGAAGATCTAATGGATGATTTCTTCACATAACTTCCAAATAACTCCAAAAGGTTCATCAATTTTTGCCAACCAATTGCCCACATTTTTCCACCCCAAGATCTTGAGGGACCAACGGGGTTGACAAATTTTTTTGAACAGTGAAGGAATGTCGTCACAACGTTGATATCTTTCTTATCTTGCTCAGATAGTCAATCCTAAGGCACAAATTCAATGACGGCAACTAGAGCATGGTGATCAGATTGGTCAAGAACAATAACTTTTCCATGGTGGAAGAAGTGGAAAGCCCAAATTGTCTGTTTCGCTTGCTTAAATTCTTCCTGGGTGGGTTTTCGAGGGTTCTTTTTCTTTTCAGCCGTGATAGCAGGGTACAGATCCAAAGGGCATAGCTTTTGTCTAGACCAGGCAAACTTTTCCTTGATCCAGTTGTCAGTCACTTCCAAAGAAATTTCCGAATCCCTCATTTGAGCCCTCCTTTTTCTACAATTCCTCTGCTTGCCACCTCTCTTTATGTTTTTCATACCATCTCCTTCCATCTTTCTCCCTCCCAGGCACTTGCTGCACCAGAGGTGAGGATCAAGGTGAAATTTGAATGGTTTTATAACATTTTTAGTTTGGTAGGCAGTGAAGGAATTGATATAAAAAAAGGGGTTGGACAAACAAAAAGACCAGTCAAACAAATAAAAAAAAAAATGTCAGAAACGTTCTCATTATTGGCAACAAACGGTGGGATTAAAAAAATAAAAAAGAGATGAAAATCGAAACCTGGCAGAGCTAGAAAACCTAAAAAAAAGAAACAAAAACAAAGAAAAAACAAAGGGAAAGTCAGTTCCCTGTACCCTCCAAAAACTCTGCATCGCTCGGCCCAAACAATGAGTGTTTGAATGTAGTGGCTAGTCCTCTGTGCATTGGCCACGCCCATCAAGCCGACCAGAAATTTAATTGATCCTAATTTCCCGGAATGATTGAAACCGTTCTGACTACTGGGGACGGCGTGGAGGTTGAGGTTGACTCTGAGGCCATACTTGTGAGCCCACTTGAGCGCCTTGAGAAAGTACTTGAACGCGACACCTTCCAAGAAAGGTTCACCATCCCAGGTTTTGATCATCCACCACCCAACGGGGATACAAACCCAATTGAGACCGTCGGCTGCGATCTCAATAAAGTCTTGCTTGGTGATGAACAATTGATAATGTTCCTCGAGGGTAGAGGCTAGTTTATTGCCCAAGGTGACCAACAAGGTCCATTCATCAACGACGGTTGGAGGTTGAGGGCCATCATCACAATTGAAAGGTTCAAACATGTAAGGGGAAATAAAAAGTTTGAGGAATAGCCAGCCTCCAAGGTTGAAGCCTAGGATGCGTTGATGGGAGTAATCCCAGGGCTGATTCAGAGGGGGTGAATTGTCTTGACATTTTGCGGTATTGTTAAAAGGGATGGCAACCCAGGTACCCCCTAGAGGATTTCTGTATTCAAGCGTGGTACCATTGTCAGTCTGGAATAATTAGGGTGGCATGGACCCAAGTTTGTAGCCAATGCGCGCATACATGTTGAGTTGGTTGAGATCATGAGGACAAGGACGATCAAATCAGATTAGTACGTATGTAACTCAAGCTGTAGATGTCGTAGCACGTAGACTAAGTCCAACAAGATGTGGGAACGCGGGGGAAGGAGGAGGGTGGGATACTGAACCGTAATCTTGTCACCATTCGCACCCCACAGTTTGGCCACATCACCTGTGGCGGTAATGATAGTACCATCCAAGGAGTTGGGGGTATTGAGATTGCTGGGATCCGACTTGCACATACTAATGACGGTTGCAATGATGATGGCCAGGATGATGGAGAGCAGGCCGATGGCGCCAATGATGAGCTTACAACGCCAATGGCAAAAAGCAATCAAATTGGCTCTAAGATGGGAGGGAGGATGTTTCTCGGCTGGGTCGAGGGGATGGGGAGAGGAAGGGCTGACAAGCCCAACACCCTTGGCCTCATGTTTGTTGAGCTTGTCAAGCCTGGGTAAGGCTTACGACGCCAATGTCGAAGAGCAATCAAATCAGCTCTGAGATGGGAGGGAGGATGTTTCTTGGCTGGATCAAGGGGATGGGGAGAGGAAGGGCCAACAAGCCCGACACCCTCGGCCTCACGTTTGTCGAGCTTGTCAAGCCTGGGTAAGGACGGGGTCAGGCCAAGGGAGTTCAGTGAGGATGGCTGCTGAGGAGGGAGGGTAAGACCGGGGGACTCACGCCACCATACTGCAAAAGGAGTCAGACCAAGGGGAGGTTGAGTCAAGGTTGATTCTAGTGCGATCGCTGTCACTGGCGGCCAAGTTCCATGTGGTACAACTATTGCAATATTGGAGCTTGAACCAATCGCAACAAGGATAGTTGAGAGGAGGTTGAAGATGGTAGGAGTGATAGTGAGAGCAGGCCGATGGCGCCAATGATGAGCTTACGAAGCCAATGGCGACGAGCGATCAAATTGGCTCTGAGATGGGAGGGAGGATGTTTCTTGGCTGGGTCAAGGGGATGGGGAGAGGAAGGGCCGACGAGCCCGACACCCTCGGCCTCACATTTGTTGAGCTTGTCAAGCCTGGGTAAGGCTTACAATGCCAATGGCGACGAGCGATTGAATTGGCTCTGAGATGGGAGGGAGGATGTTTCTCGGCTGGATCGAGGGGATGGGGAGAGGAAGGGCCGATGAGCCCAACACCCTCAGCCTGACGTTTGTCGAGCTTTTCAAGCCTGGGTAAGGACAGGGTCAGGCCGAGGGAGTTCAGTGAGGATGGCTGCTGAGGAGGGAGGGTAAGAGCGGGGGACTCACGCCACCATACTGCCAAAGGAGTCAGACCAAGGGGAGGTTGAGTCAAGGTTGATTCTAGTGCAATTGCTGTCACTGGCCGCCAATTCCATGTGGTACAACTATTGCGATATACCACTATTGCGATATTGGAGCTTGAACTGATTGCAACAAGGATAGTCGAGAGGAAGTTGAAGATGGTAGGAGTGATAGTGAGAGCAGGCCGATGGCGCCGATGATGAGCTTAGGACGCCGATGGCAACAAGTGATTGAATTGGCTCTGAGATGGAAGGGAGGATGTTTCTTGGCTGGGTCAAGGGGATGGGGAGAGGAAGGGCCGACAAGCCCCACACCCTTGGCCTCACGTTTGTTGAGCTTTTTGAGCCTGGGTAAGGACGGGGTCAGGCCGAGGGAGTTCAGTGAGGATGGCTGCTGAGGAGGGAGGGTAAGAGCGGGGGACTGACGCCACCATACTGCCGAAGGAGTCAGACCAAGGGGAGGTCAAGTCAAGGTCAATTCTAGTGCGATTGCTGTCACTGGCGGCCAAGTTCCATGTGGTACAACTATTGCAATATTGGAGCTTGAACTGATTGCAACAAGGATAGTCGAGAGGAGGTTGAAGATGGTAGGAGTGATAGTGCTGAGTGCCCTATGGATTTGCTGATGTGGATGGGTGTTTTTGATGTGATGGATGGTGGATGGATGATGATGCATAAATGGCGGGTTTAATGGCGTGTTTGATGATTGAAATCCGCCATTTTCATGAAACACGCCATTTTGAAATACACCAGTTAGGGGGTATGTGTATTTCAGAAACCCGCCATTAAAAATGGCGGGTTTTGTCAAAAAAAATGGCAGGTTTCTAATGGCAGGTTTGCTAACTTTGATACGCCCTATTATTTATTATTTATTATTTATTATTTATTATTTATTATTTATTATTTATTATTTATTATTTATTATTTATTATTTATTATTTATTATTTATTATTTATTATTTATTATTTATTATTTATTATTTATTATTTATTATTTATTATTTATTATTTATTATTTATTATTTATTATTTATTATTTATTATTTATTATTTATTATTTATTATTTATTATTTATTATTTATTATTTATTATTTATTATTTATTATTTATTATTTATTATTTATTATTTATTATTTATTATTTATTATTTATTATTTATTATTTATTATTTATTATTTATTATTTATTATTTATTATTTATTATTTATTATTTATTATTTATTATTTATTATTTATTATTTATTATTTATTATTTATTATTTATTATTTATTATTTATTATTTATTATTTATTATTTATTATTTATTATTTATTATTTATTATTTATTATTTATTAAATTACTATTATATATATTTTTTTTGATAGTATATATTTTTTTTGAATGAGGAAATTGATTTTCTTTTGTTTAATTTGAGGATATTTTTTGTTTTGAAGGATAGATTGTATGAAAATCCTGAAGTAAAGTAGGGCAGTTGGTAATATTAGAGTGAGGTTCCCAAGTGGTGCCTTCCTCCTCATTCTGGAAGCCTTTCCATTCAACTAAGTAAAATAATTTCCCCCTCTTAAGCTTTGAGTCCAATATCTGAGACATTTCCCATTCTTCTTGCCCATAAATTCTGACTGGTTCAGTTGGCGGTTGGTGCCTGGAGAATACTGAGTTGTCCTGATATGGCTTGAGAAAGAAGAAGTGGAACACAGGTTGAATAGTGGACCATTTTTGAGGAAGTTGAAGCTTTAATGAATTTTTTCCAATCTGTTCTTTAATCAAAAAAAGGACCTATACATTTCTCTGAAAGCTTATTAGTAGGACAATTAGTTTGATATTTTTAGAAGAGAGCCAAACTTTGTTCCCAACAGCAAATGAGGCAGGAAAATTACTTCTTTTTAGGTCAGCATATCTCTTATAAGTTTTAATTGACTTTTCCAGTTCAACTCCTAGTTCTTTCTGATTCTGGTGAATCCGAGTTATGTAGTGGCTGGCTGGTTTGTTGTCTACTACATGGAGGCTGTCAAAGTTGGGATTTTGACTTTAAATTGTGAAGAATGGAGATTTCTTGGTGGAAGCATGGGTGGAATTGTTGTAGGCCAATTCAGCAAGGGGGATCCATGTATCCCTGTCTTCTTGGTGATAGCTGAAATATATCCTAAGAAATTGTTCTAGGATCTGATTTAACTTTTCTGTTTGTCCATCTGTCTTGGGGTGATCAGCTGTGGAAAGATTTCTTTTTATCTGTAATTTTTCACATACAATTATCCAAAAGGAAGAAACAAATAAAGATCCTCTATCACTGAAAATTTCAGTTGGTATTCCATGTTTAGTGAACACATGGGAGATTATTAGGTTAGCTAACTGCACAGAGGAGATATCAGTTCTGGTTTTAATAAGGAGAGACATTTTTGAAAAACAATCAACTACCACAAGGATTGAGTCAAATCCATTGGATAGTGGCAGCTGTGAGATGAATTCCGCAGAGAGTGAGGTCCAGGGAGAATCTGGAATTGGTAGGGGTTGAAGGAGTAAAAAATTCTTGTGGTGATTGTATTTGTTACTGCTGCAAAGTTAACAAGAAGAAACATAATCTTTGATAAAGGAATTCATGTTTTCCCAGTGGAAATCTCTTTTTACTAGATCAATTGTTTTGTCTTGTCCAGGGTGACCAGAGAGAGGGGAGTTGTGTTGTTGTCAAAGTATTTCACATTGAAGTTGTTCATCCTCCTTGGGGATTGCTATTCTATTTTGGAAAATAAGGAGTCCAGTGTCTGGGTCTATGAGGTAGCTCCTTACTTTCTTCTTCTTGTGTAATTTCTGAATAATATTTTGGGTTGATTTGTTGGAGATCTGGTATTGAATTAAGTTGTCCAATTGTACATCAACCTGTTTTGTAGAAATAAATAAAATTCTATAAGGTTCAAATTCAGTCTGCTTCAAGATTTGTTTGACATTTTCTGGATTCTTTTCTGCATAGGGAGTCCCCCATTTGGGATAAATTTTGTCTCAAAGTGACAATACATCAGGAACTATGGAGTGCTTCCCAGTTCTATAGACTATAGTAAAGTCAAATTCTGATAGGAATTCAGCCCAAAGGGCTTTAAAAAAAGTCAAGAATTTAGAGATCATAAAACATTTAAGGGAAAATTAATCAGTGAGAATTTAAAAAGGAGTGGAAAGACTGAGGAAGTGAGCTCTCCAGATCTTGACTGCCCATACAATGGCCAGGAGTTTGCTATCATGGATTTCATAATTCAGTTTGGCGCTACCCATTTTTCTGCTTTCAAAAGCAATCAGTTTCTTGGATCCAACAGGGGAGACTTGGGTAAAGACAGCCCCTAGGGCACAGTCACTAGCATCAGTATCCAAAAAGGTTTTTAAAGAAAGATGAAAATTTAAAAGGATAGGGGCCTTAGTAAAGGCCAATTTGAGGCCCTCAAACTGCTGCAGAGCCCCTGGGTACAAAGGAAATATGGGGTCTGAAACAGTTAGAACATTGAGGAGGTAGACCTTTCTGGAATATTTAATGATAAACCTGAAATAAAAATTAGAAAAACCCAAAAACTGTTACAAGGCCTTTGTGCTTGTTGGTAGTGGCAATTCCAAGATCTTTTGGACCTTGGAGTTGTCCATTTCAATACCATCCCTGGTGATAATGTAGCATAAGTAATCCACTGAGGAGGCATGAAATTCACACTTAGATGCTTTTGCATATAAGTCATTTTTCCAAATTCTGCTTAAGACTTCACACACATGAGCTGTATGTTATTTTAAGTTTTTGGGGAAAAAAAGGATTTCATCAAGGTATACCACCGCACAGATGGTTGGAAGTTCTGCAAAAAATTCATTAACAAGACATTGGAAAGAGGCAAGAGCATTTGTTAGCACAAAAGGCATTACCAAATATTCAAAACTTCCAAACCAAGTTCTGAATGCTGTAAGATGTTCATCCCCTTCTTTAATTCAAAGAAGATTTTAAGCTCCCCTGAGGTCAATTTTTGAGAAAATTGTAGAACTGAAAATACTGTTAATAAGTGAGTCATGGGAGGAATTGGATACCAATTCTTTTGAGTAAAAGCGTTAATTTTGCAATAGTCAACACAAAACTGCAAACCACCATCCTTATTTTTCACAAAGAGGACAGGTGCTCCAGTGCTTGAAGTTCTGGGAAAAATGAAAAATTTCTCTATATTTTCCGGTATAAAGGCTTGTAGGGCCTCCTTCTCATGAAGACTGATGGAGTAGATGGGCCCAACTGGAGCCAAAGAGCCTTCCATCTCAATATGGTGATTGTAAGCATAGTGAGGATGCAGTTTATCAGCTTTAACCTTGAAAAAAAAATCTAAAAAGGCATGTTAAGCTTCTGGGACTCTCTCCATCACAGTTGTGATTTCATCAGTTTCCTCATCTTTATCTAGACCTTCAGCAGTAGTCTGCTTTTGGGCAGAGTCAGAAGTGGAAATAATCATACGCAAGATGTGAATGAATAGATCATCCTCTATATCCTCCAAGAATTTCAGGGAATTTCAAAAGAATATCCTGTTCAAAAAAGTGGTTTTTGAACTCAAAGGAAAGTGTTGTGAGTGTATAGATTATGAAGAGTTAGCAGGAGCAGTGATCTGCAGATTCACAGATGGAAATGGAGTAGTTTCCAAAAAGAGTTCAACAGAAGGGGAATGATAAAAATTTTTTTGGTGCCTTGGAGTGATCAATCCCAATTGCAAATTTACCTCTGGTTTCCAGAAATGGAGGAAGTACCACTACCTAGAATAATATCTTCTTTTGGAGGTATATCAATGACCAAGAATTCCCATTATAAGTTGGGAAAGGACGGTAGGGAGAGTTTAAAGGAAAACTTATGAGTGATTTCCTGGGAAGGTGAGTCAGACGGGTTGAAGGTAAATAAGAAAATAGGAGTAGTCAGAGGTTTGGGAGAAAGAGAAAACTTTGAAACCATAGATTTTGGAAAAACAGATTGAGTTTCTCCAGAGTCAACAAGTACGCTATAGGCCTGATTATTGAATAAAAAAATAAAACGTAAGTCTTTAGTAGGGAGGTTAGAGTCTTTCCCTTTCAAAGTTTTTACTCAAATATTGGAGGGGTGATGGTCATGGAGTACCACATTTCCATCACCTAGTCTTTTCCCTGTTTTGGTTTACCTGGAGTGGTTTTTTGGCCAGGTTTAAAGTCTGGATGTTTCCTTCAGAGGCTAAACTTGTGAGCACCTCAACAGTAGTTACACAAAACCTCTCTTTCCCTTCTAGCCTTTTCTTCAGCCTTGAGGTGTCCATCCTCACCCAAATTGGGATTGGAAACATAGGTTGGAGCAGAATTGGTGGGGGTTGCCTTTGCTTTCCCCTTGAACCTACCTTGTTGGCTGGGCTGTTGAGATTTTTGAGGATTGGAAGAACTGGGTCCAGGTCTTGAGGTCTCAGGGGAGCTGAAGGACTTTTCCCGGATCTTTTCATGGTATTGGGTATCATACTTAAGGACAATTTACATTAGTTCATGCAAGTTTTCTTGAGGTCCATCATAACCAGCTAGTTGATCCAGTAGTCTGGCTGGGAGTCCCTGTCTAAAATGGAAGAAAAAAGCTTCATCACCCCATCCAGAGACCTTAGTCATAAGTTTCCTGAATTCAGTGATGTAGTTAGTGGCATAGCCAGTACCTTTCATCTTAAGGAGGGGTAGCTCCTTCTCAGCACATTTCATTTCCAGAAAATTCCCAAAAAGGGTATGCGGTTGTTGAGTAAATAGAAACCAAGATTTAAGTATGAAATCTGGCTCATGATTACCAATGTGAGCAAGATAAGGTTTGATTCATTGACTGGCATTTCCTGTAAGGTAAGAGACTGTAAAGAATACTTTCTTTCTGTCATTAGCAAAAACCCTTTCATCATTAGCAAAGATGGGTTCACAAGCTTGGAGGAAGGGCCTGAGCTTGGTTGAGTTTTTCCATCAAATGTTTCTGGAGCATTTATAGATGGGGATTAAAAGTTAGTAGTAGGCTCATGGTCAGAAGGTCTAGAGAGATGCGTCATTGCAGTGGTCATTTGCTGAAGAATGGCCAGCAGAGCAGGGTCAGTTGAAGGGCCCTGAGAGGTGGAAGGAAGTTCAATGGCTGGGGAAGTTGAAGGGATTGCTTTTGCATTAGAAGTTGGGATAGGATTGCCCCCTGGGGAGGGTGAATCCAAGCCGCTCAATATTCTTGAATAAAATCCCAAGTCCTCATCCTCATCATCATAATCTTCTTCTTCTTCTCCTGGGATTGGGACCATGCTGGAATTGTAGGCAGGGAAGTCTACGCCATTGTAGCCTGGAATTGGAAACTGACCTACAACCCTGTCAAGGCTAGAATTTTCATAAGAAGGAATAGTAGAAAGAGATAATTGGGGTATAGGCTCCAATAAGCCAGTATCCATAGGAGTAGAAGTGGTAGCCACTGGCGCTTGCAGGTTAGAAAAAGTCCTACCACAAGCTCTGGGTGTAGAAGGGTTAGTTGGTTCATCGGCACCTCTCCCTCTTGAGCCATGGATGACAGCTGGGCTAGAGATGTGGGAAAAGGAAGCACGTTGTGGGGGCATTCTTGAGGATAAATAACTACCAAAAAATAGTTCTTCACCTTAGAAAAAGAATAAAATGGTTAAAAAGTTTTTACCCTGAATATCTCAAATATTGGTCAAATTAACCATATAAGTACCTTTTCTAAGCATCAAAGTGTCAAAGTGTCAAAGTGTCGAAGTGTTGAAGCGTTGAAGCGTTGAAATGTCAAAGTGTCAAGGTTTCAAAGCTTCAAAGTGTCAAATTATCAAAGTGTCAAAGCGTCAAAGTGTCAAAGTGTCAAAGAGGATCTTAGATTGTAAATTTGGGCCTTTATGGAGGTCTGATAGCAAGGTAAGAGGTACAACGAAAATGGCCACAGCTCAATAGCCAAGTTCAAGGTTGGGACAGGAAATAAAGCAAATAAATATTGCCACAACTCAATAGCAAGATTTGATGCTGCTTAAATAGGATAAGGATTGTGGTTGGTGAAGAAGGGGTTATTGGGGAAGAAATCAGTTTAATGTCACAAGGGCTGCTGAATGCAAGCAGGGCTTGACACAGAGGGGACTCTACTCTCATTAGGCTTGGGGGCAAGGATACTGGAAGATTCTACAAGGAGCAGAGTAGGATTGAATTGTATTAAAGGTGCTGAATGACACTTGCTGGGATGGATTCATAGTAAGAAGTAGTGAACTGATTTCTTGGGGGACAATCAGGAAGAGGAAGAGAAGGGCTGCTTAAATAGACAGTAGGCTGGACTAAAACAGAGGTACAGATGCTTGGGGCTCAGGCTACATATGTGATGACAAGGGAGCAGTCAAGGTAACAGAGAGGGATGATCAGCTATGCTACTACATTGGGGTTAGGCTGCTTACTACATTGGGGTTAGGCTGCTTACTACATTGAGGCTAGACTACATGTCTGGATTTCTAATTTGGGAATGTACAGTGAGAGGATGTAAAGTGTTCATGGAGGGAATGCAACTATGTACTAAGTATAGAGAGTATGTCATACAATCTTCAAGAGGATGTACATAAGGATTCCCAAAGGATAAACCATAATGAAGTATGGGATAGACCAAGTGAAGGAGGTTAGAGGATATGCAGAAACTGAGATGATTAATTATGTGCAAGCCTAAGGAGTCTATATGTATAATGAATGAGGTTAGACTATATGTAGATATGTAAGGCATGAAGATCCTGAGGATATGTAATTGAAGGAGATATACTGGTAAAGTCTCCAGAGCCCTGAGGTTGAAGTTCCTGAGGTAAGTATATTAGACTGAGGTTAGACTGAGTTTAGGTGTCAGTATGACAGAAACATAACCACACCTATCAATGTGATAAATCTGCCAAATATAAAACTATTAAAGATAACAACAAATTAAAAAAAAATAAATGAAATGAAATGAAAAAAAAGAAATGGAAAAAAGACCAATTGTCATTTCAGGTTACCAGGAAGTTTTTCCAAAGGATTGGGGGCGTGGGTGGTGAAGTTTATATTTCCATAGATCAACCATCAACCTTCCATTGATCCTTACACTCACCCAATCCCCAGAAGAGTCCAAGGGAAGGAAAAGGAGGTGGTTTAAAATTTATCCAAAGCTGGATTTCCCCCCATTAGAAATTCTCAACTCTCTAATACAAAACTTTTCACCACCTTTTCATTCAAATCTCCATACCATTTACAAAAAATATCACAAATACAAAAAAACTCTTTTGATGGCAAAACTAATTTGGAAGCACTCATACTGAAACTCTGGAATGCTGCTTTTTTCTACAAAATTAACAACATGGATGGCCAAATCACTTCATTGTTTATTTCTCACCCTGATTAAATCAAACTTCTCAACCTTTTCCCAACTCTCATAATTATTGACTTTACATATAAAAAAACCAGTTTGGAATGCCCCTTCTTCATATTCTTGCGGTAAAACATTTTTTCAGAACCTTTTCAGTCGCCTTCTGCTTTTTATCTCAAGAGAAAAAGAAGAACTAGGAATGGGCCCTGACTCAACTTGAGGAAATTTTAGAAGATAAAAAAAGTAGTGTGATTTTTACCAACAAGGAACAAGCACTCATCAGTTCAATCAAAATATTTTTTCCTTCCTCTCATCATCTTTTCTGTGTTTGGCAAATTTTTAAGCATATTAAAAATCATTTCAGGAATCTCTTTGAATTTGAAGATGAATTAAAGCCATTTGTGAAATAATGGCATCAGTTGGTCCATTCCAACTCTGAATCAAGCTATCAGGAAAACCTCATAAAAAATTATCCTGTCCGGAACCCTCCCAGTTCTTACTACCTTATTCAGAACTGAAATCCTCTAAAAAGAAAATTTGTCTCCTATTTGGCCAAAAAACATTCACTTTCAAAACAAAAGTACATCCAGAATAGAAGGCCTAAACTTCTACATTAAACATTTCATCAATTCTTCTGTTGGCTTTTTCTATAATTTAGTTCAAAAAATTTAGAGTTCCATCACCATCCAAAACCATGAGAGAGAAATTGAACCCTCTCAGAAACAATCCAAGAATCTCATTGGTTAACCTCACTGTGTCAATCATCTTTCTGGGAAAATCAGCCACTTTGCCCTCAAAAACATTCTTTTTTTCATGAATTTCCTGAATCTTCCACCAATTGCAACAACTGTGACTAATCTTCTTACATGGGTATAACATGTTTTCAAACAGTCCAATTATCTATCAGAAAGGGTGAAATCTTCCAACTTGAAGATTTTAATCCTCAATGACATGTGGAAGCCCTCTTATCAGTGAGTTTTTTTTTTTTTTGGATTCAAGCTCAAATGAATAATTTCCTGGTTTATTTTGATTTTTCTTTTCAAGTTAATTTTGGAGCCTGATGCGACCAAAGAATCTGAAAAACTTGAAGTTCCAACCAGAGAAAGTAATAAAAATCTTTACTTCACTGAGCTTTTTGGAGAATTAAGCAACTTGCCACCTGGGGAAAAGCTATTATATCTGGGTGAAAGCAAGAAGGTATACAGTGGAAAATATCAATTTAATCTAATTCAAGATCCCAATTCCACTCAAATATCCAAAGTAAGAGGAAGACCCAAAGGTGCAGCCAAGAAATTTTTAAGAAGATCTTTCAGTACTCAAGTTAAATATATCCATATGGTTTTGAATATTTAGAAGAACCCAAGAGGAGAGGAAGGCCAAAGAAGAAATTTCTAGCAAATTCCAAGGTCAGCCACAATTCTTTTGAAAAGAAAATAATATCAACTTTCATAATTTATATTTTTGCCATGTGAAAATTCTGGCTAGCAATTAGCTTAGTGGCAGGAGGAGCAGTAATCAAAGAAAAAGAAATGCTGGAAAACTTCTTTCTATAAAGTCTAATGGGCTCTCAAAATGGGGCAATATGTTGGATAATTGATTTGATGAATTCAGATGGATGATGGAAAACAGCAGGGAGAAGAGCTCCTTAAGTAAAAAAGATTGGCCTCTTGTGGGCCCATGATACAACAGGGGAAAAGGCCAACATTCTTCCCCAAAGGGGCTCTACTAGCCTTGTTACTTGGTTTTGGCTGTATCAGCCCACATTGCAATGCAGCCTAAAACCTTTCAACTGGACTGTTCCAATCAATTTTGATTTTTCCATCCTTACAGGGCTGAAAAGGCCCTTGGTCTGTTCAATACCTGGGCTTTTTTTCCATTAAAACCAGGCCTGTGACCTCTGTGACCTCACTTACCAGCTGGTTGCCTCATGCAACCAGGCCCTGGCCCCACATATGGGCCATGTGGGACCCAGGACTCTCCTGGGTCCATTATCAAACCCAAAAAGGGGGGGTGGGGGGAGGTGTAACTGGTGGAGATTTCACCCTCCCCCCTCTTTCCTACCCAGGTGACCAGCAGGGGTGGTCAAATTCCCCACTGGCTGCCTGGGACAACATTTTCCCAAGGCAAACCAAAACAAAAATGGGCTGGGGGGAGGATGAGGTCCTCCCAGCCCTTGGCGCCTCCCCCTCAATAATAGGGAGGGAGGGGGAGAGCGCCCTGCTTTCCCTCCTTCCCCACTTTTTATGGGTAGGGGGGTGATGGGATCCCCCCCACCTTGCTGGTTGCTGGCTGGTTCTAAAAAGCCAGCCCCCTTCCCTCCCCTTCACAATGGCAAGCATGGGAAGGGGAAGGAGCCCCTAACCACTGGCTGCAAACGGGGTGGGGGGACTCTTTTTGGAGTATTTCTGCCCCATAAAACTTCCCTGTGTGTGTTTTTGGGCCCCCAAATGGGACAAAAGCAAGAAGCAGCGGCCCCAAGCAGGCCACAAAATGGGAAACTTCCTTAGTGGGCCATCCCAGCCCAAAAAATGGGTATAACAACTTTGGTGGGCCAGCCCGGCTAGCCAAGTATGTTCCAAATGGACCTTTGGCCCAATAATTCCCACACAAGCCCATTTGATTTGGGTGGCCCGTGTATCAAATGAATCATTTCACGTGTTTTGAGGCCAGTTTCCCAAATCTGTGACATCCATACAGGCCCATGTGGTCAGTGTGGTTTTCCAATGGTCTGTAGAGGCCCATATGTGCAACCCATTTGCATTACACCTATAAGTGGCACACACTCAAGTTTCTATGTATTATAACACTTCCTATGTGTACATGTTTTATGAAATTTGAAGGCCATCAAGGGGAAGGGGAATAGAAAACAAGGAGGAAGCAGAATAAGAAGTAATTTTATATCTATGATTATTTTTTCTGCAATGGATATTTTTTTGATGCATCCATGTCATTTTTTTAACATAGGTTTTGATGTTATTAATATGGTGAGATTTCATTTTCATTTATTTATTTTTTTTGGATATTATTTTTCATTCAAACTTTTATCAGACATCTGGAAAATTGTGAATAAGCGGGTTGCTTCTCCTGAATACAATCCTGGCACAATAATAAAGAGACTTAATGTATCCAATGAAGATGGTGATGCTCCTTACCATACTCCTGGAAGGAAGGTATTAGCAGCCCCAACAATCATTGAGAAAGTGATTAAATTTTCAATTTTCTCATTGTTTACTTTGTCTGATTTATTTTGTTTTTTTTCTCTAGGTTACCTGTAAATTATCACATTCTTCTTCTGGAATCTTTGAACAAGTCTCAATTGAAGAAGTGAGTTTTATGTTGAGGAAATATTTTCTGTTATTAAAAAGTTTGGTTTTTGGTTTTAGTTCTCATACAAAGATTTTATTTCCCCAAAAACAGCCATTCCACATATATCACATGTGCAAGGTTTCATAGTTAATGGGAACTGTGGGTTTAGATAAGCAGCCATTGGTTTGGGGAGGAACTCAGAAGACTGGATTGGAGTCAGGAAAGAAATGGTGAAGGAGCTTGGCTAAAACCCAATCTTCAAGGACCTAATATTACTGTGTGATATCTGCAGTGAAAACTTCCAAGAAGCAGGAAGGCAACTGGACCACCTTTCTGGCCTAGCTGCCATAAATATGTGGATAAAATTTCCATTACATGGTTTTCTTCAGGCTGAATCATATAAGTATCCAGTGTTTCTGTTTTCTTCTTTAATTCCTTGGACTTATCTTCCTCTGAATTTCCCTCCCACTCCAAATTCCAAATATTCTCCTATTTGCTTCATTGTTTTTGGAGATTTCAAACATATAGTCTCATTTAAGTTCAAGTCTGATAATTAGCCAGCTCCCAGGTTAGATCCACTTTTGAATTTTAAATGTCTAGACCTACCTTTGTTGTGTTTGCTTACTGGATAAGTTTCATTTTTCATTCTATTTATTTTCTTAACTCCCTACAAAATTTACTCCCTCTGCCACAAGAAACTGTCACAAACTTTAAGAATGTCACCAACCATGTCACTTGTCTTACCAGTGGCTCTCAAAACCTTTGGCCTTTGGAAGACTCCATATTGAATTTTTCCCCTGTTGATTTACTGTCTCCTTGCCACTCAACATCATCCATCTTGTCCTGCTATCTCCAGATCTGATCACCAACCTTGTCAACTCCAGCTCAGCTTGGGAGGATTGGCACTAGAAACTGATCACCAAAGACTTTGACTTCTGGGTAAGAGTGTAGATCAAGTTTTCAAATCAACAGAAAGACCAACAAACTTTCCTTGAACTCTACTAGAACCACACTTACCTTGGGAGGATTGATCTGCTATTCTTAGCCTGTGTGGCTGCTCTACTTAGTCTTTCAATAGGCCATTATCTTGTCTTTAGATTCATCCTAAATGCCTTTTACCTTCTCAATTGTCTTTTTCTTTGTAATTAACTTTGTCACTATCTTTCTGCCATTCAAATTCAGTCTGGGTTTTCCAACCATCCTTCAGTTTTATACCGTTACAAGCCAAAATGGATTTTTAAAGCTCAAACAACCCAGAAAAAAAACCCAAAAAACCTGGACAAGGAGTTGAAGGCAAATACAAGGCATTGGAAATCAAGTCTCTGATGGAATCTACCCCTCTTCTGACTGAAACAAACTACTCTATCAGGAGAAAGAAAATGGAATGTTTATTCAAAATGTGTGGAATACTTGATCTCATCAATTCAGTGGATCCATACAGGGAGATTCCTGAAAAAAACAAAATGGCAGGCTACCTGATGTCAAAATTGGCTCCTGGGACCCACACAAACATTTTAACACAAAAAAACAAGGACTCCACAAAATCATATGGCAAGCTCCAAGAAAAAATTTTGTTTCCAGTCAGGCTGCCAACAGAGATTGTATGCTCTTCAGCTTTCTCTACATAGGATTTTACCAAAACAAAATTGACGGCTTTGGGACCTGTGTGAGAGAGCACCTTGCCAAACTGAAGAAGTTGGGAAAGACCTTCCTAAAAACATTCTCAGCTAATTGATACTTTCAAAACTGATGGATTCCCTGAAGGCTATGCAATCTCAAATAATGCACTCGAGCACTGAACTTTTGATTGATCTTTTCCTCAACCATCTGGTTGAACACACAAACAAGTTCCAATCAAATAATGTAGAGACTCCAGATAAAAACACCTCCATGTTGCACTCCAGAAATCAGAAGGACTCAGATTAACTCAAGTTCAAAAATGGCAGACACAAACCTGCTTTCAAATCCCACCAAGCTTCCTCTTGTTGGGCTGAAAACCCTAAATTTCAACCAGAAAATCCCCCCAGCAAAATCTGGTGTTGTACCAAAAAGAAACCTCAATCCAAATTCCACTATTAATCCTTTTTCTGCGCCTGAAATCAATTGGAAAACATTCATCAAGATTGCTTCATTCTAAACATCAGATGCTTAATACATATGTTCCATGATTGAAGATCATTTCTCATGCTCACAGAGAAATAAGGGGAGGGGTCTATCAAGACAGGCAAAAGAGGTTAAGGCTTGTAAATCAGAGGACTTGACACTTCCAGAATAATCTAAAATGTAAAGACCATTCACCTGGAAATCCCTGCCTTGATCCCCAACCCAAAATTAAACCTCATCTTTCTGGGATCTCCATTGCTGAAGGGCTGCTCTCTCAGAGCCAACACTCCAACCCAAATTTCCAGTTTTCACTCTCCACCAGACAGGAGAGAAAATCATGACTGGCAGCATAGAAAAAACTCTCCTAATGCTCCTGGTTCACTCCTCCTCTGAGAACACTGCCAGCATCAAAGAAACTCATCCTCCTATTGGAGATCTTACTTGCTACCTAAATCTAGCTGAATTGAACAAGATCCATCTCAAACTTGGTCACGCCAGCATTGAAAGAATTGCAAAGCACCTGGGACACCCTATTTCTAACAAGTTATGCAACTCCTTTGAATGCCTTGCCTTCCAAAAGAGTAAGATCCATCAATCTCCCTTCACTCAAAAAAAAGAACTAGAAAGCAGAGTTTTTGATTGATTAAATCTTGATCTCATGGTTCTGCTAAATCCAACCATCAAAGGTGGTATGCAATACTCCTTAACAATCACTGACAACAAATCTTCCCATGTCTCAGCTTTCCCTCTTCCGTCAAAATACGCAGCTCCCAATACTATCAAATTCTTTATTGAAAAAAAGGCTAAGAAGTTACAGCAATACCCCTCTGAAGTAGTGTCAGACAGAGGGGGAAATTGTAAACAACTCACTTTTCTCATATTTCAAACCCAAGTCAATAAACCATCTAATCAGTGAACCATATCATTCCCAAAACAACAGGAAGGCCAAAAGGTCCAACAGAACCATAATGGAATCACTGCTTTCTGTATCCAGCTCAACCAGCATACCTAAGAATTGTTGGCATGAAAGCCTGCTGCCTAGCCCTCAACCAAATCAAAGCATAAAAAGGGGGCACTCTCCCTGGAAAATGTTACACAGGTTTCAAATTCTCAATAACTACCTGAAGCCTATTGGTGCAGGGGTAGATTCTCAATGAAAACAAATTCAAGTCAAAACTCTGCAAGGGAGGTGATGAAGGCATATTTATTTGTTATGTTCCGCAATTCCTTTCCTAAAAGATCCTCACCAAATAAGGAAAAATCATCAAAACTAAGCATTTCAAGTTTCTTAAGCTGAAACCTAGCCATAATGGATCTCATTGCCAAAACTTCTACCAGACTACCAGAGAAGAATAAAGCTTCCCCAACCTTAGAAGCTAATGAAGAATCAATTGAAGAGGTGATCAAAGACAAGAAACCAGAAGTTTCCACAAACATGATTCAGGAAGATTCAGACTCTGAGCTTTCTGCCTCTGAAGTTCAAGAGAATTTGAGGCAAAAACTCAGAGAGAAATCCAAAATAAAGGCACTCGAAAAATACGGCTACTACCACAATTTGGTGCCAATAAAAATCCACAATGCACTTAAGATGCCTGCCTGGCTTCCTCCAATCAACAAAGAGCTCAATAATATTGAAGACCTTGGAGTCTTGGAAGACGCTGATGGGTATGAATTCTTCAATCCACTTGACACCACATGGACTTTTTGCAGTAAGAAGGATTTGAACACTGGATTTTCCACGTTAAAAGCCAGATTATGTGTTCAGGGATTTAACCAATGGTATGGCATTGACTACTTTGAAAACTTTGCATCAACAGGAAAAATAGCCTCACTCGAAGCCTTACTCAGCTACTTTGTTGAAAACAAACTCAAGATCCAGCAGTTTTATTTAAAGGAAGCCTTCCTCCATGCTCTATTGGAAGATCAAGTCTTCATCAAAACCCCAACTGGACAAAGAGAAAGGCAAAACACCTAAAACTGATCAAGTCCCTGGACGGTGTGGAGACTCCTTTGGGATTGGTTATATTTTAGCAAATAGCTTTCTGGAAGTCACTCGAGGGGGAATTTAGTACTACAACTACTGATAAAATAGAGGAATACTAAGGGTGGTTTTGAATTTCCTGCCCCTCTAAGTACTATAGTACTCTCACAAAAATAAAAGAAAAGATATTGGTGGCTGATTTTCAAATAGAGTTTCTACTATAATAGTCTTTATAAGATCTAGGATCAATGTATTCAAGCTTGATAAGGAAGAAATGGTGGAACAGATAGTGACTTGGAGGAATGAAGCTGAGTAAGGGAAGAATCCTTTATCTAGTCTTATCCTTTATATATATATATATATATATATATATATATATTTTGGTTTTATTGGTTAATGATTGATACTCCTTTGGTGATACAGGTGATGTTTGAATAAATGTTGAAATTTTTTAGCCTATACTTGAAAACTGATGATGATGGTTGATGATGATTGATGATTATGAATGGGGTAGGTGATGATGACAATGTATGATGATGATGACCAATGATGAATGATGATGGATGAGGTAGGTGATGATGATAGTTGATGATGGTGATGATGGATGAGGTGGGTGATGATGATAGTTGATGATGCTGATGATGGATGATGATGATGAGTGATGATGATGATGGTAGGTGATGATGATGATGGATGATGATGATGTCTGATGATGATGATGGTAGGTGATGATGATGGATGATGATGATGATGATTGATGCTGGTCAAGGTAGGTGATGCTGATGGATGATGATGATGATTGATGCTAGTTAAGGTAGGAGGTGATGATGGATGGTGATGATGGTCAAACTAGTTGATGTTTGGTGATGTTCAAGTTATGGGGACATGGTGGTGATGTTCAAAGGTAAGGGGTATTGGGTAAATAATGGTGGTGGTGGATGGTCAAGAGTATGGGTTATTGGGTTGAGTCATGGTCAAAAATTATGTGTTGATGACAATGGATGGTCAGGGGTAATTGTGATGGTTGATGGTTAATGGTGATTATTGATGTTGATGGTGATGATGATGGTGATGTTGTTGGTATGGGATATGGGATTGGTGATGGTTAAAGTATGGGTTAAAGATGCCTAGGAGGAATTGGTGATCCCTGGAGGGGAGGATGGGGGGATCTGGTGGGACCTAGATGGGGGAGAGAGGCCCTCTATTTATAGAAAATCCTGCCCTCAGGGCTTCCCCCTGAGGGTCTCCCTGGTACAGTGAATACAGTTCATGAGGCATTTTGGCTGGTCAGATGAGGAGGCTGTGCAGGATCTACATGCATGTACAAATTTGCATGCATTGCTGTGCTGCATTGATACAGGTCCCCCCTGCATAGA
The DNA here is from genome assembly GCA_025617555.3 of Puccinia polysora. Taxonomy (NCBI): domain Eukaryota; kingdom Fungi; phylum Basidiomycota; class Pucciniomycetes; order Pucciniales; family Pucciniaceae; genus Puccinia; species Puccinia polysora. The sequence goes on along the minus strand of CM062647.1, from coordinate 1,156,602 downwards.
TTATTTCTGTATAGTGGTGGTTGGTCATTTGTTTGGTCCTGTATGCAGTGCCTTGAATATATTTATGCTTTATACAGCTGTTTGTTTGGTGCTGCATGCAGTTTCTTGCATATATTTCTCCTGTATACAGCTGTTTTTTTGGTTCTTTATGCAGTGCCTTGCATATATTGCTCCCGTATACAGCTCTTTGTTTGTTGCTGCATGCAGGGTCTTGCATATATTAATTATGTATACTGCTGCAGGTTTATTTGTTGATGTATGGTTTTACTGTATGTGGTATTTACTTGGAGGCTTCCAGGGTATGGTATGTGGTATGTACTTGGAGGCTTCCAGGGTATGTCCATGAACCTTCACTGTTCTGTGACACCTGGTAGGGGTAGGGGTAGGCCAGGGTTGATTTGAGCTGTATCTTCTAAACCATGAGAGATAGGGGGGGTACTTTGGCTTAGTGACTAGGGGTTATTTTTGGTGTAGAATCGATTTTTGAGGTTATTTTAATGATTGGAGCCATCCTTATACTAGAAAAGTGAGTCTGATGGCTATAGGTTGGGTTTTGGAGCACCAAAACAGCCTCAAAGAAGAGTCTCTTAACTGGTATAAAACTCTTGTCAAATGGATGAAAGCTAACCAATTTTTTAAAAGAAACAGTGAACCATTTCTTTACATCAACAAGAACAAAATAACATCTCTCTTTTTTCACATAAATCATCTGATAGTAGTAAGCAAAACCAATGGTTTCAATTTCAAATTCTTGGACCGCTTCAAAGACTCCTCAGCACATGAAGTAGACACTCTCCTGGGAATCAAGGTAAAAAACAGTGAGAATTAATTATCTCTTTCTATTCCAAGGCATACTTAAAAAGGACTGAAAGCACTCAAATTACTAAATGCAAAGCCTACAAACAACCCATGCACCTCTGGATTAAATCTACTCCCGGCTACCAACAAAGAAGCAGAGAACTTCAGATGCCTAAATGTGAGCTATCAGTCCCCCATTGGGAGGATCAATTTAATAGAAATTCTTTCCAGACCCAACATCAGCTATGCTGTGTCTTACCTGGCCCACTTCTCCAAGAATCCTGGGACTACCCACTGAAAAGAGGTCATACACATATGGAGATAACTTCTCAAAACAATCAATTACCAACTGGTGTTCCACGTGAAAACTACTGCCAATCACCTGGTCATTTACAGAAACGCTACCTGGGGGAATGATCCTGACACGCGGCTCTCTCAAATGGGTTTTATCTATCTTTTAAAAGGGTTTCCTATCTACTGGACCAGTCAAAGACAAAGAAAAATTCCTCATTCCTCAACTGAATCCAAGTGAAACGCTCTATCCGCAAGCCACGTTGATTTCAGGTGGCTACATCATTTAATTAGCAAAATATGGAGAATGAAATCCAAAGCCCCCATTCATATTATCAAAAACAAAGGTCTCAGTGATAAAATTAAAATTTTTGGGTGCAAATCACATGCTAAGTACATTGACATAAAAATCAAGAGGCTCCAAAAATACAGAAAAGAAAAAATCATAAACATCAAACTGATATCTTCACAAGAGATGCTGGCTGACTCATTAACAAAAGCAGCCAGTACCTTGTCTGTGGAAAGGCTTGTTGATTATGTTGGGTTCTAAGATCATCTTGATGTTCATTTGAGCTGGCGTGTTAAATGTTTAGACTTACCTTTGTTGTGTTTCCTTACTTGATAAGTTTCTTTGTTAATTCTATCTATTTTCTTCACTCCTTACAAAATGTACTATTTATACTGCAAGAAAACATCAGAAACTTGTAGGATTCCACCAACCATGTCACTTTTCTTACCAGGGCCTATCAAAAGACTTTGCCTTTTTAATACTCCACATTGACTGTTTCATTGTTGATCTACTTTCTCCTTGCCACTCAAAATCATACTTTTTGTCTTGTTATCTCCAGACCTGATCACAAAACTTGTCAAATCCAGCTCAGCTTGGGAGGATTTGCACTACAACCTGATAACCAAAGACTTTGACATCTGGTTAAGAGTTCAGATCAAGTTTTCAACTCAACTTAAAGACCAACAACCTTTCCTTGACCTCTACTAGTACCCCACTGACCTTGGGAGGATTGATCTGTTATTCTTAGCCTGCGTGAATGCTCTACTTGTTCTTTCAATAGGCCATTATCTTTCCTTTAGATTCATAATAACTGTCTCTTTCCTTCTCAATTCTCTTGTTCTTTTCTATTAACTTTGTCACTCACTTTCTGCCATGCAATTTCAGCCTGGTTTAGGTTTTTCAACAATCCTTCACTTTTAAATTGTAAATCTTTGTGACAAAGGATTCCAAATCTTGGAAAAAAATTATTCAGAAAAGTTTAAATCTTGTTAATGAGGTTTTTTTCCCTCCCAGAAAATCAGATAGAAACATAAAAACAATCCTAGTTGAATAAGTTTTAATATTTGTGTCCATATTTGTTCCTTATTATGGATTTTTTGAATGAAGTTTGGAAGGTGTATGCATACATCCAAAAGATTTGTATTATAAAATTCACTTTTTTATATATAAAATTTCTGAAAGCTTGAATACCCCAAAAAAAATATTTTAAAAGGCAAACAAAAGAATACAAAATCCAATGAGAAAATTCAAGTTTTTTAATTCTTTGGTTTTTTGAGGGAAAGTTTTAAGGTAAAAAATGAAAGGCTGAAATTCTGGAAAAAACATTAAAAAAGCTCTTTAGAAGTTGTTTTGAATTTTTAAAATCTTTAAACACCAAAAAAAAATCAAAAAGGCAAACAAAAGGATCCAAAAGTCTAATGAGAAAATTGAATTTTTCAGTTTTTTTTTTTTTTCTTTTTTGAAGGAATTCTTTCAGTTAATACGGTGTATCAAAGTTAAACAAACCTGCAATTTTTTGATGACGGGTTTCAACCCAAATATTCCATTTCAAACCCGCCATTATAAATCAAAAAAACCCACTTATTACACATCAGATGTGTCAATTTTACCTGTAAATAAATGGGGTTTTTCAAATAAAGTATTCAATGACTTTCACTTCCTCAGAAACACATCATATTCCACCTCATCACCCTTTGTTTAAACTACACACCTATGGGAAAAATTCTACCTCCATCCTCATTTGAAAAATTTTATTTTCATCACTCTCATCTTTTTTTATCCTCTTTGCTTCATTTCTCTCATCCCCTCATCACTTCATAACTCTCACCTTTCTTCATCACTATCATCACTTTATTTCTTTCATCAAATCAATCCTCTCTTTGATTCATCACTTCATCCTTTTATCCCTTCATCCCTGCTTTCATCACATTGCTTCATCACTTTTTGGCTTCATCCCTTCATCCCTCTTACTCTTTTCAAATGGCCCCTCAGCAAAACTCCCCCTGCAATTCCACTCAAACAAAGCAAAAATCCCCCAAGAACTCAAAATCCAACACTCCCCCCCCCCGCATTGGCTTCCAAAACCTCAAGTCAGCTCAAGAGAGTTGATCAAATCATCCTTGTAAATTGGCTCAAAATTGTTTCCAACTATGATGCTTGCTTTGGATTGGACAATGAAAAACAAGTTAGCCAACATAAATCCTCTAAGGTTAATGTTTTTCTCCTGATGGCCAATAAACTCAAGAATAAAACCAAAGGTAGGCTGGATTTTTCATCCAAACTGATGAAGAAGAAATTCAAGAAATATCAAGCCAAGTACAAAAAATCCCACTCCATGTCAATCTCCACTGGTTTTGGCATCACTGACTCCAATGAAGACAAAGGAATCACCTTGGTGGTTTATAAGATGGAATCCATTTGTCCTTCTCATTTTCATATGGATGAAATCTTTGGAAAGAAGGCCAACATCACCCTGTTAGCTGCTTTTGACATCCAACAATCTGAATCTGTTGAAGCTGAGGACTTGGCTGCGGATGCTAAGCCTAGCAATGATGATCCCAATGAAACCTATGAGTGGGCCCAATTGGATGTGGAGGAGGGTATTCCAACACAACAAGCTCCAATAATGTCTACATCAGCATTGAAAAAATCTTCTTTGCAGCCCTCAATTCATTTTTGAAATTGCTCTCTTCCTGGGGTGGAGTAACTGGAAAAATTGGCCAATGAGGAGAATCTTATTCCTGTATTTCCATTGCCATAAAGATCTACTCAAGTAAGGAAAAAAGTTCTTTTCTCCTCTGTCTGGTTAATTATGACTGATTTAGATTGTAAAAAAAAAGCCTCATCCATTCCTGATTGGCCAAGCACTCAAGCCAATGGGGCCTCCCCAATTGCTGTAGCCTCATCCATTCCTGATTGGCCAAGCACTCAAGCCAATGGGGCCTCCCCAATTGCCTTCAAATGAGAGTGAGAAAATTTCCAGACAAACCTCCTCTGCAAAGGGAAAGCAAAAGGCCTTGCATTCCATCAAGCTCAACAATAATAGCAATAAAAAGTGGAGAAAAGCTTAAAATATTTCTGAATTTAAGGATATCATGGAGAAGCAAAATTCAAGTAAATGCATTGATTGATTCTCCTTGCTTTCAAAATCAATACCATTTGTATTCCCCTCTTCCAAAAAACAGTTAAATCTCAAATTGAATCCAAAAAACTTCAATTTGAAAAGGAGAAGTGGGATTGTCAACTGGCTATGGATTTCCAAAAGCGGAGGGATGAGAGTTTGAATCACCAACAAAAGTTGGATGCTGAGTAGCAACTGAAACAGGCTGATATCCAGTTTCAAAAAGAGGAGAAGGAGAAGGATCAACAGTAAGAGCAACTCAAAAATGACAGGGAAAGGCTAGCCACAGAAAAAGAAGATAGTTTTTTGGTAGCCATGGCATGTATTGGTAGGAGTAGAATTGTGGATGAAATAAAGTAAATTATTTGATTGCATGGCTTTTAAATATATTTACTTTGATAAAAATTTTAAAAATAAAAACAAAAAAAATATTTTTGATTTCAACAATGTTTGAGACTTTTTTTAACACCACCATTGAACAAATCTTTTTTATTTTTATTTATATTATTTTTCCTAAGGTATATTTTGCCTCTGGCCAAGTCCTTCCTAGTGCTTTGAGTGGTTTTTTAATTTGCATGGACATGGCCATCCTGGTATGAGTTGCAGACTCAACAGCAGGAAATGTACAGTTCTTGTACTTTTTTCTGCCCAAACCATTTTCACAATAGCTTTTTTTTGAAATCAATCCCAAAAACCAAGTTGGGAAACACTAATTGGCCCTTGGATACTTGATATTTGTCCTTCTTGTCAATAATTTTTCCATTTGATTTCTTGTTTGGAACCACCAGTAGAAAGGAATAGGAGGAGACATCACCTTTTTCAATATGGGGAGAGTTGTAGAAGGATTCTGAGGTGAAGGTGATGTGAGGGGAGCAGTCAAAAGGAGTGAGGCCAGATCCTAATTCCACTGAGGAGAAGGAAGGGATATTTTCTCCATCAAAGTTCCACAGTTGAAATCAAATGCAAGTTTGGCTAATTTTTGAAACATTTGGCCTAATATCTGAGAGACCTTGTCAGACCTAAGGTTCAAAAAAAATTCTCTTGAGGGGAGAATTTGATAGCATCTTTTTTCAAATATTTTTCCAAATAGTTCAGAAAGTTGCATCAATTTTTTCCATCCAATTGCCCACATTTTCACACCCCAAGATCTTGAGGGTTCAACAGTGTTGACAAATTTTTTGGATTGGTGAAGCAATTTTTTGACTGAGTTGATGTCCTTCTTCTCTTGCTTGGAGAGTTTATTCAAAGGGAAAAATTAAATGATCACAACCAAGGCCTCAAGATCCAATTGATCTTGAACTTATAATTTTCCAGGGCTGAAGAAATGGAATGGTTTGATCTTCTGCTGGGCCTGTTTAAACTCTTCAGGGGAGGGTTTTGGACTGTTTTCAAAAATTGAAGGATACAGATCCAAATGAAACATTTTGTGTGAAGACCACACAACCTTTTTCTAAATTTTTTCCTCAGACACTTCCAATGCCATTTCAGAATCCCTCATTTGATCCCTCCTTCTCTGGAAAGCCCTTTTCTTCCCATCTCTCTGTATTTTTTTCAAACTATCTCCTTCCATCTTTTTCCCTCCCAACCATATACTTTGATTGGGGTGAGGATCAATATTGAAATAATTTTTTTTCTTAATTTTTGAGTTTGGTGGGAGAAGAATGGGCCTTCAAGAGAGGGTGGTCAAAGGGTTGGAATGACAGGTTGCATTGCATGGAATCAAAAAAAAAAAAAACATTCATTCATCCTGTGTAATCAACATAGATGAAAAAAAAAAACATAAAAAATAACAAAACATTAGCAGTGAATTTTTCTACAAAAAAAAGGTCAGTCCCCTTTTTAATCATGAGGCAGGAGGATGACAGGGGGGGCAGTGGAGGTGGCGGTGTTGCTGATTGATTGATAGATCAATTGGAAATCAGATGTTTGTTTGCTTGCCGTTTGATCAATTGATCAAGCGGAAAACAAACACATGTTTGCTTGCGTTTTGGTCAATTGATCAATTGGAAAGCATATTTTTGTTTTCTTGCAGTTTAATTTATTGATAAAATGGAAAAAAATCGTTTTAAATACAAATAATTGATTTTTTGATTGACCAAACCTCAAGAAAATGTTTGATTAATTGATCAAACCGCAAGCACACGTTCAGTTGATAGATCAAAACGCAAGCAAAATAACATTTGGTTGCCAATGAATCAACAAGGGGGAGCAGGGGGGTTCTTACCAGAGTTTCCAATCAAGGAAAAAGCAAGAAACAACAATATAAAAGGAGGAGGAGCAGGGGGGAGGTCAGCACCAATCCATCAAGGAGGAGGAGGGGAGGAGCTGAGCAAAGAACAAGGAATATGGGGACCTGGATAAGGAGGAGGATTCCTGGGTTAAATTGAAGGTGGAGTTGGATGGTTAGGTTGTGGTGTGGTTGAGGTGGATGGTGAGGTGGTGGTGTGGTTGAGGTGGATGGTGAGGTGGTGGTGTGGTTAAGGTGGTTTGGTGAGGAGGAGGGAGGAGTGGACCAGTGGTGGTTGAGGTGGTTTGGTGAGGGGGAGGGAGGAGTGGACCAGTGGTTTGGTGGGGTGAGGTGGGTGGTTTGGAAGTTTTGGTTCTGTCTTTCCCTTAAACCTTCCAAAAAAGAAAAGAAAATAAAATAAAATAAAATAAATAAAATAAAATAAAATAAAATAAAAAAATGAAAATGAAAATGAAAAAATAAAAGAAAAAAAATGAAATAAAAAAATAAAAATAAAAATAAAAGAAGAAAAGAAAAAAAGAAAAAGAAAAAAACTGGAGTCAGCCTAGGATTGTTGGTTTAACAACCAAAACCAAAAGAATTCTGTGATTTGATATTTCAACAAATTAAAAACCAAATTCTACTCATCAAAGGGAGCAAGTTTCAGGGGTAGAATCTTCTCTTTCATGGCAATAGATGAGTTAGAAGATGAGGCTGGGATGACTTGAGGAGGATCAGAAATATCTTCTTCAAATATTTTCTCTCATTCATCTTTGATGTTGGCAAGAAGGTTGTGAAGGATTAAAAAACCAATAATCCAGTGAATGAGGATCTCCATGTGCTTGAAATTTTGAAGCTGGTTTTGCATTGCCCTTGAACTGGCCCATCTTCCTTTCAGTGTTCCTATGGCAAGCTCAATCCAAACTTGTGATTGGGGAAGATGATAGTTGAAATCTGTCTTGGCTTGATCATTGGATGAAACATTGTGGTATGCTGGAACCACATATTTCCTGCTATCATAAGCTGAATTTTCCAGAATTCATTGAACTTGGTCAAAGTAGTTATCTGGTTGTTGGGAAATCCACATACAATTGAAAATATATGAATCATGAAAAGAAACTGGAAGGCCAGCATGGAGGGATATGAAATTCTTGTTCTTATCACAAACCAGTTGTAGTAACACAGAGTATCTTTAAAAACAGATAAAACATATTTGGTCATTGTTTTATCAAGGTTTTCTCAAAGGCTTTGGAAAATAAATGAATCAATTGCCTTTTTGTCCAATCAAAATAGTGGTTGCCATCTGGCTTGGGTTCTTGAGTCAAGGAAATAGTTCTTGTATCAACAAAACCAATGCAACCAGCAACGCCTTCAGTCTCCATTACTTGAGATATCTCCTGACATTCTTTTTTGTTTGGCCAAGAAAGGACTGAGCAATGGAAAGATAGGATAGCAATCATGACTCTTTTGGTGTATAAGTCAATGGGTCCATAAATGACCAAGAATAGATTTTCTAATCAATGAATTGCTGCTCCATTTCCATTTGATCCAAATCTAAAAAGAGAAACAGCCAGTTGGATATCTGGATTTCATTGAGGATCCTTAGAATTTTTCTGTAAGATGAAATGGTCTTCAATCATCTCCAATATTTTCATGAATGAAGGCAATAAAGTTTGGAACAGTTTCTGGAGCCTTGAGTCACTCTTTTGGTGTATAAGTCAATGCTTCCATAACTGACTGTGCATAGATTTTCCAATTGATGGATTGCTTCTCCATTTCCATTTGATCCCAATCTATAAAGAGCAACAGCAAGTTGGATGCCTGGATTGCATTGAGGATTCCAAGAATTTTTCAGGAAGATTTGGTGGTCTTAAATCATCTCCAAAAGCTTCATGAATGAAGGAAGAAAAGTTTGGAATAGTTTCTAGAAGCTTAAGTTGGGGATGAGATCAAGCTTTTGCCTTTCATACATAGGGTTGTGGAGAGTGTCTTCTTGGAACCATGTATTTCTTTTCCAATAGAGAATCCAAAGCTAACCAATTTGATTCTAAAGCTCATTATGAATCATATTCTGAATCAGAGTCAAATAATAGAAAAAATTCAGTCAGCTTTTTTGCATTTTCGATTTGCTTCCCAGAAGTTTGATTGGACATGTTGAGAAAGATGATGATTTGATTTGGGGTGATGAGATGATGATGAGATGTGTGTGATGTGATGGAAATGTGAAGTGATGGAGATGTGAAGCAATGGACGTTTGAAAAAACAGAGATGAGAAGCAATGGAGATGAGATGTGTGTGATGTTATGGATATGGGATTGGTATGGATTTGCTGAGGTGGAGGTATGGATGGGTTTTTTGCATGAAATGGATGGTTGATGGATGATAATGGCTCGCTTGATGCTTGAAACCTCCATTTTTCATGAAAAACACCATTTTTAAATATACCAGTTAGGGGTATGTGTATTTCATAAACCCCTATTAAAAATGGTGGGTTTGGCCAAAAACAATGGGGGCTTTCAAACGGGGGGCTTGCTAACTTTGATACACCATAATATAATACATCCAAAAAAGTCAGAAAAAAAGTATTGAAATGCTCTTTGACTGTTGTTTTAACTTTTTGATATAGTGAATCACCAAAAAAAACTGAAATCAAAATGAGAATAACAGGACACAAATGTCCAATTAGAAATATGATTTTTTTTCAATTTTTTGGTTTTTTGATAGAATCTTTTAAGGTAAAAGGCTAAATTGAAAAAAATCTGAAAAAAAAACAAAAGCTCTTTGAATTTTTCTCAAAATATTTTGTAGCTGAAATAACCAAAAAAAATAATTAAAATAGCCAAAGTAAGGATCTCAAAATCCATGGAAAAATTGGTTATTATGGAATTTTTGAATTTTTTGATTCCATTTTTGGAGGGCTTCTAATCCCTCAAAAATTGCAAAACATTTTTTCTGGGGGATTCATGATCCCCAGCTACCAAACTGCTGCGTGAGAGTTTTAAAAAAAATTCTTGAGAGTACTGTGAAATAAAGTATTTGTCTGTGTAGCAGCAGAGGCGCGTAATGGCAGGTAAACAGAAAATTCCATGAAACAGAGTATTGGGGGCGTGAGAAAATTTATTCCCTAAAGATATAAATGAATTAATGAATAAATAAATAAATAGATAAATGAATAAATTAATTTTTAAATAAACTGATAAAGAAGCAAAATGAATAAGTAAATAATTATATGAAGAAATGAAGAAATGAAGAAATAAATAAAGAAATGAAAAAATTAACAAATAAATAAAGAAACAAATAAAAAATAGAAAAATAGAAAATAAAAAAATAAAAAATCAATAACTAAAATATATCAAAAATAAAAAAAATGAAAAAATAGGAATAAATAAAACTAGTGGATAAAAATTAAAATAGGAATTTTAAACCCTACACAACCTGTTCACAACTCAAAATGTGTTGTGTGGTGCTTTCAGCAAGCAATCTGGGTTGTGAATGGCTGTTCATTCCTCAGATGGGTTGCAAACAGCCATTCACAACCAAGATGGGTTGCAAACCGCGCCACAAAACCCATTGTGAAGTTTGTAGTGGCTGTGTAGGGTCACAAATTTAAAATTGCCCAAATAAAAATTAAATAAACATAAAAATGAGAGTAAAAATAAAAACAAAAATAGAAGTAAAAATAAATATAAAAATAAAAATAAAGATAAAAATAAAAATAAAAATAAAAATAAAAATAAAAATAAAAATAAAAATATAACTAAAAATAAAAATAAAAATAAAAATAAAAATAAAAATAAAAATAAAAATAAAAATAAAAATAAAAATAAAAATAAAAATAAAAATAAAAATAAAAATAAAAATAAAAATAAAAATAAAAATAAAAATAAAAATAAAAATAAAAATATAAATATAAATATAAATAAAAATAAAAATAAAAATAAAAATAAAAATAAAAATAAAAATATAAATATAAATATAAATATAAATAAAAATAAAAATAAAAATAAAAATAAAAATAAAAATAAAAATAAAAATAAAAATAAAAATAAAAATAAAAATAAAAATAAAAATAAAAATAAAAATAAAAATAAAAATAAAAATAAAAATAAAAATAAAAATAAAAATAAAAATAAAAATAAAAATAAAAATAAAAATAAAAATAAAAATAAAAATAAAAATAAAAATAAAAATAAAAATAAAAATAAAAATAAAAATAAAAATAAAAATAAAAATAAAAATAAAAATAAAAATAAAAATAAAAATAAAAATAAAAATAAAAATAAAAATAAAAATAAAAATAAAAATAAAAATAAAAATAAAAATAAAAATAAAAATAAAAATAAAAATAAAAATTAAAATAAAAATAAAAATAAAAATAAATATAAAAATAAAAATAAAAATAAAAATAAAAACAAAAATAAAAATAAAAATAAAAATAAAAATAAAAATAAAAATAAAAATAAAAATAAAAATAAAAATAAAAATAAAAATAAAAATAAAAATAAAAATAAAAATAAAAATAAAAATAAAAATAAAAATAAAAATAAAAATAAAAATAAAAATAAAAATAAAAATAAAAATAAAAATAAAAATAAAAATAAAAATAAAAATAAAAATAAAAATAAAAATAAAAATAAAAATAAAAATAAAAATAAAAATAAAAATAAAAATAAAAATAAAAATAAAAATAAAAATAAAAATAAAAATAAAAATAAAAATAAAAATAAAAATAAAAATAAAAATAAAAATAAAAATAAAAATAAAAATAAAAATAAAAATAAAAATAAAAATAAAAATAGAAATAAAAATAAAAATAAAAATAAAAATAAAAATAAAAATAAAAATAAAAATAAAAATAAAAATAAAAATAAAAATAAAAATAAAAATAAAAATAAAAAAATAAAAATAAAAATAAAAATAAAAATAAAAATAAAAATAAAAATAAAAATAAAAATAAAAATAAAAATAAAAATAAAAATAAAAATAAAAATAAAAATAAAAATAAAAATAAAAATAAAAATAAAAATAAAAATAAAAATAAAAATAAAAATAAAAATAAAAATAAAAATAAAAATAAAAATAAAAATAAAAATAAAAATAAAAATAAAAATAAAAATAAAAATAAAAATAAAAATAAAAATAAAAATAAAAATAAAAATAAAAATAAAAATAAAAATAAAAATAAAAATAAAAATAAAAATAAAAATAAAAATAAAAATAAAAATAAAAATAAAAATAAAAATAAAAATAAAAATAAAAATAAAAATAAAAATAAAAATAAAAATAAAAATAAAAATAAAAATAAAAATAAAAATAAAAATAAAAATAAAAATAAAAATAAAAATAAAAATAAAAATAAAAATAAAAATAAAAATAAAAATAAAAATAAAAATAAAAATAAAAATAAAAATAAAAATAAAAATAAAAATAAAAATAAAAATAAAAATAAAAATAAAAATAAAAATAAAAATAGAAATAAAAATAAAAATAAAAATAAAAATAAAAATAAAAATAAAAATAAAAATAAAAATAAAAATAAAAATAAAAATAAAAATAAAAATAAAAATAAAAATGTAAATAAAAATAAAAATAAAAATAAAAATAAAAATAAAAATAAAAATAAAAATAAAAATAAAAATAAAAATAAAACTAAAAATAAAAATAAAAATAAAAATAAAAATAAAAATAAAAATAAAAATAAAAATAAAAATAAAAATAAAAATAAAAATAAAAATAAAAATAAAAATAAAAATAAAAATAAAAATAAAAATAAAAATAAAAATAAAAATAAAAATAAAAATAAAAATAAAAATAAAAATAAAAATAAAAATAAAAATAAAAATAAAAATAAAAATAAAAATAAAAATAAAAATAAAAATAAAAATAAAAATAAAAATAAAAATAAAAATAAAAATAAAAATAAAAATAAAAATAAAAATAAAAATAAAAATAAAAATAAAAATAGGGTATTATTTTTCTCATGCATCCAACGCTTTGTTCCACGCATTTTGATGTCAGCGCGCAGTTGCGCCCCTTTGGTATTTCAAGCAAAAATACTTTATTTCATGCAACTTTCAAGGATTCTTTTTTTTTTGGATTCTGACTTCCCAGGCCCATAGCAGGGGTTCTCAAACCCCTAATGAAAATCTTTGGTATTTTTGAAGGCATTAGAACCCCTTCAAAAATGCAATCAAAAAATGAGAAACTTCGATAAAAAAAAATTTCTGCATGGGTTTTAGGATCCTTATTTTGGCTATTTTTTTGTTTTTCTTGGTTATTTCAGCTTCCAGAACTTTTGACCATAATTCATAGAGTCTTGTAATTATTTTTTCTTTTTTTTGGATGAATCCTTTGACCTTGAAAATCCCTCAAAAAACCCAATAAATCAAAAAAAAAAATTGGCATTGCATGTTTGGATCCTTTTATTTTCCTTTTTATTTCATTTTTTTGGTGATTGAAGCTACCAGAAATCTAAAAAACATAAGACAAACATTCTTATATTTATTTCAGAATTTTTTGATGTATCATTCACCTTAAAACAATCCTTCAAAAAATCAATAAAAAACTCAAAAAATTCAATTTCCTCATTGGAGTTTTGGATCCTTTTGTTGGCCTTTTTTATTAATTTTATTGGGTGATTCAAGCTTTTATAAAATTAAAAAAAATTAAAGAGCTTTTTAACATTTGTCTCAGAATTTTTGGATGAATCCTGGACCTCCAAAAATTTGAATCCAATATGTCAGCCTCCTGGATGCCAAGACCCTTGCTATCCTTTAGCTACCAGAGGTGATAGAGTGAATAATAAATATATTATTTAATAAATGCAGAAAAAATCCGTAAAATATTTGGATTAAGCTTATTGCAAGGTTAAGTGGTTTGGTTATTGTTTATTGTTTTAAATCAATATGAATAAATGGATTATTAAATATTTTTATAGAGGGGCCACAATTATATTGGGGATCTTTAACACCTCTCTCCAGGGATTTCAGTATGAAAACACGTAGTCCTGGTTACTTTGGACTCTTTAGTTTAAAGAATATTTTTCTAAAGATGATATGTATATAAAATACACATTGGAGTGGAAGGGCCTTGTAGCCAAGCTACCACGACAGAGAAAGGATGATAAGACTTACTGGTATATTATTAAATCCTTTGGGTCTCTGTTTTAGACGTGTACTGATGGGTTAAACCTGTATACTGGGGTTATAAGGTTGTTCAGAAGTTTTAATTGATAAAAAGAGGTTTAGGACGGATATTATTGATCATTTATTACCATAAATCACTGACCTATCTCTTATAAGTACTTTATTACCTTGGCACGGTGTCTGGATATGAATATAACTGGTTCTCTACCCATCAATATCCTCAAAAGAGCTCTTTATTTATAGCTTTTGGAGTCCCAATATTGTCCTTCTGAGGGTTGTAGGTGCTCAAAGGGACAGACACTAAGGCTAGCAGGGTAACCAGGGGTAGACTGTCATGTGTTCTTCGTGCTATAGCACGTGTAGCATCTAATTCCACAGAGTATGGGAATTATTCCACTTTATAATAGACATTAGGACGTGTGAATAACACTAATCTGTCCTATTTATGTATTATTTAATTAATTATCCTTGGTAAATGTTACCAGTAATTTAACAATTATATAAATAAACATTTCTACGGAAATCTTGATTTCAGGTAAGTTCTCATTATGTATTATATAACTGGATTAAAAGTCATAATATTGATTTTACTCCTTATTTTCAAGTTCCAGTGGATTTACTAAGATAATTACTTGAAAATATAAGTCATGTGAATTCATGTAATATTTCTACGAAATTAGTTTCCTTAGTATGTCACAAAGATATTGATTTCTAGCAATTCTCATAAAAGTATATTGAAGTATTTTAATATATTTTTAGAAGTTATCATTGTCTTATTTTCGACATTGTTGGTACTTTGAAATATATTAAATAAAAAATAAGTATAAGGATTATTTATGTATTTTTATATAATATTATGTATCTTTAGACTGTCTACTATCCACGGAAACATTTATTACATATGTAGAATGTTCCTGTGTAGGTTGTAGCATGTTTACGCAGTACCTGAGCCTCTCAGGCCGCCTGTCACTCTGTCAACCCGTATTCCGGTGGCTGCGTACTTGTCAGAGGCCTGGGGCTGCGTACACAACCTTGACGGAGTGACAGGGCTATATCTCAGCCTCGCGCGGGTGCATTGGCCGCCGTGGCTGCGTGCGGGAATTGTGACAAAACACATTTGCGCCCGTAATTCCTAAAATATACACAACACCTCAATTCTGACTGAATTTTAGGTTTGAAACCTATAAGTGACAATATGTGTGAAGTATTGAATTGGCAAAAAAGCTCAATAATGGAGCCGTAGTATTTTGGTCTTTCTTTCCTTCATTATTTAAAAATATAAGGAGTTGGATTTCAAGGGTGGGGTCAGTGAGTGACCCTACCTAATTTTGGGTGGAAAATTGATTTCGTTAACAATATTTATGGTTTTCCTACTACTTCTTAGGTTAATTGTCTTATTATTATTTTTATGTTATTTTTGTTACTTTTTCAGCTTGCTCTGCAATAGTAGCAAGCTGAAACAATACATAAACACTTCAAACCAACACATCAATTGCAATGTTTTTTTATTACATCTGGCATCAACATCTCATAAAATTGTTTATCTAAACTAGAGAATAGAATCCAAAATCTCAAGTACAATTTTTTCTGACTGCTTGTCACATTTTTTACCTCTCAAATGATGAAAGACAAGAACATAATTGAAAAGGAAAAGGAGGTATCTCTTTAATATCATTTTTTTATTTTGTTTATCCCAATAAAAATAATGATGATCTAAAAAATTTAAAGCTGCGCCTTCAAAGGGATTATCTGAAGCTTTCCAAAATAATTTTTTTCTTAATAGTTTAGGCATTCTTTGCGTCTCAATAACCAAAAAAAGCATCATAATAAACCCCTTTTGGTTCCTGGGACTCTTCTTTGAGCCCTTTCACATGCCTATATTCAATATGACTGGAAATGGTTTCCTGAGACCTCCACCCATCTTCAAGCGCTCCAATTACCTAATAAAACACTTCCTTGACCTCTTTCTCAACTCTCTTATACAAATCTCATCATCTCCTTTCCATACAAATCTCAATACTATTTACAATAACAGATCCCAAATTCAAAAAAATGCCATTGATGGCAAAACTCCAGTTAAGCTCTCATACTTGAGCTCCATAATTCTTCCTTTTTTAAAAAATGACAAATGTCAATGGAAAAATAACTTCCTTATTCATCTTCCACCCTTATTCCATAAAACTCCTCAAGTTTTTCCCAAATCTTATAATGATGGACTGTAAATATAAACCAAACAAGCTTGGAATGCCCCTTCTTCATTTTCTTGTGTTAAAAAATTATTCCAGAAGCTTCTTGATAAGGATGAGATTTATTCCAATGATTAGAACCAGCAGACTATTATGAGAGGAGTCAGATCATGTCAAGATAAAGATGGAAATGATAAAGAGAAGAAGAAAGAGATGAAGACCAACATTTTACTTCCAGAGACTGGTAGAGAAGAATGGTAAGACAGATAAAGCTTAGAGAAAGTTGGAGACAGGAAGACAGGCAAGAGACTGAAACATGGAGGATTGAAGATCAGATATGTAATGTAAAGATTGGCCCAAAGGACTAGAGATCTTACCATGCAATCAATGGAATTGATGAGTTATTTGCGGTTAGAGAGTTGTTGTACGGTGGACAGGAGTTGAGGACATGGAAGAGAGATGAGATTTGATAAGAGAGTGAGGCAAGAAATATAGATGAGACATCAGAAGAGAGTTGAGACGAGAAAAGAATAAAAATAAAAGAAAACAGAGACAAGAGTTGAGAGGGCAGATAGAGTCTGAAGAACAGACAAGAATTTAGAGTATCTACACGGAGGTCCAGCGGATCGCGCCATGGTCCCGCATTTCAGTCAAAGCAATCTTCATCTTAACACCCTGGGTGACTGGAGAGCTCATTGTCCAAAGGGTCAGAGTTGGTAGAGAGGGTAAACACCCTAGTGCATAGGAGTTCTAGGGAGGTGATGCTTGAGGCCTTTGTTAGAGAATTGGCGACCATAGCATTGGTCTGGATCAGCAAGATATTGAATAGGGATTCATTGAAGTCTTCACGTAATCCCTTAGTCTTGATGTTGATATTTATGGATTTAGAATGGGATCCAAATCACTTTATTTTGTCATCCAGACCTTTATTTTTGTTATATAGCGTGTTTTTGACGTCAGTGAGACCATGCACCTCAGTAATGAGATGTGTGATCCTCTTGAGTTCCAATTAACTGTTGAGAATTGCATTGAGCTCTGACTCCATGGAAGAGTACATAATATTTCTTTGTCTTGAGGAATTCCATACAATAGGACAACCGTAGTGAAAGATTATATATCCAGTTTGAGACTTACAAAATGTTGGATTGTCACCCCATGTGGCATTGCTAAAGCTTGAGATAACTTACTGTTCTAAGTCACATCTGATAACCAGTTTCAAGGTTTTGGTAGTTTTGAGGTACTTCCAGACCTTGCAAACTTCCCTCCAGTGAGTCATACTGGGTTTGGTGTTGAACCTGGCCAGGCTGGAGATGGCAAAGGCGATGTTGGGTTGATTAAATTGCAAGATATGGTTGAGAAGACCAAATGCAGATTGGTAGTTAATGTTCAGCTGTGAGAATTCAGCATGGTTGGAATCTGAAGCTGGTTTGAGTTGTAGATTTTTATTCAAGGGAGCCTTTGTATCCTTGCAAGAAGATAGACCAAGTTCTTTGAGGCCACGTTCTATGTGATTTGGCTGACTCAGAAAGATTTTGTCATCTTGAACCTCCATCAACATTCCAAGAATTGTGTTTGGAGAGTGACATGATGAGTTTTTGAAGCAATTTAAAAAGTGGGTTTTGAAGCTGTCAGTATTCCCTACGTGGATCAGATCATCTACATGGAATTAGACAATTTCTTTGGTCAGGTGATTGATGTATAAGCACGGATTGCTGGTCAATTCATGATAGCCTTGAGATATAATCCATTGGGTTAACGTCTTGTACCAATTTTTTGGGGACTGTTTAAGTACATACAACAATTTGTTGTGTTTCAGAAAGGGAGATTTACAATTAGATCCTTCCAGAATTCTTATGATGACAGTTTCTTGAAGTGGGGCGTGGAGGAAAGCTCCCTTTACATCAAATTGAGTGAAATTCATTTCAATTTTAGGCCATACACCAGGGCTATTTGGAGCAATCCCAGTTTCCCAGTTGGAGCTCAAGTTTCATTATAATCAACGCCGAGCACCTTGTAAAAACCTTGGACACATAATTGTGCCTTATATTTTGCCGGTTTTCCGTGACAATTCTCCTTAACTTTAAAGACCAAGGTAGTATTTAGAATGTTATCCAGTGAACCATAGTATTCTTCCCACACTCCTTGAGACTTGATTGATTCCAGTTTGTCCTCAGACGTCTTTTTCCACTTAGGCCACTTGGAACATTTTTGTGCTGCTTGATAAGATGGTGGTTCATAGTAATGATGAAAACCATACCGTTGTGGTTTTCTAGTTTCCCGTTTTGGCCTTTGATTCAGTTCAGGAAAATGCGGAGAAGGAGAAGAAGAGCAGGTGGGTTCATAGGAGGAAGAAGGAGGAGATTTGGCTTCTTCTTGAGTAGAGTCTGAGTTGTAATGTTCACAGCTTATATCTGTTATTGTGTATTGCTTGTCTTGCAAGGAGAAGTCAGATTTGGTTAATTCAGTGCTGGGTTGAGAGAAGATGTTGAGACCGTAGGATTCAAGAAAAAGAAAATTTTTGGAGTGGGTCTTGAGAAACTGAACATGTTTTGTTTCAATAATAGAGCCAGATGAGCTGAGTATCAAGTAGGAGTGAAAAGGAGGATTAAAACCACTAGAATTCCTTCCAATCCCTTCTTGTCAAATTTTCGACCTTTCTGAATTCAACTCAATAGATAAACCACAGGAGACCCTACAGGTTTCAAGTAGTTAGCCGGGAGCTTCTTGTTAAACATGAGCTGCCAAGGGGACAGGTGATTACCTTCCCTGGGAATTTGATTAAGCATGAAACAGCAACTCCTTGTTACTATGTGCCAGTATTTTTTGGCAATCCTGGAGGAGGAGAAATTGGCTCTTGCAGATTTTATAATGGTCCTGTTGGCTCTCTCTGCTCAACCTTTATGTTGAGAACGGTAGGGTTCTGAAGTCATGAGTTTGATGTGTTTTGATCTTGCAAAATCCCTTAGAGTGGAGTTAGTAAATTCGGTCCCTTTGTCTGAGAAGATCTCATTAGGGTAGTACTTCAACCTCTTGTATTCAGTTTTGAGGATGTTGATAATAGTATTGGGAGTTTCATCTTTGGACGTTAAGGGAAATGCTTCCAGATAACCGGAGAAGTTGTGCACAAGAGTTAAAATTTAGTGGTGGCCTTCCTTTGATTGAGGTGTTATTGGTCCAATCAAGTTGAGGTGGATTCTTTCCAGTGGTTTGCATGAAGGAATAGAGACAGCAGAGAAAGGGTATCTCTTAATTTTGCTTTTTGCACAACTGTTGCATTGAAAATTATTAATTTCTTCTTTGGAGAAGCAACCATTTATGATAGGTTTGAGAGTAGAGAGAGAAGCATGGCCCTAAATTTTATGTATGTCTGATAGTGACTGAGTCTCATCTTGCCTCATTGTATTAACCAAATGATTCTTGCCATTAGTTCAAGGTTTTTCAATTACAAACAGATTGTGGCGGATTAGACCCTTCAACACAGTCTGACCGTTTTGTGAGACTGAAAAATGGTCCTTTTCCTGAGAGAGTTTGCATCCTTTTTTTTCCAGGAGCCCCTGACTTATGAGATTGACCACAATGTTGGGTACGTAAGCGCAGTCTTCAAGAGTGACAACAGAGTCCTTCCATTCAAGTTTCACTGTCCCTTTTCCTTCGATTTTGAGAGTCACATCTAACTTTCCAGTTCTGATTTCTTCAGGATCATCTTGTAGCTTGATGGAGTTGAAGAATTTGAGATTGTTAAATATGTGAACATTAGCGCCCAAATCTAGAAGAAGATTTGGGTGATTGTTTGCATTGATCCAGAGAGTGAGTAGAGCGTGGTATTTGATTTCAGGGGCTTTCTTAAATTTATTTTTCCACTCTTGTTGTTGTTCTAGCCACCATTCTGGGGCAATCTTGGGATGTAGATGGAAGCAAGATGATTCAGGATGGGGGGAATTGGGATTGTGATATCCTTACTTACATTGGAGCCTTGTCTTCTTATTGTCTCTTTCCATTTTTGTCTTAGTAGTCACTAAAGATACGTCAGGAGTTGATTTTCCAACCTTGATTTGAGCCTTTTGTTTGTTGTTGTATTGAATGAGGTGATTGAATACCACGTCAACTGTCACAAGTCTCTCAACATGAATGATTTGTAGCTTCAGATTTTCTAGTGGAGGCGGGAATTCGAATAAGATAAGGTAGGCCAAGATGTCTTTGGGTAGTTTGATTCCAATGTTGGCCATTTGATTGATAGCTTTACGCATTTTGGTGACAAATCCCTCGACAGAATGCTCATTAAAAGGAGAGTGAAGAAATTGATTGGAAACTTATGCTCAATTAGCCGTTTTGGATGAAGCAAATCTGCAAGTGATTTCAGCCCAGAGTAATTTTGAGGACGAGATGTTTGTTGTATTGAAAAAATTAGCATGTATGGTGCTGTCCAATTTGGAGAGGATAATTGCTCAAATTTCCCTATCTTGTTTTGTTGATAGTGGACCCTTGTTCCTAGTTATGGAATATTTGATGTCCTTGAGATTGAATAACATGAGCATTTTATCTTTCCAGATTGAATAGTTTTCTTTATTGAGAGGAGGTATTGCGTCGACTGAGGCTTTGAGAGCAACTTGATGAAAATAATTGGACGCTCCTGCTGGTTCACTCATCTTGAGTTTGGTGGAATGATTTGGCTTTTAACCATGATAAGGATGATATTTATTCCAATGACTAGAACCAGCAGACTCTTATGAGAGGAGTCAGATCATGTCAAGATAAAGATGGAAATGAGAAAGAGATGAAGACCAACAGTTTAAGTCTGGAGACTGGTAGAGAAGAGTGGTAAGACAGATAAGGCGTAGAGACAGTTGGAGACAGGAAGACAGGCAAGAGACTGAAACATGGAGTATTGAAGATCAGATACGTAATGTGAAGGTTGGCCCAAAGGACTAGAGATCTTACCAGGCAATCAATGGAATTAATGAGTTATTTGCGGTTAGAGAGTTGTTGTACGGTGGAAAGGAGTTGAGGACATGGAAGAGAGATGAGATTTGATAAGAGAGTGAGGCAAGAAATAGAGATGAGAAATTGAAATAGAGTTGAGAAAAGAAAAGAATAAAAAGAAAAGAAAACAGAGAGAAGAGTCAAGAGGGAAGATAGAGTCTGAAGAACAGTAGAAAATTTAGGGTATCTACACGGCGGTCCAGCGGATCGCGCCATGGTCCCGCATTTCAGTCAAAGCAATCTTCATCTCAACACTTCTCAGTTGCCTTCTTTTTTTTATTATGAGAGGAGAAAAAGAACTATGAATGGGCCCTGAATTAACTTCAGGAAATATTATAAGATCAACAAACTAGTGTGTTAGTTACAGACAAGGAAAAAGAACTAATCAGTTCAATTGAAACATTTTTCCCATCCTGTCATCATCTTCTCTTTCTCTGGCATATTTCAAAAAATATTCTAACCCACTGCAGAAAGCAATTCAAATCTGAAGATTAATGGAATCTTTTTCAGAAACAATGGCATCAATTTTTCCATTCCCAATCTGAATCAACCTATCAGGAAAACTTCACTAAAATTTCTGCGGTTTGGAATTCTCCAACTTGTGACTATCTTCTTGAGAACTGTATTCCTCTAAAAAGAAAATTTGTCTCATATTTGGACAACAAAAACTTTAACTTTGGCAACAAAAGTATCTCCAGCATAGAAGGTATTCACTCCTATATCAAATTTTTCATCAATTCCTCAATTGGCTCTTTCTATAATGTAGTTCCACACATATACAATTATATCAGCATCCAAATCCATGAGAGAGCTGTTGAAGCCTCTCAGAAAGAATTAAAGAATCTGATTGGTTTATCTCACTGTGTGGATCATCTTTCTGGAAATTTCAGCCACTATTTCCTCAAAATAATTCACTCATTCCATCAAGTTCCATCATCTTCAACCAATTTCAACAACTGTGATTACTCTTCTTACATGGTTATTCCATGTATTCAGAAAGTATAATTGGCTATCAGAAAGGGTGAACTCTTCCAAATTGAAGATATTCATCCTCAATGGCATGTCAAAGCTCCCTTATCAGTAAGTTTTTTTTTTTTTTTTGGATTCAACCTCAAATTCATGACTTCCTGATTTATTTTGTTTTTTATTTGTCCAGTTAACTCTGAACCCTGATTAAGCTGAAGATTCAGAAAAAGTCAAATTTCCAAACAAAGACAGTAATGAAAACCTTTATTTCACTCAACCTTTTGAAGAATTCAGCAAGTTGTCACCTGGATAACAGCTATATTATCTGGGTGAGAGTAAGAAGGTGTGCAGTGGCAGATATC
The DNA here is from genome assembly GCA_025617555.3 of Puccinia polysora. Taxonomy (NCBI): domain Eukaryota; kingdom Fungi; phylum Basidiomycota; class Pucciniomycetes; order Pucciniales; family Pucciniaceae; genus Puccinia; species Puccinia polysora. Next base: position 1,134,237 of record CM062647.1, on the reverse strand, counting down.
AACTTACCCTGATTCAAGAGCCAAATTCCACTCAAAGATCCAAAGTAAGAGGAAGACCCAAATAAGCAGCCAAAAAGTGCAATAATATCCCTCAGTTCTCAAGTAAAATAGATACATCTGGATTTGAATATTTGGAATAACCCAAGAGGATCGGAAGGCCAAAGATGAAATTCATAGGAAATTCATAGGTCAGCCACTATTTTTTGAAAAAAAAATTCATAATTAATATTTTTTTCTATGTTTGCAATTTTAAAGAAATTTTAAGGCCATAAAGAAAAAGGGGAATAGAAGAAACAAGGAGAAATTAGAGGAAGAGGTAAAATTATATCTTTACTTTTTTCTGCAATATTTTTTTTTAATCTTGTCTTTTTTTTAACATAGGATGAATTTCTGGATGAAGCAGAATATTCAGAAGATGAAGAGGTGAAAGATTTGGATGAAGTGGAAGATTCAGCAGATTAGCAGCTGCCAGAATTGTATTTTATTAAGATTGTGAGCTTTCATTTTCTATTATTTTTATTTTATTTTTTGGATATTATTTTTCATTAATTTTTTCATTCCAAAATTTATCAGAGGTCTGGAACCATTGTGAATAAGAAGTTTGCTTCTTCTGAATACAATCCTGGTACAAGAATAAAAAGACTATAGGAATCCAATGAAGATGGTGATTCTCCTTACCATACTCCTGGAAGGAAGGTATTAGCAGCCCCAAAAATCAGCGAGAAAGTGAGTAAATTTTTAATTTTCTCATTTTTTAATTTTGTCTGATTTATTTTGGGTTTTTCCTCTAGGTTTCCTTCACATTAGGGCGTATCAAAGTTAACCAAAATCGCCATTCTTTAATGGCAGGTTTCAACCCAAATCCGCCACTTCAAACCCACCATTAAAAATCAAAAAAAAACCACTTATTTCACATCAGACGTGTCAAATTCAACATGAAATAAGTGGTTTTTTTCAAATAAAGTATTTAAAGGCTTCCGCCACCTGTCCACATCATCCACCCCTGGCTTCCCACCTCCTTCTACCTCCAACCTCATTGCAAATTTTTTTACCTCCAGCCTCATCATAGAAAGGTTCACCACTCTCATCACTTTATCACTCTCATCATCACTCTCATCAATTTATCACCCTCATCACTTGATCACTCACCACTTTATTTCTCTCATTGCTTCATTTCTCTCATTGCTTCATTGCTCCCATTGCTTTATTGCTCTCATCACTCTACCTCCAATGAGAACTTGTACCTCCAACCTCATTGAAAGAATCCAATCATTGTTTTATTGCTATTGTCACTTTATTGCTCTCATCACTTCATATCTCTCATCACTTTATCTTGCTTGTCACTCTATCCCTCTCATCACCTTATTGCCCTTACTCTTTCAAAATGGCCCCTCAGCAAACCTCCCCCCACAAGTTCACACAAAAGTCCAACACACCAAAGCAAAAATTGCCAAGGAACCCCACAACAAACAATCCTCCCCCATCAGCTTCCAAGGGCTCAAACAATCCTCCCCCATCAGATTCCAAGTGCTCAAGTCATCTCAAGAGAGCTGATCACATCATCCTGGTCAACTGTCTCAAAATTCCCTCCAACTATGATTCCTGCTTTGGATTGGACAATGAAACACATTTTGGCCAACCTCCATCCTCTAAGGTCAATGGTTATCTCCTGATGGCCAATGAACTCAAGAACAAAACAAAAGGTAGGCTGGATCTTTCATCAAAACAGATGAGGAAGCAATTCAAGAATTATTGAGCCAAGTACAAAAAGGCCCACTCCATGTAAATCTCCACCGGCTTTGGTATCACCAACTCTGACAAAGCCAAGGGAATCAACTTTTTGGTTGATAAGTTGGACTCCATTTGTCCTTTTTATATTCAAATGGATGAAATCTTTGGAAAGAAGGCCAAAATAACCCATTTAGCTGCTTTTGATTCCCAACAATCTGATTGAGTCCATGCTGAGGACTTAGCTGGGGATGCTCAGCCTAGCAATGGTGATCCTTAAGAAACCATTGCCTTGGAGTGGCCCCCATCCAATGCCAAGGAAGATATTCAAACGCAATTAGCTCCAATCACATCTACTTCTGTGTTGATTGATTTGTCAAACCATAAATTGGACCCTTCCCCTCCTTCTTTGGATTGCTCTCTTCCTGGGTTAGCAGATCTCATCAACCTTGCTGATGCAGAACAAGATACTCCTCAGTCTCCATTACCCTCAAAATTGGTTCAAGTAAGGAACCAATCTCTTTTCTCTTATTTCTGGTTAATTCTGTCTGATTTAGATTGTAAAAAAACAGGCTCATCCATTCCAGAATGGCCACAGGCTCAAGCCAATGGGGTCCCCCACATCGCCTTTGAACACTAGTGAAAACTTTCAGACTCAAACCTCCTCTGCCAAGGGTAAGCAAAAGGCCTCCAATTCCATCAATATCAACCCCAAAAGTCATCAAAAGAGGAGAAACACTTCCGGTTTTTCAGGCTTTGAAGAAATCATGGAGAAGCAAGATCCATTTAAGTGCATTGGTTGAATATCCTTGCTTTAAAAATCATGCTCATTGCTTTTCCCTGTAAAAAACAGTCAAATCACCAATTGAATCCAAAAAAATTGAGTTTGAAAAACAAAAGTGGGATTTTCAACTGGCCATGAATGTTCAAAAGCAGAAAGCCAAGATTTTGGATCATCAAAAAAATGGGAGGCTGAGTGAAATTTGAAACAGGCTGAGCTAGAGTTTCAAAAAGAGGAAAAGTAGAAGGATAAACAGCAAGAACAACTCAAAAAGGAGAGGGAACAACTTGCAACAAAAAAAAGGATAAGGTATCAGTAGCCTTGGCTTGCATTGGTAGCAGTAGAACAGTAGATGAAATACAGCAGATAATTCAAATGCTGGGATTGTAAATATATTTGCATGGGTGAAAGAAAAAAAATTATGGTTGATTACAACTTTTGAGAGTATTATTAACCCCACCAACATACAGATCTTTTTTGTTTTTATTTATATTTTTTTCTAGAGTAAATTTGGCCATTATTCAATTCCCTACAAGTAATTCTAGTTGATCTATTAATCTGAAGTGACATGGCCATTCTGGTATGTGTTTCTGTGTCCACAGCAGGAAGGGTACAGTTCTTGTATTTATTAGCTGCCCAAACCATTTTGACCATACCTCCTTTCTTGAAACAAATTACAAAGACAAGGTCAGTAAAAACAAATTGGCCATCCAATACTTGATATTTGTCAATATTTTCAATAATTTGACCATTTGATTTCTTGGATGGAACCACAAGTAAAAAGGAGTAGACAGAGATTTTGCCTTTTTCAATATTAGGAGAGTTGTAAAAAGAATGGGAGGTGAAAGTGACGTGTTGGGAGCAATCAAAAGATGAAGGCTTGGAACCAAATTCCAATGAAGAGAAAGAGGTGATTTTGTTGTCCTTCATGGTATCACGTTTTGATTCAAAGGAAAGTTTGGCCAAATTGCAAAACATTTGTCCTAGAATTTGGGATACTTTGTTGGCCTTAAGGTTGAGGAAAGCATACTCTTGAGGAGAAGATCTAATAGATGATTTCTTCACATAACATCCAAATAACTCCAAAGGGTGCATCAATTTTTTCCATCCAACTGCCCACATTTTTCCACCCCAAGATCTTGAAGGACCAACTGGGTTTGCAAATATTTTTTAACCATGAAGGAAAGTGGTGACAAAGTTGATGTGCTTCTTATCTTGTTCTGAGGGTTTATTCAAGGGCACAAATTCAATTATTTTAACCACGGCTTTGTGATCATATCAATTGAGGACAATTACTTTTCCACTGTGGAAGAAATGGAACTGTTTTATTGTTTTTTTTTTGCTTGCTCAAACTCTTCCTGGGTGGGTTTTTGACTATTCTTTTGCTTTTTGGCAACACTTGAAGGTTACAGATCCAAAGGAAGTGGTTTCTGACCAGACCAGAACACCTTTTCATTAACACCTTCCTCAGAAACCTCCAAAGATATTTTGGAATCTCTCATTTGAATCCTCTTTTGGTGATGTGCCCTATTCTTCCCACCTTTCATTATGTTGGTCAATCAATCTCCTTTCATTTTGATCCCTCCCATCCATATTCTCTGAGTGGGGTGAGGAAAGAGATGGGATTTGATCGTTTGTGTAATATTTTGAGGCGGGTGGGAGAAGAATTGGACATTCACCAATAGCAGTTGAGGGATTGAAAAAAAAAAGAAAAGAAAAAGTCAGTCAAATGGAGATCATCTGTGAAACATGATTGGATCAAAAAAAAATGAAACCAAACCTGGACTTGATCCCAAGCTCACCAGAAATTTGATCAAAAAAAAACTGTACCAAAAAAAAAACATCACATCAGCACCCAAAAAAAAGAAAAAAAAAGTTACAGGGGTGTGAGGGAATCGGGACGGGCCTTTGGCTTGGGTTGGGGTTGGGCCTGAGGCCATGTAGGCAGGTCCTTGGAACCATGCAAGGGGGGGTTGGTTGGCTGGCTGTAGGAGGGGAGGGGGGGGTGTGGTTGGCCAAGCAAGCAAAGGAGGGGGGGGCAGGCATCAGTCTGCCAAAGGAGGGGAGGGGGCAGGCGGGGTTGGCCAAGCAAGCAAGAAGGGGGGGCCGGGGCGTTGGTTGGCCAAAGGAGGGGAGGGGGCTTGTGGGGTCGGCTGAGCAAGCAAGAAGGGGGGGGCCTGGGCATTTGTCAGCCAAAGGAGGGGAGGGGTCTGGTGGGGTTGGCCAAGCAAGAAAGAAGGGGGGGGCCTGAGTGTTGGTTAGCCAAAGGAGGGGAGGGGATTGGTGGGGTTGGCCAAGCAAGGGGCCAGCAGGGTTGGCCAAGCAAGCAAAGGAGGGGGGGCGGGTGTTGGTTGGCCAAAGGAAGTGAGGGGGCCAGCGGGGTTGGCCCAGAAAGCAAAGGAGGGGGGGGACGGGCGTCAGTTGGCCAAAGGAGGGGAGGGGGCCGGCGGGGTTGGCCAAGAAAGCAAAGGAGGGGGGGAAGCGGGGTTGGCCAAGCAAGCAAGATCAAGGGGGGGTGGGGCCAGCAAGCCAAGTGAGATGGGAGGGAGACCAAGGGAGGGGGGGAGAGGGGGGGTGTTGGTGAGTGAGTGAGAGGGGGTGAGGAGGAGTGAAGAGGGGAATGAGGAGGAGGGAGGGGGGAGCTTACCTGGGGAATAAACCAAGGGGGTGGGGGGGCCTGAAGGGGGATGGAGGTGGATGAATCAAGGGATGAGCATTGGATGATTGGGAGGATGAGGAGGAGGGGGGGAAGCTTACCAGGGGTTCCAACCAAATGAGGAGGGGAGGTGGTGGGTGAGGAGGAGGTGGTTAGTGAGGAGGAGGAAGGAGTGGACCAACCAGTGATTTGGTGGGGTGAGGTGGGTGGTTTGACTGGTGGTTTGGTGGGGTGAGGGGGGGGGGGTTTCAAGTGTTGAGTCTGTTTTGTCTGATTCAACCCCACCAAATGAGAAAAAAATGGACTCAGCCTATGAATCTTGGGTGAACAACCAAAACCAAAAAAATTTGGTGAAGGGATTTTTTGCCTAACTTGAAATCAAACATTACTCATCAAAGCTAGGAAGGGTGAGATGAAGAATTGTTTCACTCATAGAAGAAGATGAGGGACAATATTAAACAGGGATTAATTGAGGTGGATCAGGAATACCATCTTCAAATATTTTGTCCCATTCATCTTTGATTTCAGCCAAAAGATTGTGAAGGACTACACAAGTGATAATCCAGTGGATGAGAAACTCCATGTCTTTGGGGTTTTGAAGCTGTTTTTGCATTTCCCTTAAGCTGGCTCATCTTCCTTTCAGGACTCCTATGGCATGCTCAATCCAAAATTTTGATTGGGCAAGATGATAGTTGAAATTTTTTTTCCTTGATTGTTAGATGAAACATTCTGGTATGCTTGAACCACATATTTTCCAATAGCATAAGCTGAATTGGCCAGAAGGTATTGATCTTGGTCAAAGTATTTGCCTGGTTGTTGAGAAATTCACATCTGATTGAATATGTATGAATCATGACAAGAACCTGGAAGGCCAGCATGGAGGGATATGAGCTTCTTGTTATTATCACAAACAAGTTGTAGGGCCACCAAGTATCTAAACAAAAAGATGAAACATATTTGTTCAGTTGTGTGATCAAATGTTTCATCAAAGTCATTGGAAAGGAAATGAATCAGTTGCATTTTTTTTCAATCAAAATAGTGGTTTCCATCTAGCTTGGGTTTTTGACTCAAGGGATGGTGGTTCCATCAATAAACCCAATGCAACCATGAAATCCTTTGGTCTCCATTACCTGAGATATCTCCTTGCATTCTTCTTGGGTTGGCCAAGAAAGGACTGAGCAACAGATAGATAGGATAGCAATCATGACTCTTTTGGTGTATAAGTCAATGCTTCCATAACTTACTGAGAATAGATTTTCCAATTGATGGATTGCTGCTCCATTTCCATTTGATCCCAATCTACACAGAGCCACAGAAAGTTGGATGTCTGGACCGCGTTGAGGATTCAGAGAATTGTTCTGGAAGATGTAGTGGACTTCAATCATCTCCAAAATTTTCATGAATGAAGGCAACAAAGTTTGGAATAGTTGCTGGAAGCTTAAGTCAGGGATGAGATGAAGCTTTTGCCTTTCATAAATAGGTTTGTGGAGAATGTTTATTCTTGGAACCATGTATTGCTTTTCCAAAAGAGAATTCAAAGCTAACCAAATTGATTCCAAATTGGAGTCTGAATAAGAGTCTGAATGGGAGTCAAAGAGTAGCAAAATTTCAGTCAGCTTGTTTGCATTTTCAACTTGCTGGCAGGAAGTTTGATTGGACATGTTGAGAAAGTTGGTGATTTTATGTGGGGTGATGAGATGATGATGGGATTTGTGTGAAGATGGAGATGTGAAAATGAATAGAGATGTGTGTGATGCAATTGAGATGCAAATGAAATGTATTTGCTGATGTGGATGGGTGTTTTAGATGTGATGGATGGTGAATGGATGATGATGCATAAATGGCAGTTTTAAAGGTGGGTTTGATGTTTGAAATCCGCCATTTTCATGAAACCCACCATTTTTAAATACACCAGTTAGGGGGTATGTGTATTTCAGAAACCTGCCATTAAAAATGGCGGGTTTGGTCAAAAAAAAAGGCGGGTTTCTAATGGTGGATTTGCTAACTTTGATACGCACTATTATTGTTTTCTTCTTCTAAAATCTTTTACCAGCACTCAATTGAGGAAGTGAGTTTTATCTTTAGACCATATTTCATTTAATAAAAAATTCTGATTTTTTGGTTCTAGTTCCAATTTAAAGAATTTATTTCCCCAAAAACAGCCATTCCACATATGTCACATTTTCAAGATGTTATAGGGGATGGGAACTGTGGCTTTATAGCAGCAGCCCTTTGTCTGGGGAGGAAATCAGAGGACTGGATTGAATTCAGGAAAGAAATGGTGAAAGAGCATGATTCAAACCAAATTTTCAAGGATGAAACCTGGGGTAAAACTTTCCAAGAAGCAATAAGGGAACTGAACCACCTTTCTGGTCCAGCTCCCATAAATATTGGGATGAAAGTTCCATGCTATGGTTTGCTTCTTGCTGAAACATACAAGATTCCAGTGGTTCTGTTTTCTTCTTTAATGCATTGCACTTATCTTCCTCTGAATTCCCCTCCCACTCCAAGTTCCAAATCTTCTTGTATTTTCTTCATTCTTTTAGAAGATTTCTCACATATAGTCACTGCGAAGTTCAATTCTGATCATTGGCCAGCTCCCAGGTTAGATCCACTTTGGAAAAGCTTTGTTACCAAGGATTCCAAATCTTTGAAAACCATTATTCATCAAAATTTAGAGCTTGGTAATGAGTTTTTGTTCCCTCCAAGAAAATCAAGAAGAAAAATAAAAACAACCATAGTTGCATAAAATTTAATATTTTTATCCATATTTGTTCTTTATTTCTAAGAAAATATTTTCTTGTTTTATCAAACAGGAGATGATAAATTTGCAACTCCCAGTTGTTTTGGAGTTTTTTAGGGCCCTACACAGCCCATTTGGTCCGCGGGGGCCTCTACACAATTCCAAACGGCCCGGGTTTCAACCAGCCAGCAAAGAAGAAAGGATCAAGGTGACTGGCAATGGAGGGGTTCTGACCACCCTCCCACCAACAACAAGGGGAACTCTCTCCCCCCCACCCCCCCACCCATTTACCAAGGGGGAGGGCCAAAAATCTGAGGGGGATCAGACCACCCCCAGCCCATCTGTTGTCACCAACGCCCTGGGGGCATCAACCTCCAGGGCCCTGGTGAGGGTATTTGACCACCACCTCCAGGGAATTGACAGAAAGAGGGGGGGCAGCCTGTCCGCTGGTTACATCCCCCCCCCCCATGTGAGGATGAGACTGGACCCAGGTGAGTCCTGGGTCCCACCAATTTATATTGCTTTTTTTTTAGTTTTTTTTTATTCATTTTTTATTTTTGGCCCACAAGGGTTTGTAGTCGTGTGGTATGCTAAAAACCTAAATCCAATTCATGTACAACCCCACACAACTTGAATGTAGTTGTTTGTTGTGCCACACAACTACAAACCATTGTGTGGGGGCAACACGACTCAATCAAGGTGTGTAGAGGCCACGCAACTTGACACAAGTCTGGTAGCATGCCACACGACCCATTTGAGTTGTTTAAAAAACTAAAATGGGTTGTGTATTTAGAATTACCCTTTTATAATTTCTGAAATATTGAATCTCCAAAAAAAATTAATTCAAAAGGCAAAAAAAAGGATCCAAAACTCCAATGAGAAAATTTAATCTTTTGAATTTTGTGGGTTTTTGAAGGAATGTTTTAAGGTAAGAAAATACACCCAAAAAATATGAAAAAAGTTAAAAATCTCTTTCTAAGTTTTTCTAAATTACTAAAAGGATTAATTGCCCAAAAAAATCGTCAAAAAGGCCAACAAAAGGATCCAAAATTCCAATGAGAAAATTGAATTTTTCAAGTTTTTTTTGGTTTTTTGAAGGATTTTTTGAAGGTAAATAATACATCAAGAAATTCTGAGGGAAAAATTTGCATTTTATTCTACTGTTTTTCTAGCTTTCTGATAGCTTCAAACACCAAATAAAATGAACTAAAAAGGCAAATAAAAGGATCCAAACATCCAATGAGAAAATTGTTTTTTTTTATTTTTTTGGTTTCTTGACAGAATTGTTCAAGATCAAAGGATAAATCCAAAACATCCAAAGAAAATATTTGGAAGATCTTTGAAACTTGGTTAAACTTTCTAATAGCTGAAATAACCAAAAAAAGGCCAATGTTATATTTGCAACCTGAGGGTTGCAAACAGGCGTGAATTGCCGTTCACAACCCATACTGGTTGCAAAAAGCCAATCACGGCCAGGCAAGTAGCAACCCAGGTTGTCAGTAACTCGCGCATCCCCTGGGGGGTTTCAATTGAGGAGTCACAACCCAATGCAGGGTTGCAATTGAGGAGTCAAAACCCAATTTAGGGTTGCAATCAAGGTTTTGCAACCCCCGGGGGATGCACAAGTTGCAAGCGGAGGTCACACGTGTTTTCATGGCCCATTTGGGCTACTCTTCCCCAAAATGGGCCATTTGAGTGGGGATTAGGGGTACCTAGGCCCTGGACCACATGCGAGTCCTTACAACCCTAATTTGGGGATCTGAAATACTATGTGGGTCTATTGGACCACAAAGAAACTTGGAAATCAAAACTCTTGACACACACCACTTGCCCACTGCATAAATTAATTTTTCTCAACTCAAAAGTGAGCAAACTTTTGGATTTTTTGTATTGAAAATTGCATGGAATGCTAAACTGCTGCTAAATTTTCTTGGTTTATGGGAACAGTGCCAAGCCCAAGCCCTCCCAGATTAAACAAGGCTATGTTGAAGGACTTAATGAAAAGTTTACTTAAAAAAATTTTTGGAGGAATCTAGGGATTTGGGTAGGGAGTTGGAAAAGAAAAAGTTGGAAGTCCCTATTGCATCCTCATCTAGAGTTACAATTGAGGAAAAAAATATTTCTTTACAACAGGAACAAGATTTTCTATCACAACTTGAATTGAGTAAAGGTGGTGGGAAAAATTTCATATTTCATCTGACTGAATTGGATTTGGCTTGAGAAATACTAATGTAAATAAGGGGTTCCAGAACCTCTTGAAACTCCTCCTGTCAGAGCCTTTGATACTAGAAAATAAACCAAGAATTATTCTCAGAAATGGGCAGCCATGCATGGCTACGCATTTAAAACTTTCAAATCAAGGAAAGAAAAATATGTAGATCTAGCTTGCAACAGATTTGGGGTATATGAAGGGCTATGTCTTACCAAATGTCAAAGGCAAACTCACACTAGGAAGGTTGGGTGTCAATTCATAATCTGTGAAAGTAGGAAAGTATCAGATCCCTTTTAGTATCTCTCCATTAGAAATGGCCTACAAAATCATCAACCATCAGAAAGTCCTTCATTGCATCCTCAACTGAGGAGAATATCAGGTCAAGCATTATATTTACTTAGGGAAGGCATGAAAGATGGGCTCAATACGGTTCAAATGAAAAGGAAATTGAGCAATATTGATGGTGGAGAATACATTGATGATTTAAAAATCTAAAACACTAAGCAAGAGGTAAAGCTTGCTGAACCGGAAGGGAAAAGTGTTATGGATGCTCTATTGGACATTCTCTAGGAATCTCAGTGGGTTTCCAGGTCCAAATTTGGTGGAGAGGTTTACTTAGAGGACCTATTCTTCGCTCATCCTGATTCTATAAAACTATGCAAAAAACTCCATCATATCACTTTTTTGGATTGTACTTATAAAACAAATAGGAACAACATCCCTCTGTTGCATGTTGTAGGAATGACTTCCAGCCAAAAGACTTTTAAAAAGGATTTTTTTTTTATAACAAAAGAAATTTATGAGTTTTACAGTTGAGTTTTGAACGCATTGAAGGAGTTTGCTTATGATTCTGAGAGGCTTCCAAAATTCTTTGTGATGGACCATGAAAAAGCTCTTATTAGTTCTATTTAACACAGTTTCCCTGAGTCATCCAGATATTTTTGTACTTGGAAATTATCTAAAAACAAAGAAGCAATCTTTAAAGTGTGCTTCAGTAATGACAGTTATGGTTGGTAAACTTTTATGACTCTTTGGGGCAAGTATGGGGCCTCTAAAACCAAGCAGGAGGCAGAAGCAAATGATGCAGAACTCAGAGTAAGTCATTTTATTGACTATTGATCTCTGTTGGGAGTGCTCAATTTGAAACTTGTATAAAGTGTTTCTTGAAAGACCATGAGGATGTACTCAATTATATGGAAAAGAATATTTTTCCTATCAAAAAGACATTTTAAAAAGCTTGGAATTTTGTCTACCCAGACTTTAGAAATAAAACTACATCTTGGGTAGAAGGGTCCCATTCCACTTTCAAAAAATTACTAGTGGGATCTTTGGGGAACATTTTGGATGTGTGGAAACACCTTGAAGGAACTATTGAAACTCAAATCCAATCAGTCCATGTAGCACTTAAAGACTCTTGAATAAATTTGGGCACAGGTCTGCCAACTGAAATTTTACCTTTGGGTTAAAAATTGTCAATTGAGGCAATTAAACTCATTAAAGAAAAATTTGAGAAGCTAAGGCGCAACCATTATGGCAAGGTGTACTCAAATTCATATTAAAAAACAATGGTCTTGCTGTGTTCCCACATTTTAGATGAATTACTAGGATCAAGAGGATCTGTTTTTCCTGAGGATGTTCATCCTCAGTGGCAGTTAGACTATGACCCTTCCAATGAAGCAAGTGGTATTTTTTGAAGGGTACCAATTATTGGATTGACATATGAATTATTGGATTGAAAAATTGATAACTCTTGTGTTTTTGAAAGTTTGAAACAGATGCAGGGCTTGATTTAGAATCTCAAATATTGAACAAGTGGAATTCAATGTATAGGTAACAACCAAAAGAAGGTGGGTTGGGGATTATAAGTTCAATGCTTGAGAATACAGCTGCTTTGATTGCAAAGCCAAGGCTTAATCCCAAGATGTTAAGGTCAAGCCGCAGTCAACCAAAATTGAAAGCAACCCGTTGTGAGCTTTCAAAAGAGCAGTTAAGAGGGAAAAAAGGGTTAAAAGGGGAACCAAGACACCAAAGACAGTAAGTATTCTTTTATTTTGAGTGAGACATGTTCATTTTTATGTTTTAATGAACTGATGGGAAAATTATTTTTGAAGTGCAAGCATGGCTCTTCATCTGAATCTTTTAGTTCAGAGGATGAGACTGAAGAAACACTTAAAAGGGGACCAGAAAAACCAAAGATAGTAATTCTTTGATTTGGAGAAATGTTTGTTTTTCTGGTTGAATGAACTAATGGGGTAATTATTTCTGTAGTACAACAATGGCTCTTCATCTGAATTTCATAGTTCAGTGGAAGAGACTGAAAGATCATTGGGTTTGGGGCCGTTGGAATCAGATTCCTTTTGGAAGGATGAAGCAGACGCAATTGAGGAGTCAAACAGAAGCTCATCTTTGGTGAATGGTGATTCCTTTAATGAGGTTAGAATTTTGGGTAACTAATTTTTGATTTTGGGAAGTGAATTACCTCAATGAAATACCTGAGAACTTACATAAGTTCTTGGGTGGGGTTTGGGATCCAGTTGGTGATGGAAATTGTGGTTTTAGAGTCATTGCTAAATCACTTGGGTATTATGAGCTTGGATTGTTTCAGGTAAGAAATGAAATGTTTGAAACATTGAGGAAAAATAAGACATTCTATGCTGAGATCCTTGGTGGCAGACAAGACGTTGAAAAGATAGAAAAAATACTTGATTTCAATGAAATCAATGAAAATATTCCCTATTCAAAATGACTTTCAAAGCTTGACATGGGTCAAATAATAGCAGATACTTATGGAAGACCAATATGTTTCATTTCATTGGATTCATGCTGTACTTTTACTCCTATGAAAGTGGGTGTAAAAGAACAATCAGATCCTATGTTCATTTGCTTTGTTAACAATAACAATTGGGTCCAGCTGGGACTTAAGGAAGATTTGACTCCGATCCCACCCATAGTTTCCAAAACATGTTCCATTATTTCTAAAAAAGCAGCTTGTTGTGTTGATCACCTCAAAGATCAACTTGAGTTGTATTCTAACTTATAGATTAATTTCATCATTTGGATTTGGTTTCTGATGCTGATATTGTAATTATATTAATATAAAGGGTTATCAAATTTGGAAAATCATTATGTTGAGTTTTTTGAGTTAACATTGATATGATGAGTGTGTTGAATGATATTTTAATGGTAAGTCAGTTCAACTTGTGTTGGGATGATCCCATCATAAGGAGTATTTTTACTTCTTGCAATGGGATCAGCTCAACACAAGTTGAACTTGTTTTTTTTTTGGTGTTTTTACTTTAGGGCTGGTCAATATTTTTTTGGCACTTTTACTTTAGGGCTAGTCACAAGTTGAACTTGTATTTTTTGGACCTTTTACTTTAGGGCTAGTCAAGTTGAACTTGTATTTTTTGGGACTTTTACTTTAGGGCTAGTCAATTTGAACTTACTAGTATTTTTTCAGGTGCTAGTCTAGTTGTACTGACTCATATTTTTTCAGGCCTTTTTCTTTTTTTTTCCTTTTTTTGTACTCATATTTTTTCTTTCTTTGTTCATTTTTTGGTGCTTTTGTTATGATAAATGAAAATAATTATTTCTTTTTATTTCTTTTTATTTCTTTTTGTTTTTTTATTTATTTTTATTTATTTTTATTAATATTTATTTTTATTAATATTTATTTTTATTACTTTATTTTTATCTATTTTCATCTATTTTCATCTTTTTTTTATCTATTTTTATTCATGTTTCTTCATATTTATTTATTTTTATTCATATTTATTTATTTTTGTTGATTTTTTTTTCTATTTGTATTTATTTTTAGGATATCCTTATTTTGATTCATATTTATTCATTTTAATTTATTTTAATTTATTTTAATTTATTTTAATTTATTTTTAATTTGTCTTTTATTATTTTATTTTTTTTATTTTTTTTTATTTTTTGCAAACAGGTATTGAATGGCCATATGCAACCCTTTGGGGTTTCAAGCGGCCGTTCACGAGGCCAAATCAGGGCGTGAGCCGCCGTTTGCAACAAGGCCGTTTCGCAAGAAGCTGTTCACAACTTCAAAGGGTTGCAAGTGGCCGTTCACAACTGCAAAGGGTCACAAGCGGCTGATTGCAACCCAAAATAGGTTGAAAATTGCGCCACAAAACCCCTTTTAAGTTTTGAATGGGGGTGCAAGGTTGCGAATTTAACAGTGGGCAAAAATAATAATAAAAATAGCCCAAATAAGAATCCAAAAAATCATTGAAAAATTGATTTTTGTGGAATTTCTTTGTTTTTGGATTTCAATTTTGGAGGGGTTTTAATGGATCCAAAATTAACAAAAGTTGTTAAGGGGCGGTTATGAACCCCAGCTACAGGACTGCGGTTTTAGAACTCAAAAAAAAAATTCTTTGAAATATTTTGAAAAAAAGTATCTGTCCTCTAGCAGCAAAGGCATGCAAGAGCAGTTAGGCATAATTTTCTGTGAAATAAAGGATTGGGCCCTTGAGAAAATTAATGCTCTAAAATAAAATGAAACAAATAAATAAATAATTCAAAATTAAATTAATTTATTTCTTTAAAAATAACAATATATAAAAAAAATATAAATAAATAAAATGAAATAAATACAATCTACAAATTTTTATTTTTAATTTTTTTTTTCATTCACAACCCATTTTGGTTTTTGAATGGGTCACAGGGGGTAACAAATTTAACATTTCCCATTTTCTTAACAACCTAGCCTCTTCAGGCTCTAAATGTTTAGCACACTATTAACATCATGTTTCCCTTTGAAATAAATACAAAACCCTTCCTTCTCCCTCCTTGCCTTTTCCTCATTCCAAAGTCACCCAGATTCTTTTTCCGGGAGGCTTGTTTTTTTGGTGGCTTTTCCCTTGTTGAAGCTGGAGTTCAAGGTAAAATTTTGTTTTTCCTGCTGGGTCAAACATTCTGGAAAACCTTTAAAAAAACAAAATAACAATGTGGCCTTTTTCCATTGGACACAAGACTGCAGAGATCTAAATATTGAGATATAAATTAAATCCCTAATATTATCCTTCATTACCAAATTACTTAAGTAATACTTTACATTTTGCACTTTCTTGAGATTGCTGAAGAGGGTGAAGAGTTTCTACGTAAATTATTTCAAATTTACTAGAATGTAGCTTGTATTTTATTTTTTGATTAATTCAAGATACAGCTTCAACCATTGTGCCACTCAACCTCCCAAGAAGGAAGAGTTTTGCATGAATTTTTTATGATTGGTTTGGAGTTTGTTTGGGTTTTTGGAGAAGATAATTTTACAAGATTGAAATTAAGACTTAATTTTATTGAGATGCTCCTCCATGAAGTTATCCAGCTATTTCATTCCAGTTTTTTGAAAGCTTGATCATCTCCTTCCCAACCCTAAAGAATTTTGATTTAAAGCGTTTATTAAGGTCTTCAGGAGCACTTGGGCTTTGGTTTCAGCACTAGCATTTCTTCAAGCCATGGTTAAGGGGATCTGCAAAGGCTTTGGGGGGATTTTCAATATCCAAAAGTTCATTGAAGGGTCCACAAGATGGAGAAAAAGAAGAAGGAAATTTATTAAGGTTTTTTTTGAGCTCAATAGCTGCTTGTTCTCCCTACCCAATTGATATAATAATTTTAAGGGAAAAGGGAAAAATTTCTGTTGAAGCAAGTATGTGAAATCAATAAAGAAAAATATCTAAGTGTATTTGTAAAACTCTTTGGCATATTGGGCTGATTTATTTAATTTAATCTCTCACACACATCCCATTTAATAGTAAGGGGAAAGGATTAAGGTAGACATGGTGCAAAATTATAATTACCAATGCTACAAGAAATCTCAAAATGAGCAAGGCTATCCTTTGAATTTTGGACTAAAGCTCAAATGAAAGTGCAAGTTCCCAAAGATATTTTTTGATAAGGAAACTGAGGCAAATCTTGATTTAAAGAGTCAGACTCAGAAAGAAGCAAGAATTCATAAAATTGACTAACTGATTAAACAATCAACATTCAAGTTCTTTGCCTTTTAAGTTAATCTACATTGCAGTCAGGATGAATAGATACAACATAATGATTTCCTCTCCAGCTAGGAAAAGCAAGGATGCAGTAAATGTATGTAAATGCAAGACTAAATGAAATGAAAACATCAAATCATAATCAGTTGATTAAAGAATGTGAATTCAAATAGAATAAAATGCAATAGGATGGATAATGGATCTAATGAAGGTAAAAAAGTGGGCTGAGTCCTGGGCATAAGGAGATATTTGGTGACTTTGAGCAATTAGCTACATGGTTGACCATTAAAGGTTTGAACTATTGTTTCACAGTCACTGGAAATGGATTTAAGTGTTAGCTAGTTTTTTTCAAGATTCTTAGATAGCCAGATATTGAAATAAAAGGGTTTGATCCCTATTGCAAGATTAATCAAAACAAATTTTGGATGTTACTGCAAATTGCAAGAGAAATTGCAAGCCCTGACTGAGTAACCAGAGATAGAATTTATCTTGAAATTCAAGAGTAGAATTGGGTTGCATTTTATTGTAACTTGTTTTTAGTGTCACACTTACAGACTAAGGTATATAATACTGAGGAGGGGGGTCATTTTTTGTGATGATAAAAAATAACTCAAGAGCTTAGAGCATCAAAGGCCTGCAGAACCCCCTTGGGGTCTTTTTGTGGGAAAGCTTTCTTGAGAATCCAAATATGGACACCAATTGAGCTAATTTAAAATTTAAAAATGGAATAAATAAGGTATATCAGAGGTATAAAACCCACCATTTTTTTTAATTGCCTGTTTAAACTCAAAACTGTGGTTTCAAAACTGCCATTAAAATAAAAAAACCCACTCATTTTTCATAACAGGTTTCAGAGCTACCTTAAAATAAGTGGGTTTTTTCAAGCATAGTACACAAATTTAAGTTTTTTTCTTCCTAGAACAGATTTCATTCAACCCCTTCAAACTCCAGATCCCACTACCACCACCATCATCATAATCATCATCATTGATCTCTTGCACTGGCCTTATCCTCAGCCAAAATTTCTTAAAAGATCAAATCAAATCAACCTAAGTCTAGTCATTGGATTGAATCTAAACAATCAATCATCTAAAATTCTATCAAAAAAAATTCTTGGGAGCCTTTATTGGATGATTATTGCCAATCAGGAACTTTTGATAATTTTTCATCACCAAATAATCAACCTCCTCCTTCATACTCCCTCCTTTGATCAAGACCCCAGTCTTGGGTTGCAGAAAGTGATGAGAGCTTGCCAGGTTTTCACCCTTGGTGGTAGTTTTCATTGGCTTTGTTTTTGAGATTGAAGGGCCACTATGAGTGTGTTTTGTTTTGATAAACAAATTTGATTGAGCAGTGGAATGATGAGCATTCCTGGTGGTTTCCTTGGAATTTTAATCCAACCAGATCCAAAACAACCCAGAGTTGAGGGCCAAGATTCTTGCAACAAGAGTTTTCCTAAGCCTTGATAGTTGCTTTGTCTTTTACACCCCTGATGGGTGTATTGATCACAATGAGAACATAAAACTTTGGTGGTTTTCATAAAAATCATAGATTTCTTGATTATAAAAAAGAAATTGTTTCTTTTTTTGGGTTTTTTGGAGAGTGCCTTCCTGGGATACATCATCTTGATCACTTTTGTGAATGTTGTATGCAAGTTTTGATTATGGCTTGATGGAAAATTTTGATTTTTCCTCCATCTTCTTGTTGAAATTTTGGTAATTGGTGAGGGGAGGAGATTATTGCAGATTTGAGAAACATAAAAAGAACTATTATTGGTTTTGACTTGATTTTTGATTTGGTTCAACCTTATACTATTTTATTTATGTGGATTATTATGATTATCAGTCAAGGCTTTACAAAAATCTTCCAGGATCTGATATAATAAAAAGTTATTACAGAGTTTAATGAGACTCAAGTAATATTTTCTTGAGATTGGAATATTTTTTAAAAATAATTTGATTGATAATGATGGCTTAACCTTGACACAATTTTGAATTGATGTAGGCAGAAATCTTGATGTTGACCATCAATTCCCAGGTAATGGCACCTTGATTGATAATTCATTCATCAATCAACTCCAGAATGAACTTCATCCCATCCCATCATTTTTTTATCCAAATTCCTTCAGTTCATCAATCCAACTTCATCCATAATCACATTACTTGCTATCTTATGCCTCATTTCTCCGTCAATCTTGACTCAAAAATACCCATCTTCATCCAGTCCCCCAAGCCTGACCAGCCTCCTTTCACTTGGTTCTTCCAACTCATTCAGTTCAAACTCAACCAGTTCAATCAAAAATTTGGATCCTAAGAACCCTGATACCAAACTCATAATACAAATCAACATCTCCTCTATTTTTAAAAATTCCCTTTCCCAACTGAACTAGAACCCAAACATCACCACCTTTACCTCTTCCCTACTCAACACCACCAACTCCTTCAAGGATTTTTCCAGTTCAGTTACCCATTATCAATTCAAGAGCACCTTGAATAGTCTATTTGGCCCCAATAGTAGCTCTTGTTGTGCTCCCCACTTCACATACACAATCATCAATCAATTCACTGCAAGCTGTCCTCAGAGGAATTTCCTCCAGCCTTCAATTGGTCCAAGGGGTCTAAGCTACCATCTTTTTCCTAAAGCCCTAAAAGTTTGCATGCTGCTCCCAGGATTGGGGGGGATTGGATGAGCAAGTAGGGAGAGAAGGGTAAGGAGTATCCTCATAATTGAAGGGTATAAGATTGGTGGTTGCTGAGGGTGGAAATTGGAACTGAACACTGGATGGTTTGAGAGTACTTTCAAGGGGAGAAAGGAGGAGTGTTGGTTTTGGTGGAGGATTCCTCTTTATATTTGATGGTATTGTGGTGTCTTATTTATAAACTCCGTTTGGGAACTGCATTTCAGGATGCGCACTCAGCAGTTGGGTAGGTTGGGCTCAGCATTTGGGTGCGCGCTGTCTCAGCAGTAGGAAGTGTGGGGCTCAGCACCAGGTGCAGGTTGGACCTACTTCAGGAGTGGCGGGCTCACAACCTGCTTGGAAAATGCAGGCCATGTAAAGGAGCCAATCCAACCAGGTTTGCAGGTGGCTAATTTGGAAAATAGGAGCAGGGAAATAGCAGGGTGATACACGGGGGGAAGGTCCACACAAGCATAGGCGCGGACTGATCCAAGGATTGCCAGATTCACCAACGCCCGTGGACAAATAAATGCAGGGGGCTCTGAGTAGGATGCAGTGGAGGGCTGCACCATGAGAAGGAAAAACCAGACAACACAGGCAACGGTTTTGGAGGGAATGGATGGTATGTGTTAGGGTTAGACTAGGTTTCTGGTTTTTAGGGTTTCTTTTCTATTTGTTGTTGGGCTATTGTTGCACTTTTACTTAGGTTAGGGTTGAGATGGAGGGCGTAAAACCTCACTCTCAACTCAGGGTCATGGGGATTCCATTTTCACATCATAGAATATCAGAGTATCAGAGCTAAGGATATGGAAAGGAAAGGACAGGAAGGAAATTCATCTCTCTCTATCTATCTATCTATATATATATATATATATATATATCATGGTATCAGAGGATAGGATCAGACAGGATTGGAAGGAAGTAATTCACATCATCATCTTTCTTTATCTCTTTCCTTTAACCATCTCCTTTCTTGACTCATGAGCACTAAACCTCCTTACAGACACTAGGACTAACAACTTCCAAACCTGAGGACAACTTTGGGGAGTATCTCCCTCTCGTTTCCACATCTGGGGGTCTGGCCGGTGTGGAAAGAGATTGTGTTTTTGGTAAAATTCTCCACAACAATCTTGCTCCAAGTTCCAGAAAGTCCACTAGCCCTTGAGTCACACTCCTTTACCTCCACAATTCTTAATTGAACTCCACTCCCGCACCCAACCTGGAAACCACTACAGCTAACTTGCAATCAAATAATAGTAAATAAACAAGAAAGACTCCCCAAAAAGCTCCGCACTTGAACTATTTCCTTAAATATGACCTCCAAGAACTCTTGCTGGTAATTACACTCCAAAGCAACAGAAGAAAAGAATATAACTATAATTTTCCGTGAGATTTTCTTTTTCTATACTCCAATAATCCAATGATATGATAATTTTCTCCAATAATGATGATAACTCCCCCCCATAATCTCTAATAACAGAAAGGCCTCCTTATATATACAACAAATATTAAAGGAATGCAAACCACAAATGAAAGACCCCTATTTTCTCCATGCATTCTGCACTGACCCTCCTTAGCTACTCCAAAAAGGAACATAAACTTCTAATGAAAGTCCCCATGCATTCCGCACTGACCCTCCTTAGCTACTCTGAAAAGGAATGTAAACTGCTAATGAAAGAATCCTTTTCCCACCGCCTCTGTGCATTTTTCACTGATCCTCCTTAACAATAGTCCAACCCTTACCCAATTTCAATGATTTGCAGTAGATTCAATGATCCTGTTGCGGATTTCCCTTAACAGTTGAGTCGCGCCGATGCATAACTAATGACAGATCCTTTTTGATATTCCCTAGCAGACCACTCCTGATCCCGCATGTGGCATAACTATGAATCCCCAATGACCCACATGCCACCTCCTCAACTTTAGCATTCATGGCCCCACAGCTCTGCAACCCCAGTGCATATCCCATAATTGGCCTAATCCATACTACTTAGCTTCAATCACTTTCTTCCGCATTATTAAACCCACAGCCATGGAGGGTAAGTTATGTTCAACCACGCTCAATGTCCGCAAAAGGCAAAACTCCAGCCCATTCTTGTCATTGTGCCCGCAAAAAGTGCGCACCGCACCAATTCTGAGCCCTTACCTAATGCACTCTGGAATAGACAGTCCGCCAATGTGCTTTTCTGAGCCTGTTGTTCTGCAGACTTCCAACCACAGCTGAGCTTCTCCAAGTCAAATGTCCATTGCTGAGCTTATTTGCCTCCATTTCTATAAATAACCACCACTCCGGGAAGTAATCTTTTGGGCAAGTCTCTCAAAGTTAACTGGTGCGGCGTTGCCATCAAATAATCTTTGATCCAATGGCAAGACTCCTTGGCGGCTATGCCTTAGGCTGTGGGACTTTACCCATCTTTGGTTTGACACTGCGGATGTGGGGCGGTTCCTCACAAGGTTTGAAGAGATTTCAGATTCCAAAGGCGCAAAGGTTGCGGATAAGGTTTGCACTGTTGTCCTTTTCATCACTGAAAAGGCTTCCCTTTGGGACCTGGAGGTCATGGCCAAATATGGGGCCAAGGATTGGGGAAGGTTCAAAGGCAAAATGTTGGCAAGGTGGGGGAGGCGGAAGCCTTGTTTCCGGGAAGGTGATTTCAAGCGGGCTGCAGAGGGGTATGGACGCAAAGGGAGATGGAAGAGTACATGACAACTTTTGAACGGATCTACGGCTACTTTCATAAGAACCAGGTGGTTGCGGGGAAGACAGGAGAAGTGAAGCGGTCTTTTGTGGGCGGACTTGCACCGCATCTCCAGTTGTGAGTGCAGCAGTACTTGTACAACCATGGCCTGGTTAAGCAATTTGTGGACAGGAGCATTGTGCCCCTTCTTGACTTGTGCGTCATCTGTCACGCGGTGGAAAGCAAGATTGACCTGGAGGAGCTGATGGAGGACACTGCAAGATCCCGTCTGGTGGAACCAAAGAGGGCTGCTTGCCAGCCTCCGGCAGTTTTGGTTCTAGCCCCCATGCAAGCTGCCACTCCATCATCTTGGGCTTGTGTCCCAGTTCCGCAACCAGTGGTCAGAAAACTTACTAAATTAATGAAGGGTTTGAATATATACATGAATTGGATGTTGCAACACATGCGCCGCCTGTTTTCTCATGAGTTCAAGGGATTTCAACCCCCTAGTGCTCCTGTGCCTTGGGTGTGCAGTCATTGTGGAGGTAATGGTCATTGGCAGTTGGAATGCAAGAATCCAGCAAAGGTTTTGGAGGCAGGGATGGGACCCACGTCCTCTGCGGGAAAGTGGACCTTGGCCAACTTAGGGCAACCAACCGCCGCGCGGCAGGTGCAATTGTGGTCACAAGGAGAGGGTACAACAGCTCAAGCTTTCCTTGGTATTGTGACTGGGCCGGGTTTGTGGCAGCCACCGCAGGTGGAGGTGGAGGTTAGGATGATAGCGGCAGAGGAGAAGGTTGTAGTGGTGGATAGGATGGAGGTGGATGCTGAGGAGGGACTGCTGGCTCCGGCCCCAGAAGCAGTGTGGGAACCAAGAGAGAGCTACTCCTCTAGTTGTCCTTGAGTTCCAGAATCAATGTTCCTAGCATCTGTAAGGGTAAGGATGCTCCAGTAAAGATAGAGAGAGAGATAGAGAGATAGAGATGAATTTCCTTTCCTTCCTTTATCCATCCATCCATCCAATCCAATCCAATCCCATCAAATCCATGTATATCTATGTGTTTCTCTGTAAAATCTGGGGTTGAGAGCGCGGATTTTAAACCCACCCTCTCAACTCTATCCTAAGTACAAGCGCAATAACAAATAGAAAAGAAACCCTAGAAACCAGAAACGTTCCCCATACCGCAACCACTCTCAAGCCCGCCTACCATTACACACACCTGGTTTTTCCTTCTCATGAGACGGCCCTCTGCTGCGCCCTACTTGGAGCCCCCTGCATTGTCCATATCTGCTTGGCACACCATGTAATTTCCTGCCCTGCAAGTTGGCCCGCGCACCCAACCTGCTCCTATAGCCTTTCCCATACCGCAACCACCTTCAAGACCGCTTATCATTACACACACCCTGTTTTTCCTTCTCATGACGCAGCCCTCTGCCGCGCCCTACTTGGAGCCTCCCGCGTTATCTGTATCCGCCCCGCTCCCCGCATGATTTCCTGCCCTGCGGGTTGGCCCGCCCTTGCGTGCGCCTGGCCTGCTCCTACAGCCCCAATTTCCCCGCTCTATCCTCGCAAACTAGCCACCCGCTGCACAGTTCCAAATCCAAGGCTATATAACAACACCACAGCGGTTACGTGGGGAACAGTGGAAGAGTGGCCTACAAACTCCGGAGGGGAGCAGAAGTCAGCAGAAGTCATGGAAGGCAGAAAGCATTGCGCGGACAAAGTAGTGGAAGCAGAGGTTAGGATGATAGCTGCAGAGGAGAAGGTTGTAGTTGTGGATAGGATGGAGGTGAATGCGGAAGAGCAACTGCTGGCTCCAGCCCTGGAAGCGGTCATGTTAAGAATGAACTGATCCTAATTGTAAATTTGTTGCTATTTGATCTGTCTCTGCTGTTTGCGTGAACAGGGATGCGTCCCTGTGACATTTCTTGCATCACTTGGGCAACACCTCTCCTCACCCGGCTGGAGCCTCTCCTCTCATTGTAGGGGGAGGGAGCTCTCTCTCTTCTTCTCTTTTCCGGCTTTGATTGTTCTTCTTCCTTTGACTGTTCTTCTTCTTCTGATTCTTCTTCTTCTTCTTCTCTTTCTTAATTATTTTTCTTCACTCCTCAAAACTCACTACTCTTGCCTCCATCAATGATCTTATCCTCTCTGCTTGACCCCAAACTCATTCTGACTTGATACCTCATCTCAACTTGACATTCCTCTCAAACCAGTTCAACCTATCCAATAATCCCTGCCTAATCAAATCTCTCAATCTGCAGATCTATGCCTGGTAAGAACCTGGTCCTCAAGATCACCCCTACTCACCACCTCTGACAATCTAGCTCAGCCACCTGAAGTCTACCATCTAAGTCTCATTGCTCTGTCATCCTTGTACCATCAGATCCCCCTTCTATTCACCAGATAAAGTTGTAACTGTTTGTTTCTCCATTTTCTCTTCCTCTTTGTGTGCTCTATGTCTGGTCTTCAAACCTTCTAAAAACTCTTTTCCATAGTCTACTGGTTTTCAGTTCTTAGAAATATCATCTTGATCTTATCACGGCTAAAAGCCAAAGGGACAACTCTACGTAACCAAAAATGAACAAAACAGCAGGAGCAAACAACTATTTCCATCAGGTTGCGCTCAAGGCCTCTGTCAATGCTATTACCCCTCTCAATGAAGAAAAATATTCTATCTTTCAAGAAAAAATGATCATTCTATTTGAACTCAAAGACATCAAAGATGCTATTACTAGGAACTTGGGCCAACTACCTGTAAAGCAAGACCAAGAAATCCAAGAAATCATCCTATCTAAACTCAATAGCACAACTCATGCCAATGTTGTCAACGCCACAAATATAACATCATCTAAACTACTCTGGGCAGAGATCATTCACAGATTTTCTTCATCAGAAACCGCTAATAGAGCCAAACTCTTCAACAAATTTCTTGATCTCCGTTTAATGAACACACAATTGAGGGATTTATAACAGACATCCAAAAAGCTCTCACTTGTATGGCTTACGTTGGAAAAGAACTACCAAAGGAAATTTTGGCTTACCTGATACTTTTCAAGTTTCCTCCTATTCTAGAGAATCTGAAACAACAAATTATGCACGTAGAAAAGTTGATGAAGGTAGAGGTTGTATTCAATCATTTAACCCAATACAACAATGAGAGCAAGGCACAAGTCAAAACAGGTAAATCAACTCCCAATGTCTTGCTAGTAACTACTAAGAGCAAGACAGATAAATAAAATAGGAAGGTTTGAATTTGGTGCAAGGAAGGCTTTCACAACCCAAATGGGCCACATCCCAAATCCTCCTGCTTTGATCTCCACCCTCAAATTGCTCCAGGATGGTGGGTAGAACAGCAAAACGAATGGAAGAACAGAACCAAGAAGAACCCTACAATCAACTATCATGCTTTAATTACTCTCTGAATTAATGCAGACAACACCCCTAATCTTCTCTTGGATTCTGGCGCCAACATTCATATATTTAATGACCTTAAATAATTCACCTCAATTAACCTGCGGGAAAAGCCAGAGTAAATTAAGGCAGGCAAGCTTGAAGCTAATCTCAACATACAGGGAACGGGTATGGTGCAACTTTAGTGGGAAGAGTCTATCATAATGCTTGAAGAATGCATGTAAGTTCTGGACATTGTAGTCAACTTGATTAGTCCTGGTTTCCTTCCAAAGAAGGGATGCAGCCTCTCACAAGAGCAAGATCAATTTTCCATCACTTGAGGCGGGAAAACGGTCCTCAAAGGCCAAATCCAAGACATCTTATTTGTGGTGGAGAATCCACAAGTTGCTGGAAACAAACACTCAGTAAATTTCTCAAATCAATTTTCAACCATCCCATTGACCAAAACCCAATCACTATCCAATATCCATAAGATGTATGGACACTCCTCAATCTCCACGCTCAAGACCATTCTCAAGGATTGGTACTCTAGGGATGAATTAAATGACTTCCAGTGCAATGTCTGTGTAAGGATCAAAATCACAAGGGCTCCCTTTTCAGCAACATTGACACCTTCATCAAAACCTCTCAAAAGTATCCACCTCAATTTAATAGGAAAGATCACTCCTCAATCAAAGGCTGGACACCAATACATCCTGACTCTTGTTGAAAACTTTACGGGCTAATTTTTGGATTTTCCTCTCCTATCCAAAGATCAAACTTTGGATTTCATCATCAGTATCCTTGAAACTGAACACAAACGGCTGAAATACTACCCAAAAGAAATCTTCTCAGATAAAGGAACAGATTTCACCAACAAGACCCTGAGAGATTTTGCCAAGTCCAAACACATGAAACTCCTGACCTCCAAGCCCTACCATTCTCAACACAATGTTTGTGCAGAACAAGCCAACCAAACAATCATAGAATTGGCACGCGCGACTTTTTCCTCCTCCAGACCCAACAAAAGCCACTGGAACATTGTGGTCAGAAGCTGTTGTTTCATTCTCAACCAATTCCCTGGGGAAGTTAATGACCAATCCCCTTGGGAGCTGTTGTTTAACAAGAAACTCCCTACTAATTACCTTAAACCTGGAGGATCTCCTGTCATCTACCTTCCAAATTGTCTACAAAAAGGGAGAAAATTCAATGAGAAGAGATTGGAAGGGGTCTTAGTTAGGTTAAATCCCATATTTCATTCTTATCTTATTCTTAACTCATCTGGTGCTGTTGTTGAAACCAAACACTTACAGTTCCTCAAAAATCCTCTTCACAATTTTCCTCTCCTTGAGTTGCCAGGGATTGATCTTTTCAGTCAAAAAAACTCCACGCCAAATTAATCTGATTTCTCTTCAGTAGAAAAACAATATAAAATTTGAGAAACCCACAACAATTTCTCTAAATCTGATTCATGAAGAAGTTCCATGATTTGTGTCTTCCTGCTTTGGGCTATATGCTCAAATCATCTCTATTCTATTTCTATTCTTCTATCTCTATCTATTCTCTCATTTTTCTTTCACTCATTTTATTTTTGTCTGGTCTATTTCATTTTATTCTTTTCCACAAACCCTCACCCCATCTGCTCATCCTTGCGCCAGACCTGCTGCAAGTACTCCAAACTCAAGCCTACCATAATATAAAGTAGTTCTCCTGGCTCAGATTCTGGGGAAGTTTTTTCCTTTGTGCAACCACAATATTGCACCACTGACCCCAAACTTCTGAGTCAGTTAAGTACCATTGTTGATCCAGTTAAACTTTTCCAAATAACCTGGTTGTTCAACTTATCAGAATCACCACTTTACTCAAACCGGCTACTCAACCAACCTGCTCCAATTCCAACCTGGCCTGCGTTGACTTTGTTTCTATTCCTTCACCACTGCTGTTTCTGTTATTTTTTTCCTTCTCTCTAACTTTCCTCAAGCTCTCTGCACCAGAGTCTGTGTGGTCCTTTTTAGGTGAACTATCATAAGCTTGTGTTCATATTTTTTGTTTTAGGTTATTACTTGCAACTGAAATTCAGATACTTTTTAGCCTCTTATCTCTTCAGATTTACAGTCCCAAAGCCCTAGGACCACCCTTCCCAGGACCAAACAAAAAACCATGTCAGAGACCGACAACAATGCTCAATCTAAACTGAATATCCCGCTTTTAAACAACTCAAATTTTCCTTCCTGGTTTCTCCAAAGAAAAAGCTATCTCAGAAGGAAGGTTCTTCTTGAATTGGTGGTGGATGCTCCTCCAAGCCCCATTTCAGCCTCTCAACAAAAGAAATTATTTGAAGCGGCCAATATCATTATACAACACCTAGGTGATTTGACTTTTGATGCAGTAGTGAACTCAGATAACTATGGGGACCCGCACAAAATCTGGGAGACCATTCTCTCAAGGTATGCGTCTCAGTCCTCCAACAATCATGGAAGGATCTGGCTCAACTTCATTCAATCTTAGTACAAAGGCAATCTCAACCTGTACATCACGGAATACCAGAAACTGATGAACAAATTATTGGTTGTCTGCCTGGAAGTACCCGCTGATATCCTGAGCTACACCATCTTAGCCAAACTGCCCAGTTCTTTCTATCACATGGTTGACAAAATTATCCTAAACAACAATCTCCTTCAAAGTTCCACTTGATTTCTCAATAATCTTTGAGAAATCACTCATTTTGAATCATCCCGCACCTCAACCAATGAAGTCACCCCGGATCTGAACTCTTCCACATCTCTTCTGAAATCCACACAGAAGAAAAAGACTAAGAAGCCCTGCTCCAAAAACCACCACAATCCTCTCTCCAAACAGGCTGAGGACAAGTGTTGGTTCCTCCATCCCCATCTGAGACCCAACTGGAACAAATGGGGAAATGCCAATCTCCATAACTCTACCAAAACAACTAGTAATCCTGCCAAACTGCACTTCAACGCACAGATCTATCTGACCCCTAGGCCTAATCTTGCTCAGCTTCCTGTTTTAGACTCTGGTGCCAGTCATCACATTTTAAAAAACCCTATTTTCTTGTTCAATGCCACACCCACAAGGATAGAGGTTGGAACAGGATCTCCCAAAAACTCTCTCACTGCTACTCATGTTGGTTCAGCCAAACTGATAAATCATCTGGGTGCGGTTGTCATGTTACACAACGTCCTACTGATTCCCACTATCAATCAATGTCTCATCTCTCTGACTAAACTGAAAGAGAAGAAGACGGTCTTCACCAAAGTTTGGTTCTCAGGGTTTGAGGTACTGTGTGACAAATTCTCTTTCATTGGCTCCACCTCCAATCACGTCACGGAGCTTTGTGGCATGAGATTCTCAGAAAGACATCAACCTAAATTTCTGCTCAACAAGCCAGATAATATGTGGCATGATCAACTGGGTCATCTGGGTTCATCTGTTCTAAAAGCGCTCAACCTACCCTGCTCCTTGGTGAAAACAACTTGCAAGGTATGCCAAACTTGTACAGGCACTGCCACCCCTTTTACTCACCACTTCAAGCCAGTCACCAAAACCTTAGAAGCTATCCATCTTGACTTAGTAGAAAAAATCCAAGTCAATTTGAATTCTTGTTTGAACTACTTTCTCTCACTCACCAATCAGTTCTCTGTTCATTGATCCATTTCCCTGTTGAAGCTCAAGGGAGATACTTACTTAGCTATCAAGGAATATGTCACTTGTGCTGAACGTCAAACCGGAAATTTTGTCAAGAGATTCATCTCAGATAACAGTGGAGATTTCATCTCCTCTGAACTCAAGAATTACTGCACAGAGAAAGGCATTGTCCAAAACTTTGCTCCATCTTACACCCCTCAAAAAAATGGTCTAGCCAAGAGGTCTAATCAATTAATCCTGGAGAAGGCCCAATGCCTTCTTAACCAGAGAAATCTTCCACCAAAGAACTGGGACAAAGCTGTCAACTCTGCGACTCACCTCCTGAACGTTCTACCTTCCAATTCTTGTGGAAACAAAGTCCCTTACCAAATATGGCATAATCAAGAATTCAACTATGAGTGCCTTAAGGTCTTTGGTTGCGCAGCCTATGCTCTGATCCCAAAAGCCAACCGGACATTCAAATTTCAACCCACCTGTAAAAAGGCAATCATGCTTGGGTACGCTAATGACTTTTTGTCATTTTGGCTGCTGGATACAAGCTGCTTCCAAATTTTCCTATCTGCTAAAGTAACTTTTGAAAAGTCTCTTTTCCCTTTTATTAAATCTCCTGCCAAGAAAACTGATTTCCTCAACCCTTCTGATTTTTTTCCTTCTATCTCTCCTCCCATAACAATTCCAAATCCTATCTTTTCACTTCCATCTGTCCCCATCACTGTTGCTGCTCCTTTTTCCACTGACCATGCTCCCACCGCTCAATTACCTTCACTCAACAACATTACTCCCTCCAAAATCATTGATCTACCCCGCAGAACTTATTCCAAATTAGGTCTGCATTCTGTTTACCTAATTGTAGACCATTCGTATGTGTATCCTCAGAGCCTGCAAGAGGCTCTCAAATCTAAGTACCAAGAAGAGTGGATCAAAGCCATAAAAATGGAAGAGCTCAACTTGATCAGCTATGAAGTCTGGGAAGAAACTTCTCTGCCTTCCAGAAAACTTCCTCTCAAGTGTGTGTGGGTCTTCAGGACAAAATGTGACAATCAAAACAGAATCATTGAATTCAATGCACGGCTATGCGTTCAGGGATTTAACCAGGAATACGGCTTAGAATTCTCCAACACTTCCTCTCCTACCAGCAACAAAACCTTGCTGCGTTTACTGATAGCACAGGCTGCCTCAAGAAAACTACAATTCAGCCAAATTGACATGAAAGCTGCTTTTTTGAATGCCTGGCTCCAAGAAGACATATATCAATCCTCCAGCTAACATTACTGTCTCAAATGGTAAAATCCTTCATCTAAAGAAGGCATTATATTGCTTAAAACAAGCCCCACTTGCCTGTTACAAAACTCTCTGCAAATGGCTGGAAGAAATTGGTTTCAACAGATGCAAGTCCAATCACTGTGTCTTTTGGAGAAATTTAACATTCCTATATGTACACGCCAACAATATTGCTATCCTCAGCGCCAATCCCAACCACTTTTTCAAGCTAATCTCTGCCCGCTTCAGAATCAAGGATCTGGGGGCTGCATCACTACCACTTGGAATGAACGTGGTTCACCAAAATGATGGCTTCAAAATTCATCATAAATCCTACATTGAGCACAGATGTGCCCAGTATCCACTCCCCACTCATTGGACTTTCTCCACTGCTTTCAAACCAAACAGAAAGCTGTATTCCTTGAGCAAAGAGGACCATCAAGAATTTCTCGCGACGGGTGCCAACTAAAGGAAGATTATTGGCCAGCTGAATCACATTAGCATACACACGCATCCCAATATCACCTTTTTTGTAAACTATCTAGCACAATTTCTTGTTAAACCAAATCTCCACCATTATCAAGCTGCCCTCCATGTACTCAACTATCTGAAACATACCAGCTCAATGGGTTTATTCTTCTCCTCAGCCATCAACAGTCCAATGAACATGCTTTCATACATAGATGCTGACTGGGAAACATTTCCAAGCTCTTAACTCTTGATTTCTGGCCTATTGATTCAATGGTTGGGCTGTGTAGTTGTCTGGAAGTGCAAGAATCAGCGGACATTATCTCTATTGGAAGCCAAAGCTGATTATAATTCCCTTGCAGATTCTTTTAAAGAAATTATGTGGATTAAATCCTTTCTTCAAGAAATTTTCCCTGAAGAAGCTGCTAAAACTACAGCCATCTTTGAATACAATGAAGGCGCCATCAAATTGGCACTAAATCAAGCTAACCACTCCAGCTTTCACACAAAGCATATGGAGCTACGCTTCCACTTCATCAGGCATGAGATTGCCAAAAATGCAATCAAGCTTCAAAAAGTGGTGTTGAAAAGAAATTTTGCTGACTTCCTTACCAAGCCAGTGGCTCAAATTGCAATGCAAAATGCGCTCATAAGTCTCAACATCAGGTCATGATTTGAACAAGGGAGGATGAAGAAGTTCCATTATTTGTGTCTTCCTGCTTTGGGATATATGCTCAAATCATTTCCATTCTATTTCTATTCTTCTATCTCTATCTATTCTCTCATTGTTCTTTCACTCATTTTATTTTTGTTGGGTCTATTTCATTTTATTCTTGTCCACAAACCCTCACCCCATCTGCTCATCCTTGCGCCGGACCCACTGAAAGTACTCCAAAATCAAGCCTACCCTACTATAAAGTAGTTCTCCTGGCTCAGATTCTGGGGAAGTTTCTTCCTTTGTGCAACCACAAGATTGCACCACTGACGCCAAAATTCTGAGTCAGGTAAGTACCATTGTTGATCCAGTTAAACTTTTCCAACTAACCTGATTCTTCAACTTATCAGAATCACTGCTTTACTCAAACCCGCTACTCAACCAACCTGCTCCAATTCCAACCTGGCCTGCGTTGACTGCTTTTCTATTCCTTCACCACTGCTGTTTCCATTATTTTTTTCCTTCTCTCTAACTTTCCTCAAGCTCTCTGCACCAGAGTCTGTCTGGTGCTTTTTAGATGAACTATCATAAGCTTGTGTTCATATTTTTCCTCAAAGGTAATTAATTGTCACTTAAATTCAGATCCTTTCTAGCCTCTTATCTCTTCAATTTGGACCAAGAATCCTCAGTATCTTTATCCTCATTGTTCCTGATCCTCACCCTTTGCCCTCTCCAGATCCTGGTCCACCTATCCAATCCACTTCTCAAAGACCTAGACAAGAGACAAGAAAACCTCAAAAATATGGCTTCCACCATTACTAAAAACCCCCCTCCTATAAAGCTACACGCAAATGTCCCAAGTGGCCTAAGTGGAAGAAGGCTTCTGATGAAAAACTGAACACTATAGAACTTCAAGACGTCTGGGAAGAATACTACGGCACCCTGGACACCATTCTAAATACAACATGGGTCTTCAAGATAAAAGAGAACTGCCATGGCAATCCTGTCAAATACAAAGCTTGAACCTGTGTCAAAGGATTTAACCAAGTCTTAGGAGTCAATTATAATGAAACTTGGGAACCAACTGGAAAACTTGGGTCACTTCAAATGGCCCTCATATATGGTCTGAAGCAGAAAATGAAACTAACTCAATTCAAAGTGAAAGGTGCATTTCTACATTCTCCCCTTGACAAAAATGTTATCATAAGGACTCAAGAAGGATCAGATAGAAAGTCTCCATATCTAAAATAAAAAAAATCTCTCTATGGTCTAAAACAATCTCCCAAGAACGGGTATGAAAATTTGACATTGTGTATCAAGTCTCAAGGATTTCAAGAATCAACTAGTGACCCCTGCCTCTATATCAACTCTAAGACGGGAGAAATTTTCTACTTTAATGTTGATTACCTGAATCACGTAGGTAATTCTGACGTCTTTGAATCTAATTTTCTCAAAAAATTTGAAAACTTGTCATGTCACCCTCCCAACACTATTGTTGGTATGCTCATGGAAATCAAGGATGACAGAATCCTCTTAAGTCAACCCAACCATATTGCTTGCAGCTTTGAAGAGCTTTGTCTATCATCTTGCAAGGACACACATACTCCACTGACCCAGAATTCCAATCTTGAACCTGCCTTGGAAGCCAATCAGGCTGAATTTTGTCAACTGAATATCAACTATAGGTCTGCAATTGGCCTTCTTGATCATTTAGCTCAATACACCCAACCGTATATCTCCTTCTCTGTGTCTAGCCTGGCCAGGTTCAACGCCAAACCGGGCATGAATCACTGGAGACAAGTCCAAAATGTGTGGAAATATCTCAAAATAACCAAAGATTTCAAGAGTGTCATCAAGTACAACTCTGAACAAGACCTTTTTGCAAGCTTCAGCAATGCTAACTGGGGAGACAATCCAACCTTTTTCAAGTCTCAAACTGGGTACATTGTCCTTCAATAAGGTATGAGGGTCATCTTGAACTCTACTAGACAAAGAAACATCACCTATTCTTCCACCAAATCTGAATTGAATGCACTACTTGACTGCTACCTTGAAATCAAATGGATCAAGCATCTCATTGGAAAGATATATTGAAGCCCTGAAACCAAAACCACCTTATACATTGACAACAAGGGCCTGGATTACAAGATCAAGAGATTTGGATTGCAATCAAAGTCCAGACACATAGATATCAAAACTAAGGGACTGTGTGAAGACTTTGCTGATGGAATGTTTACTCTCAGTTTAATTCAAAGCCCCTCTATGATTTCATATTCCCTCACAAAAGCCTCTTCAATGAGTTCCCCAGAGCTACTCTAAGGAAAAGTTTTCTTCATGTCAAATAAATGATCTCTTGGACCATCCCCTTACCAGTCACGTGGGGTGTTAAGAATGAACTGATCCTAATTGTGAAATTTTTCTATTTGATCTGTCTCTGCTTTTTGAGAAAACAGGGACGCTTCCCAGTGACATGTCTTGCCTCACTTGGGCAAAAACTCTCCTCACCCAGCTGGAGCCTCTGCTCTCATTGGAGGGGGAGGGAGCTCTCTCTCTTCTTCTATTTTCCGGCTTTGATTGTTCTTCTTCCTTTGACTGTTCTTCTTCCTTTGGCTGTTCTTCTTCCTTTGAATTTTCTTCTTCTTCTGATTGTTTGTCTTCTTCTCTTTCTTAATTATTTTTCTTCACTCCTCAAAACTCACTTCTCTTACCTCCATAGATTATCTTATCCTCTCTGCTCAACCCAAACTCATTTTGACTTGATACCTCATCTCAACTCAACATTCCTCTCAAACCTGTGCAACCTTTTCAATAATCCCTGCCTAATCAAATCTCTCCATCTGCAGATCTATGCCTTGTAGGAACCTGGTCCTCAAGATCACCCTGACTCAACGCCTCTGAAAATCTAGCTCTGCCGCCTGAAGTCATCCCCCTACGTCTCATTGCTCTTTCATCCTTGTACTGTCAGATCCCCCTTCTATTCACCAGATAAAGTCGTAACTGTTTTTTTCTCCATTTTCTTGTCCTATTTGCGCGCTCTATGTCTGGTCTTCAAATCTTCTAACAACTCTTGTCTGTAGTCTGCTGGTTTCCAGTTCTGAGAAATATTATCTTTATCTCATCAGGTTACCTGAAGAATGGTGGAAGAGCAGCCTAAAAAATCCGGAGGGGAGCAGAAGGCCCCAGAAGTCACGGAAAGCGGAAAGCCTTGCACGGATGAAGTAGTGGAAGGGGAGGTCCTGGTTCTGGTGCTACATAGCCCAGCAGTGGAGGTAAAGCCTGGGGATTTAGGAAGGGGGAAGGAAATGGTGAGGAGCCGGAAGTGCAGCGTGGACAGAGCGGATTTCAAGTGGGTTGGGGATTCAATTATTTGGAAAACCGTTTCCTTCTTAGTGGAGGAGGAGGATGGGGCCTCCTTGGAGGGATTGCCTGGGGTTGGGTTTTGCGCGAAAAAGGGTTGGGATCCCAGAGGAGCTAGGAGGGCCTTGGTGGAGAGGAGTATACCGGGGCGGGATGAGACAATTAGTTGCACTCAGTTCCTGTGTGGGATTGGTTGAAGTCGCTGCCAGGACCTGCCGCAGGTACAGAGGTGGTGGACCAGCTGGGGACAGCAGCCAAGTTGGGGGGGAAGCTAGGGTAGGATGGAAAGGCAGGTCCGTATAAGCAAGGACAAGCCCTGCAGATGGAAGGTGCGGGACAAGGAGAGACATGGGCCCAAAGTAGGTTTTGGTAGGAGGACAGTCAAAAAAAAATCTCTCTCTTTCTCTTTTGTTTCTTTCCTTCTCTTAAGGCACAGATCAGAAAGGTGGATAGGGGATAAGTTTGACCTGGTAAGGGGGTGCACTAGCCAGTTCACAGCCAGAACAACTAGGCACCCCAGAATTTCTGTTCTCTGGTGTCTTCTCTCTCTCTTAAGTTGTGCGCGCGCTGGTTTGTGGTTTTTGTGTTTGTTGCAGGCTGCGTATGGGGGAACTGTGTAGAAGGAAGTTTGTCTGGGGCAGTCCAGGTACCTTTTACGGATAAGCTGATGATATGGGATGCGGATCACGGGGATTTTCTCTCAGGCTCGCGCGCAGACGCGGATCTAGTTGTTTTCTCACTCTTACTCAGGCTCAAGGTCACTTGCGGGGCTCACAGGCGGAAGCGTATTTCCAACTCACTCTCACTCTCACTCAAGGCCTGAGGCAGCTCACTCAACAAAGTATAGCGCATCAAAAGTCTATTTCTTTGGAAGGTAAAGAATTGGGCGGATAAAGACAAGGAAGAGAAAGAAGGGAAAGGGGTAGGGGGAAATCCGCCTAAATCAAGTCCATAACCTCCACCATTTCCAACTGTGCCGTGTCCACAAGTCATTGGAAGGCCGCCAAGATTTTGCGTAAGGATTTGGCTCCATGAGCGCCTGGAGCTGAAAGGAACTGCAGGAGGAGATTGTCCAACTTGGCCCCAAAGTCCTCAAAGCCCTCCTCCCTTAGGGCTATGTCTGGGATTTCCAGAGCTGCTGCACAAGGTGGAGCTGGAGCCGGAGCTGGGGAAGAGGAACTGAAGACCCTTTCTGGGGATGCTGGAGTTGAGGCACATCCTGCAGGCTCTGGTGATGGTGATGCCCCTGGAGAAGCCAGGGGTGGGGTTCCAGAAGCCAGAGGAGGGGGAAGAGGACTGGGAGGAGGAGCCAGGCGCCATACAAAGGGTTCCTTGACTTGTGGGTTTGTTGTGCCTTGATTTACGTGGACTCAGTTGGCCCAGAAGCAGAGAGCCTCTTGCCATTCCATTGGGTTTTCAAATTCCTCCTTATGCAGCAAAATGGAGAGGCCAGGTCACGGCTTTTGGCAAAGGTTTGCAGAGGTGGAGCATGGGGGCAATGGGATGATGGGCAGCCAGGTAGAGTCCATGATCTCTCCAAGATCAACTTGTTGCTAGAAAAAATGAACAATTTGTGGTGAGCCCTCTTGCGCAGACAAGCAGGTTTGAGTCTGGGACAAGCCTGTGGCATGGTTTTGCCAAGAAAGCAACCTCAATGTCCGGCGCAGCAGTACAAGTGCACTGTGGAGACTCCTTTGGGATTGGGTAAAGTTTAGCAAATAGCTTGCTGGAAGTCACTTGAGGGGTAATTTAGTACTACAAATCCTGATAAGATAGATGAATACTAAGGGTGGTTTTGAATTGCCTGCCCCTCTAAGTACTATTGTAGTCTCACAAAAATAAAAGAAAAGAGATTTTTGGCTGATTTTCAGATAGATTTGCTACTATAGTAGTCTCTATCAGACCTAGGATCAATATTTTCAAGCTTTATAAGGAAGAAATGGTGGAACAGATAGTGACTTGGAGGAATGAAGCA
Organism: Puccinia polysora; assembly: GCA_025617555.3. Taxonomy (NCBI): domain Eukaryota; kingdom Fungi; phylum Basidiomycota; class Pucciniomycetes; order Pucciniales; family Pucciniaceae; genus Puccinia; species Puccinia polysora. Next base: position 1,097,982 of record CM062647.1, on the reverse strand, counting down.
GAGTAAGGGAAGAATCCTTTATATATTTTTTTATATTGATTTTATTGGTTACTGATTGATACTCCTTTGATGATACAGGTGATGATTTGAATAAAGGTTGAAATAGTTGAGCCTATCGTTGATAACTGAGGGTGATGGAGGTAGATGATGATAGGTGATGATGATGGTTGATGATGGTCAAGGTAGGTGGTGATGATGAATGATGATGTTCAAGGTAGGTGATGATGATGATGGATGATGATGATGATGGATGATGATGGTGATGGATGGTGATGATGATGATTGATGGTGATGATTATGATTGATGATGGTCAAGGTAGGTGATGATGATGGATGGTGATGATGAGAGTTGGTGGTGGTTGATGATGATGATGTTCAAGTTATGGGGACATGGTGGTGATGTTCAAAGGTATGGAGTATTGGTTAAATAATGGTGGTGGTGGATGGTCAAAAGTATGGGTTATTGGTTTGGGTCATGGTTAAAATTATGTGTTGATGGTGGTGAATGGTCCAGGGTAATGGTGGTGGTTGATGATGATGATGATGGTGATGGTGATGGTGATGGTGATTTTATGGGATATGGGATTGGTGATGGCCACAGTATGGGTTATGGGATAATGGTCAAGGATGGTAAAATTATGGGTTAAGGGTTCCTAGGAGGCATGGTGATCCCTGGAGGGAAGGATGGTGGGATCTGATGGGACCTGGATGGGGGAGAGAGGCCCTCTATTTATAGAAAATCCTGCCCTCAGGGCTGCCCCTGAGGGTCTCCCTGGTACAGTGAATACAGTTCATGAGGCATTTTGGCTGGTCAGAGGAAGAGGCTGTGCAGGATCTACATGCATGTACACCCTTGCATGCATTGCTTTGCTGCATTGATACAGGTCCCCCCTGCATAGATTATTTCTGTATAGTGGTGGTTGGTCATTTTTTTGGTCCTTCATGCAGTGCCTTGCATATATTTCTTCTGTATACATCTGCAGTTTTTTTGCTGCATGCAGTGCCTTGCATATATTTTTTCTTTATACTGCTGCAGGTTTGTTTGGTGCTGCATGCAGGTTCTTGCATATATTAATTATGTATATTGCTGCATGTTTGTTTGGTGCCGCATGCAGGGTCTTGCATATGTTGATTATGTATGGTTTTGCTGTATGTGGTATTTTTAAAATACGTATGCACTTACGTGTGTGCTACATATAAGTGTAATATTATACTTATGGCCAGCAATTAACTTAGGCAAATGAGAAGTATTTAAAGCAAAAGAAATGCTGGACACCTTGTGTCAATAATTGCTGATAGGCTCTCACAATGGGGAAATACGTTGGATGATATTGGTGATGATGATGCATGGATAATAGAAAACAGCCAGGAGAAGAGCTCCTTAAGTACAAAAGATTGGCCTCTTGTGAGCCCATGATACAACAAGCCAAAAGGCAAATTTTCCGCTCCAAAAGAGCTCTACAGGCTCTACAGGCCTTGTTACTTGGTTTGGGCTACATCAGCCCGCATGGCATCAGTCCCTGTACCCTTACAACCAGCCTATTCCAGTTATTTCTGGTGTTTCCACCTCAATGGGGCTGAACCAGCCCCTTAGCTGTTCAAACCTCTGGTCAGTTGTCTATTACAACTGTCCTGTTACCTCTCATGCGGGCTGGTTGCCTCATGCAACCAGCCCCTGGCCATCCAAATGGCCAGGAGGGACCCAGGACACACCTGGGTCCAGTCTCAGACACACATGGGAGGGGGGGTGTAACCGGCGGACATGCCACCCCCCCCCCCTTCTTTCTCTCAAATCCCTGGAGGGGGCGGTCAAATCCCCCTGCCAGGGGCCCTGGAGGCCAATGCCCCCAGGGTGTTGTCATGCTAGGTGGGTGGGGGGTGGTCAGATCCCCTCCAGCCCGTCGCTCCTCCCCCTTGGTAAAGGGGGGGGAGAGTGCCCCTTTGATGGTGGGGGGGTGGTCAATTCCCCCCCACTGCCGGTTGCCTCAATGCAACCGGCCTAGCCACCTCTTTTGGTGGGGGGGTGATCAAGTCCCCCCCACCATGACCTTTCACCCCTTGAAACCGGTTGCTGGCTGGTTCCATCCAGCCAGCCCTCCCCCTCCTCCTTGCAATGGCAAGCAATGGGAGGGGGAGGGGCCAGGGCCACCAGCTCTGCGGCAGCCGCAATGGGCTCAACAGCCGCAACCGGGGTGGGGGGGCTCCATTTGGAGTCCCCCTGCCCCCTAAAACGGCCCCGCGCGGGCCGTTGGGCCCCATAAATGGGCCTCAAGCAAAAACAGCGGCCCGGAGTGGGCTGCAACACGGGCGGCCACCCCCAAGCCCTAAAGGTGAATTTAACATACATTGGCAGGCCAGCCTGTCTGGCCAAGTATGTCCAAAATAAACCTTGGGCCCAATTATCCCCATGCAAGCCCATCTGGCTGTATTTGCCCATATACCCCACCGGGCCCGTTAGGGCCCGTGTACCAATAGGCCTGTTTCACGTGTTGTGAGGCCAGTTTCCCCAAATCTGTGACATCCACACAGGCACGTATGGTCCATGTGTGGGTCCAATGGGCCACAGAGGCCCTCATGTACATCCCATTTGGATTACAATCATACATAGCACACGCATAAGTGCTTGCGTATTTTAACATGTAATCCAAATGGGATGCACATGTGGGCCTCTGCGGCCCATTGGACACACACATGGACCAAAAGTGCCTGTGTGGATGTCACAGATTTGGGGAAACTGGCCTCAAAATGCGTGAAACAGACCTATTGGTACACAGGCCCTAACGGGCCTGGTGGGGTATATGGGCAAATACAGCTAGATGGGCTTGTATGGGCATAACTGGGCCCAAGGTTTATTTTGGACATACTTGGCCAGACGGGCTGGCCGGCCAAAGTATGTTAAACTCACTTTTTGGGCTTGGGGCAGCCCATTGGGGCCCCCGCCCATGTTGCAGCCCATTTGGGGCTGCCGCCCGTGTTGTGGCTCACTTGGGGCCGCTGTTTTTGCTTTTGGCCCGTTTATGGGGCCTGACGGCCTGCACGGGGCTGTTGTAGGGGGCAGAGGGACTCAAAATGGATTTCCCCCACCCCAATCGCAGCTGTTGAGCCAATTGCAGCTGCCGTGCTGGGCGGCGGCTGGCTGTCAGAGCCGCGGAGCTGGGGCCAATGGCCCTGGCTCCTCCCCCTCCCCTCACTTGCCATTGCAAGGGGGAGGAGGAGGGCTGGCTGGGTTGAATCAGCCAGCAACCGGTTGCAAGAGGCAACCAGTCAGGGTTGGGGGGACCTCATCACCCTCCCACCAAATGTCTGTGGCTAGGCTGGCTGCAACAAGGCAACCAGCGGTGGGGGGGACTTGATCACCCTCCCACCATCAAACAATAGGGGCGCTCTCCCCCCCCCTTTACCAAGGGGGAGGAGTGACGGGGCTGAGGGTATTTGACCACCCCCCAGCCCAGTTACCTATGACAACAACCTGGCGGTACCAACCCCCAGGGCCCTGGTAGGGGGATTTGACCTCCCCCTCAAGGGATCTGTGAGAAAGAGGGGGGGAACGGCCTGTCCGCCAGTCACACACCCCCTAGGTGAGTCTGAAAACGGACCCAGGTGTGTCCTGGGTCCCACCTGGCCATTTTTATGGCCAGGGGCTGGTTGCATGAGGCAACCAGCCAGCATGTGAGGCAACAGGGCCATTTGTAACAGACAACTGGCCAGGTGTTTGAACAGCTAAGGGGCTGGTTCAGCCCCATTACAGCGGAAACACCAGAAATTACCAGAATAGGCTGGTCGTAAGGGTACAGGGACTGACACCATGCGGGCTGATGCAGCCCAAACCAAGTAACAAGGCCTGTAGAGCCTGTAGAGCACTTTTGGAGCGGAAAATTTGCTTTTTGGCTTGTTGTATCATGGGCTCGCAAGAGGCCAATCTTTTGTACCTAAGGAGCTCTTCTCCCTGCTGTTTTCCATCATTCATTTTTCATCCAATCAAATTCATCACCAATATCATCCAACGTATTGCCCCATTGTGAGAGCCCATTAGCAATTATTAACACCAGGTGTCCAGCATTTCTTTTGCTTTAAATACTGCTCATTTGCCTAAGCTAATTGCTGGCCATAATTATAATAGCTATGTCCCCAAAGGAATCCAGGGTATGTCCATGAGCTTTCACTGGTCTGTGACACCTGGTAGGGGTATGGGTAGGCCAGGGTTGATTTGATCTGTATCTTCTAAACCATGAGAGATAGAGGGTTACTTTGGCCAAGTGACTAGGGGTTATTTTTGATTTAGAATCCTTTTTTGAGGTCTGTTTGATGATTTGAGCTTTCCTTATACTAGAAAAGTGAGTCTGATAGCTATAGTTTAGGTTTTGGAGCACCACATCCCCCCTCCAAATTAATGCTGTCCGCAGCGTTTCTGCCTATAGACATCAGACTCCACATGCTCTCCTTCTTCTTCTCTTCTTCTCTTGTTCGAAAATTGAACAATTATATGTAAAATAATAAGAAAACCAGAGGTGAAAGGAATCTTAGGCAATCCAGTTGGCCCTGTTAACTATCTTGATGATTTGTCTTCAAAACGTCTTCTCTTTATTCATTCTTGATTTATCCATATAACAATTCCAAGCATAGTTGATCCCTTCCATTCTTCTATGTTGTTGATTTATATTTTCATTCCCCTTGGAAAAAGACAGGTTCTACATCCTCCTTGAAACTTCCTTTCCCTTATCCATATCCATCTATGATATGGTACCTCCTGGACAAGGACAAATACCCAAATGAATTCTTTTCAAACTTGAACTTTCTTCCTCTTCTTTACCAATTTGAAGCCTTGATGCCCTGTTTGCATCTATTCCAACTTGATAGATTCCTTTTCCTTGGTATACCCACTATAAAATCTTCATTCTAAATTTTCTGGTTAAAGATGAATTAACCCTTTTTACTTGTTACCTTGACACATCTTCAAATCACAATTTTGGTCAAATTTGGAGGTTAAACCAATCTTGATGTCTTCAGGTCTTTCCTTCTTCCCAGAATTCCATTCTTGATGATTTTTTTGTGTCATTCTTTTCCTTTTGTGTGGGCAGTTTAAGGTCTTACCAAGAACCAAGATGAGGTTTTTTTTCTGATGATGTCCCCTCTCTTTATGTTTTTTTTGCTATTATTTTCTTATTATGTGGCTTATTTTTCCTTTTTATACATATAAGGAGTTTTATCATTATCATTTTATTATTCAAGAGAAAGAAATAGTTGTGTTCTGTATTTTAGGGTCTTGCAGGGGATCTTGAAGTGCTTGCTGTTTAATGGCACCTAGGCGCGGTGTGCGCAATCCGGTCGCGGGAGGGATCTTTTTTGGTGCGAGGTGTGGAAGGGCGCGCAGGGTAGGCGGCAGGTTGCGTCTGAAGGCGGGGTGCGCGGTAGTTGTCAACAAAGAGAGACATTGCGCGTAAGGTTGTTGTACAACAAGGGGCGCGCGGTAGTTGTTTTCTGGAATTCATATCTGGCCATCAATTGCCACAACTCCAATTGATTTCAATCTTTGCAGCTGTCACCCGATGTTGGATTTCAATGGATAGGGCAATGAGGTGTTTTAATTGTTTGGTAAGTCCCACATTTGCTCTTCCATTCCTGTATTCTTCTTCACTTTACTTATTCCTTCCTTTATTTATCTTATAATTAATAATATTATTATTTTTGCTCTTGGCGTTTAGCCGGTTTCCACGTTGTGCCTCCGGTTTGATTGTGCATGGATGCCAACAATCACTTGGGCGATCCAATCAGATTCAAGATGGAAATCTTCCTAGGCAACCAGGGTTGTCGTGGGAGGTGCAATAGAGGCAATGGTTGGAAGCAGTTGATTGTGAGTTCTGTTTGGTTTCATATTCACTTGTCTACAGTTTTAATTTTTCTAGTTGTATTTATCATTTTTCTTATTCCCAATGATGCACATGACCAGATTCAATTAACTGATTGAATTTTTTCAATTGATGCAGGTTGGGAAGTGGCAAGGTCGGTCGGACAATCTTTGCTTGCATTAATTTCTGATTGACCAATCTGTATGCATCATCAATTCATTGGTGAGTGGGGACAGGCCGATTGGGGTCGGATTTCTTTGATTACTAATACTGTTCTTTTTTTTTTCTTTTTTTTTCTCAGTCCTTCCAATCAGCGGAGGGGACAATCAAATTGACTGATTGACTTGTATGATAAATTGAGGTGAAAGTGGCGCCTCATTGTGCATGGTTACCAATGACCGTTGACGCAAACTGATCAGATGCAAGGTAAGGTTTTGTTTGTTTCTCCTTCTGATCGGCGGTACACATGATCAGCGATTAAATTGACCAACTCCAATTGACCAATTTCTTGCAACATCTTCTGGGTCGATTGTGAGCATTCATTGATTAATAATATTGCTTTTTTTTTTCTTCTTCTTCTTCTTCTTCTCAGTCCTTCCAAACATTACGGTTAGGACAATTTAATTAATTGACCAAATCGTACAAATGGTAAATGTGGGAGCGGCGCTGTATTGCGCGTGGTTACCAACAATCATTGCGCAATCCGATGGGATGGAAGCTAATTAATTAATTTTTTTGTTTATTTGACATTTTTATTTTCTTCTCAATCCTTCCAATTGATCCAAGACCTGCAGGGACCAAGAAGCGGTGAATCACGCGATTGGATGCAAGGTAAGTTTTGTTTGTTTGTTTCTTTTTTCTGCCAATCGGCGGATGGGCAGAGACCTAGTTACGACAAATTTGCGCAATCAACTGGACGATCATTTGACAATTGCTCCAATTGGCTGGTTGCAATCAGATTTTTTTTAATTAATATTTTTTTTATTCTATTATACAGATTTTTTTTTTCTCAATCCTTCTTATTGATCCAGGACCTGCAGGGACCAAGTTGCGGTAAATCGCGCAATCAGATGCAAGGTGAGTTTCTTCTCCCTTCTTTGTTTTCTTCTCACTTCTTTTGATATTTTCTCTGTCTGTCAGGTGATTCCTTCACCGCGTCAATCAGTTTCGCCGCTTGGACCCATCAGAGATCGTTGGTTTGTTGCGGTTGAGAGCAAGGCCCATCCCTCTCATCTTGTCTATAAAAGGCCAAGGGGGGTGGAGCCTATTTTTTCTCCACCATCCAACATTCCTTCCCAACTGTTGTGTTGTTTTTGGTGCCTTGCGTCAATGTCTTCAAGTTGGCTGATTGTTGAGCCAAATCACATTCCCTTCATCAAGTTTTTCCCATGACCTGCTTGCAAAACGGTGGTTAACGCCGTCATTCACTGTCCCTTTCTGCGAATCGCTCAAGATTTCTGAATCAATCAGCCTCTTTTTTGACAGTTCTGGTAGTTGCTGCGGCCGCATTTGTTTTTATTTCCTGGCAATTACTTGCCCTACTGAGTTCCGAGGAAGCTGGTGATAAAATGGTGAGTCTGATGATTTTTTTTGTTGGTTATATATATATATTTATATAAAGTTAAACCATTGCTGATTACTTGATTTTTTTTTAGGATAATCAAGTGCCCACCCATTCCCTCAGCACTTCAAAAGGAACTGAAGGCTTACTTCTGCATTGATCATGTTATAATTTTTTTGTTACACTTTGTTTTAAGATGGAATAAAAAAATATTGTGAGTCTCTTTTTTTTATTATTTTCTTCTTATGACCTGGGGAAAGAACTCAAACTGATTTTTTTTTTTGTGTGTGTTTTAGGTTTATGTTGTATTTTACCAGCAAATACAATCCTTCCTAATATTTCTTTGGCAATGAATACCCTTTTTTTGTCAAGACCATAATTTTTTTGCCTTTAATGATAATTTTTTTTATGAATTTGGAATGATGAATGCTGTGAGTTTCTTTTATTTTTTATTTTTTATTTCTTCTTTCTATTTATTTTGGAGAAAGACCAATACTGAATGATTCTGTTGATTTTTTTTTTTGATAGGTATAATTTTTTTAAGAGTATAGATCAGAGAAAAACTTTGGCAGTTTAATGTCATACCGGACATAAAACTTTTATGACCAGAATTGTTGGAGGAGGTGGTGAGGTACCTCCCTTAAGTGCTCCAAGTATCTTTGGATACTTTCTTCTTTCCACAGAATGAGTCCTTTAGTCCAATACTCTTCCCAGGGCTCTTGGTAGTACAAACCAATCCTGAACTCTGGTGAGATATATCCATAATCTGAGTCCCAGTCACCATTCTTGAGAAAACCAAGGGAGCCAATGCCTGTAATTATGTCCATAAATTCTAAGTTGGTAAGTCCCCAGCCAGGTAAGTTGCCCATTGGTGCTTTGTTTGCTGGGTTTTCCTTTTGAGTGAAACATTCTGAGTAAACCCTTTGGAACAAGTTCCCTGGTTGGTCATGTGCTGTCCATTCCTCCCAGGGGATTTCTGTGGTATCCTCCAGTTCTTCTGTTTGCTCCAGAATCCTTCCCCATTCCATTTCTTGACACCAACTTGGTGAATGGTCCGGTTCCATCTTGGTTTCACTTTCATGCTCTTTGAAGTCTTCCTTGATTTCTCCTTCCTCCAGTTCTTCATCTGTTCCAATCAGGTCCTCCCATTGAACCTTCCTGAGGGTCATTCCAGCCCTGTTCAATCTTCTTGGTGGCTCCATTTCCCACCCTGCTTGACCTGGTTTGCAAATTGGTATACATAACCTCTCCCCTCCAGGTAGTTCATAACTGAGGATTTGTCCCCTCTTTTGGGACAATTCCAACCTGACCTTGTAGTCAGCCAACAAGAGTCTCCCAAGGACAGTGTGAACACTCCCTCTTGCTACAAAAAAGTTGGCCAATCTTGGTTCCCCTGGGTTGATTTCAAATGGAATCCTTTCTGCTAGTCCAATCAGAGGTGTTGAGTGTCCTCCAATTTCAGTTATGTTCATTAACATTTCTTTGGTTACCAGTCCTACTTGGTTGGCCAGGTGTTCAGGGATGACATTGAGTTCAGCTCCACTATCCACCAAGGCTCTAACCTTTCTATTCTTGATCCAAAAGTCTATGAATCCAAGAGGACAGGCATAGGTAAGGTTTTGCCTGAGCCCATACCATTCTTCTTCATCCTCTGGATCCAAATGATGTTGACAGGCTTTGACCTTCCTGCTTTCTGTTACAGTTATTTTTGAAGTAATCCCCTCCTCCATGTTGGTATCCTGAAGTAGCTGGAGAAATTTAGGCGAGATGGCCAAGAGTTCCTCCATGGTGAGTGTAAAAGTTTGCTTGATTATCTTCTTCTTCAAATTTGTCCCAATTTTTAACTCATCCATATTTTTTGGTGCTTAGAGGTCTCTTGAGGCTCTCTCACCTTCTGGTCCCACATTCTCATTTATGTCCCTTGCCCTGCTGGTTAATTTCTCTTGGGTGGGCTGGATTTCTTCCTCCTCTGAAGTTGAATCTTCCTTGTCATCCTCTATCAAGGCTCCAGGGTAACTTGGTTTCCTCTTTCTTGGGGCCTTGCCTTCCTTCTTTTTCTTTGGGCCATCTTCTTCATCCTCTGGTCCTGTCTATTTGTTTTGGGAGGGGTTAATTCTAGGTGATCTCCTGATACCAAATAGGATCTGCTGTAAGTGTTCTGGAGTTTTGACTTCTGGTGGCTGCCAGGATCCCCATTCTCCAACTTGAAGGACTGCAGTTACTGGGACTGTCTTCTCCTCTGGTTTTGGTTGGTTAGTGGTTTCTTCTTTTTGTTGATTTGAGGCATGAAACTTGTCAACCAATCCTTCAATGTTTCAGGTGTGTTATTTGGGATAGGTTGTTGGTTTGGATAGTAGTAGTTTGGGCCTAGCTTGATAACCTTCTTGGATTTGATGTCCTCACTAAGGTCTGTACAAGTATAGGAAGTGTGGGTTTCATCTCTGCAATAATAAAATTTTGGAGGCCATCTTGGGGCAAGGGTGGGGACTCCAGGTGCCCTATAGGGTGGTTGCCCTATTACCCTGTCAAAATGTGGTGGGGTTGGTTTCTGATTGTTGAGAGCAGTGGTGAGTTTATTGACTTGGTCCTTTAGTTGTTTTATTTCTTCCTTGTTTTCAACAGTTTGCTGAAATTTCACCTCTTTCTTAACTTCTTTCTTTTCTTGGTTTGGTCATTTCCTTCAGAAATATCCCACAGGGCCAGAGCTGTTTCCACATGTTCCTTCAATATCTTCAATTCTGGAGCCAAATAGCATCCATCAAGGGATTTCCTAATTTGCCTTGCTTGAACCAGTCCTCTAGTGACTTCCCTCTTGAGTTCCAATGATAAAGCCTTCCAAAGTATGTCACCCTTTTCCCAGTTGTTATTATCATACCCCATCCTAATGAATTAGACAACCATTTCTGCATAGTTTCCAATAAAATTTCTGTATTCTTCCTTGGTGCTGATGCCTCCTTTTTCCTGGATGTGTTTGAGTAGGTTTGGTATGGATTTTTCATTGAATCTTCTGTGGGGTGTGGCCCTTCCCCACTTCCTCTTCATTTCCTTCTTGAGGAGCTCCCAGTCCCTTGTTTCATGCCCCTCCATGTTTTCCACAGACTCCCTGAGTTTGATGTCTTTGATGATAAAAGGTAACTGCAAGGCCAAGTCCTTCCCTCCAGCACCATGAAGTTCTGCCAATTTTTCAATCCTGTTAATAAAGATTTCCACTTCAGTTCCATTGAACTCAAGCTGGGATTTGGAATTATCTAAAACTACTCCATTCTGGACATCCTTGATCCTAGAGGTTGTTGGAGAGGGGAGGTCCATGGTAGTGTTCCTTTGGTGGTGATCCATAGGAATGAACTGAGAGTGCTGATGGTTTCTTTCTTCTTCAGTATGACCTGGGAATGTGGTAACCTCTGGACTATCTTCTGATGGGTCTGATTCTGATAACATTCTGACTGGGCCTTTTCTGATTCCAGTCCTGGGGGTAGAGGTGAAACTAACTGATTGGGTAAATGGGGTTTCTGGTATTCCTTGTGTGGTCCTTTCCTGGTTGTTCTCCATAAAAAGCTTGAGAATTTGGGAAATATCACTGAGTGAGTTCTTGATTGTTGAAATCTCATCTCTGGTCTCCTTCAGTTCCTTGGACTGTTCCATAATCTTTTGTTCTTGCTCCTTGATCCTGTCCATGGTGGTATCTCCTGGGGTTAATTCTTCTAAGGCCATGTTATCCTGATCCAATAAGAGGACTTCCTTCATTTTACTGACTTGACTCTTGATCCTCTCCTTGGCAGGTGCTTTAAATCCTTGGTCTTGAATGGTTCCTAGTATTTTCTTGCTTTTTAATTCTTGAGGTTATTGATCCAAAAAACCAAAGATTATCAGCCACTGTTTGGACACCAGATGTGGATACTGCTTTGGGATTGGGTAAAGTTTAGCAAATAGCTTGCTGGCAGTCACTTGAGGGGTAATTTAGTACTACAACTAATGATAAGATAGATGAATACTAAGGGTGCTTTTGAATTTCCTTCCCCTCTAAGTACTATAGTAGTCTCAAAACAATAAAAGAAAATAGATTGATGGCTGATTTTCAGATAGAGTTGCTACTATAGTAGTCTCTATCAGACCTAGGGTCAATTTATTCAAGCTTGATAAGGAAGAAATGGTGGAAAAGATAGTGACTTGGAGTAATGAAGCTGAGTAAGGGAAGAATCCTTTATCTAGTCTTATCCTTTATATATATATATTTTTGGGTTTTATTGGTTACTGATTGATACTCCTTTGGTGATACAGGTGATGTTTGAATAAAGTTTTAAATGGTTTAGCCTATACTTGAAAACTGATGATGATGGAGGTGGATGATGATAGGTGATGATGGTGGTTGATGATGGTCAAGGTAGGTGGTGATGATGAATGATGATGTTCAAGGTAGGTGATGATGATGATGGATGGTGATGATGATGGATGGTGATGATGATGATTGATGGTGATGATGATGATTGATGATGGTCAAGGTAGGTGATGATGATGGATGGTGATGATGAGAGTTGGTGGTGGTTGATGATGATGATGTTCAAGTTATGGGGACATGGTGGTGATGCTCAAAGGTATGGGGTATTGGGTAAATAATAGTGGTGGTGGATGGTCAAAAGTATGGGTTATTGGGTTGGGTCATGTTTAAAAGTATGTGTTGATGGTGGTGAATGGTCCAGAGTAATGGTGGTGGTTGATGATGATGATGATGGTGATGGTGATGGTGATTGTATGGGATATGGGATTGGTGATGGTCACAGTATGGTTTATGGGATAATGGTTGAGGATGGTAAAAGTATGGGTTGAGGGTGCCAAGGAGGCATGGTGATCCGTGGAGGGAAGGATGGTGGGATCTGATGGGACCTGGATGGGGGAGAGAGGCCCTCTATTTATATGAAATCCTGCCCTCAGGGCTACCCCGAGGGTCTCTCTGGTACAGTGAATACAGTTCATGAGGCATTTTGGCTGGTCAGAGGAGGAAGCTGTGCAGGATCTACATGCATGTACACCTTTGCATGCATTGCTGTGCTGCATTGATACAGTTCCCCCCTGCATAGATTATTTCTGTAAAGTGGTGGTTGGTCATTTGTTTGGTCCTTCATGCAGTTCCTTGCATATATTTCTTCTGTATACAGCTGCAGGTTTTTTTCTGCATGCAGTGCCTTGCATATATTTCTTCTGTATACTTCTGCAGGTTTGTTTGGTGCTGCATGCAGGTTCTTGCATATATTAATTATGTATATTGCTGCAGGTTTGTTTGGTGCTGCATGCAGGGTCTTGCATATATTAATTATGTATGTTTTTGCTGTATGTGGTATGTACTTGAAGGAATCCAGGGTATGTCCATGAACTTTCACTGGTCTGTGACACCTGGTAGGTGTATGGGTAGACCCGGGTTGATTTGAGCTGTATCTTCTAAACCATGAGAGATAGAGGGGTACTTTGGCTGAGTGACCATGGGTTATTTTTGGTGTAGAATCCATTTTGAAGGTTTGTTTGATGATTTGAGCTGTCATCATACTAGAAAGGTGAGTCCAATGGCTATAGGTTAGGTTTTAGAGCACCACAAAGCGCGAGCAATGTCAATGGATGGCGCAGCAGGACAAGCATGCACAAAGGCCGGAGAGGAGGGTACAGGACAACCTGTTCCTGGCACAGAAGGTGCATGGCAGAACCATGATGATACAAGGTGAGGTAGGAGGGGTGGGACTTGAGTGGTGAACAACTCAGAGGTTAGTGCAGGAACAGTCAAGGTAACAATGGGAAGACCTCTGGGCACAGAATGCAACTTGGGGGGGATGTGGTGTCATATTTACAACCTTGTATTGGGAACTGTGTTGCAGGCTGCGCACTCAGAAGTTGGGTAGGTTGGGCTCAGCATTTGGGGTGAATGCAGTCTCAGCAGTAGGAAATGCGGGGCTCAGAACCGGGTGTGGGTTGGCCCTACTCCAGGAGTGGCGGGCTTGCAACCTGCTTGGAAAATGCAGACCATGTAATGGAGAAAACCCAACCAGGTTTGCAGGAAGCTAGTTCAGAAAGTGGGAGCGGGTAAATAGCGGGGTTATACGTGGCGGGGAGGTCCGCACAAGCATAGGCGCAGATTGGGGGATTTGCAGAGACGCGCAGATGGATAAACGTGGGGGCTCCAAGTAGGACATGGCAGAGGGCCACACCATGAGAAGGACAAACCAGACAACAGAGGGAAGGGTTTTGGAGGGAATGGATGGTATGGGTTAGGGTTAGGCTGGGTTTCTGGTTTTTAGGGTTTCTTTTCTATTTGTTGTTGGGCTGTCATTGCGCTTGTACTTATGTTAGGGTTGAGATGGAGGGCTTAAAACCTCACTCTCAACTCTGGGTCATGGGGATTCCATTTTCACATCATAGAATATCAGAGGATCAGAGCTTAGGATACAGAAAGGAAAGGAAACTAAGGAAACTCATCTCTCTCTATATATATATCATTGGATCAGAGGATAGGATCAGACAGGATTGGAAGGAAGGAATTCACATTATCATCTTACTTTATCTCTTTCCTTTAACAATCTTCTTTCTTTACTCATCAGCACTCAACCTCCTTACACATTGTGGGGCTCAATGACTTCCAAACCTGAGGACAACTTTGGGGAGTATCTCTCTCTTGTTTCCACAGCGTGGAGGGGGGGTTTTTAATTTTGATGGATTGTTTAATAAATGGTGGCTTTTATGCTTGAGACACACCATTTCTATCAAGCCCACCCTTTTGAAATAAACCATTTAAGGATTATTTTAATTTCAGAAACCTGCCATTTATAATGGTGGGTGTGGTCAAAAGAAATTTTGGTTTGCTAATGGTGGATTTTCTAACTCTCATTCACACTGAATATTGATTTTTTTGCAAGGAATTAAAATCTATCCTCATATTTGAAAACAACAAATAATAATTCAGCATAAGAAAAATAAGAAAAATTCTAAACAATCCATTTACTTTCCAAAAGTGGAATATTTCCAGGGGGAATGTGAATACAATCTTGCACAAAAATAATAAACCATCAAAAATAGTACATATACTTATTCTTGTAGAGGATTTCACACCTACTTTCAGATTTTAGAAAATTTCATAAATTACATCAATCATCATAAACAATATCAAAGATTGACATTTTCCAAAAAGATTTAATATTTCTGATGGAATGAAAATACAATTTTCCCAAGCATAAATAAAATTATACAAAAATCCTAAATATACAAAGAATTATGTTTACAGAATTAAAATTGGTTGGAATGTCTCAAAAATAACTTGATAAAGGAAAAAATAATTATATATATATATATATATATGTAGATATTCATCATTTTTGAATAAAACTCAATATTTCTGATGGGATTTAGATAACTTGGTTCCAAAAAAACAAATAAAATAAAAGAAAAAAAACCATCAAGTTTTAAGCAAATGAAACTCTGCAATTCAATGGATTTTTTATTCTAAAAAACCCTGAAATTCCTTTCCAAATTTACACCATACTTTTCCTAATTTCCAATTTCCTATCATCTCTGAAATCTTGATCACCAATCTTAAATAGTGACATGGTTCTTGGTTAGTACACCAAGACTGATCTGGTTGAATTCAATTCCCCAGTCATCCCACCAATTTTTCCATAAATCAATACATTCCAAATCATCAAATTTGAATTTCAATTACTTGGTTGCTGATTTTTTATTTTTTATTTTTTAAATCAGATCAATTCCTTTTATTTGAAAATTTGACCACTGTGATCAAAGGGCATGAATTTCTAACACTTGGTAACAACATGAATTCTACCAAAGTTTGAACAGATTAAATTTCCCTTTTCAATGAAGTCTTTAGAGTGAAATTGATTCACCATCCAAATTTTTGTATGATCAAGAGCTATCAAATGCCTTTGAATCAGTATC
Source organism: Puccinia polysora (assembly GCA_025617555.3). Classification (NCBI taxonomy): domain Eukaryota; kingdom Fungi; phylum Basidiomycota; class Pucciniomycetes; order Pucciniales; family Pucciniaceae; genus Puccinia; species Puccinia polysora. The sequence goes on along the minus strand of CM062647.1, from coordinate 1,082,646 downwards.
TAAAGTGGAAAACAAGCTCTTAATTTGAATTTTACAAATGATTTTTTCTAAGAAACTCTCTTTAAATAGATAGCACACCATTCATTAGTACATTGGTGATGTGAATTGATACAGCTTGAAAATTTCAGGTTTGATTGATTGATTTCAAAGATGGAAAATTTAATTTAAGATTTCAAGAATGGTCAGATTAAGTTTTTTTTATTCTGACTTAAAAAAAATTGTGAATTCAATAGTCAAGAGGATCACTTTTGAGGAAGAAGATTCAAGAGTTGAACAATTCTTGGGAAAAATTAAATCAACCCTCACTTTAATTAAAACCTGAAACTAATTATTCAAAGTTTCACGGACTGTAAAAGATAAATCCAGAATTTCATTTAATCCCACTTTCAATTTGTAGTTCCTACCTACTTTCCAAATTCAATTCCCAACTAGTTATTTGATGGAAGATTAATTTAAAAGTTTATGATTATAGTATTGGATTGAGTGAAAGGATTTTGACAAGACCAAAAAGTGATGAATGTTATTCTTTCTTGATTCAAAGAGCTTGATCATATGTAAATATGGTGTATAAATCCCATCTGGGTTCCTGGCCAAGTTCAACTTGATGTGCACCAAGCAGGAATTTGTTGGTTGCCCAGTGGGCTTGATTGGGTAGGGTTTTTGGGGGTTCAAAAATGGCCCCAAAAAAGTTTTTCTTTGCACAGATAAAAGCTGGTTGCACCCCCAGCCTCAACCCATCTTTGATCTTCCTCTCAATTTGATTCTTTATTTTTCTAATTAATTCAGATTATTAATTTATTTAAAACAAATTACAGTCAGTAGTGAAAAATGTATAAGTATTTTTTGGGGGGGACTTTTGAGTTGAAATAATCAAAAAACAATATTTTAGAATTGGTCAGTGCAACCAGCTTTGATTGGCTCACAGATCAACTTGGCAAGGGTCCAGGCTAATTTGGCCATGTCCCAACTGGCACTTGAAAGGGCTCCAAGATTGTTTTTTTGGGCGCTACACAGGCTTTAAAAAAAAACCCAATAATTTGACCAGGCCGCCAGAAATGCTTTATACACCATATGGTAAGTAAAGTGTGTCTGGGCACCTATCCAAGTTTGACTTGGTATGCACCTGGTGGGATTTCACTTGGTTCCCAGGGAACTTGATTGGGTTGGACTTTCAGGGGTTCAAACTTGGCACCCAATCAAGCTCTCTTGATGCCAATAAAAGCTGGTTGCACCAAAATGACCAGCATCCCTCCCCACAACTTTCAACCCATCAATTTTCTTTTTTGGAAAACATAATCATGTATTTTTTGGGTCAATGCAACCAGCTTTGATTGGAATCAAGATAAAATTGGCCTTGCATCAAGTAACCTCTTGGCCTGGAATCAAGGTCACTTTGATTGTTTCCAAGGTGGCTTTGATTGGTGCCATGCATGCTTGACATAAATCACCAATAACTTTAGGTTCAAACCAAACAGGATTCACAAACCATACATATGGTGTGTAAAGCGCATCTGGGCCCCTGTCCAAGTTTTACTTGGCATGCACCCAGTGGGACTTGGATAGTCACCCAGAGGGTTTTACTTGGTTGGGCTTGCAGGGGTAAAGACTTGGCACCAACCAAGCTCCCCTTGAAACCAATCAAATCTTGTTGCGCTTGGCCAAAAAGATTCTCTCCTTAAACTCTTTGATCCATCAATTCCATTTGCATGCACACTTCAATCATTTAAAAATGTAATTTTTATCTTTATTTTTCTCTTTTTCTTATTCTTGTATTCATATTCACATTTATTTATTATTATTTTTGGGGGGGTTAGAAGGCCAAGGAAAAAAACCATTCTTGAGGAACCTACCAATGTTAACCCTGCTGTGGAAAGAGATTTTGTGCTACACTAAAATTTTGCTGTGGTACTGGATAATTGTCTATTCCTTGAGTTACAATACCTGCTCCCACCAAATATCACAACCAAACTGCCTCTGCAGAGAAGATAACCACAATCTGGAAAAAATGGAAATCACCCAGTCCTTCTCCATTGTTTTTGAAATGATCTCTGTGTCCTACAGACACTTACTCTGACTAAAACAATTCAAAATAATGTTAATAAACAAACACACACTCCTCAAAATTCTCTGTACTGAACTATTCTTCTGCTAATACTCCAAGTTACACCAAAGAAAAGAAAAGAACTCTTAAGATACAATATATGTAAATACACTTTCATGAGGAGAAATGACAAACTCCCTGATTTGATAAGATGATGACCCCCAGCTACAGAAATAATCCCCTATCATGTACAACCTAAAATACAACTCCAAAACAAAAGAAGGAAACAAAGAATGACTTTCCTTCAAGCTGCCCTCATAATTTGTTCTGTAATGACCCAGATCACTATTAGCCCTGATCTGTCTGCAAACATTAGATCTGGTGATACTCCTGTAATCTCCAATGAGCCTACCATTCAATTTTTCCAATGCATTTCTAACAACAGATCCTCATTGATCTTCCTTAGTTGATCCCCTTTGATCCTGCATACAACATCACAAAAGACCCCTGTCAATCTTCCTTATGCATCCCTGTTTATGTGCATGCTGCCTCTTTGACTCTAGTGTCCAATTTTTCTAATTTGAACCTACTTGTGTTTGTGTCTATAAATAACCACCACACCACAATCCTCAAACTTGAAGCAAATCAGGCAAAAGCAAGAGGAATTTCCAAAAAAATTAAATAATTGAATTTCTGCAACTATCAAGCTGAGCAGGTTCTCAAAGCCAAAAAAAATTGAAGGCAAAAAAAATTTAAAAAACAATTTATTTACCCACCAAGAAATAAAATCCAATGTAATCATCAAGCCTGAGGTCCAGAAGTTCATTCAATCCAATATTTTGGACAAGGTAATGTCACAAAAGTAAGCAGTCTGAACCTTTGAAATATCTTGTTTCCAGGTTCAGCAAATCCTCAAGGAAGACCCCCTCCAGATCAATTTCAAGAAGAAACAAACATCAAAGTTCAATGAAGAGATGGATGCCAACTTGCTTATGTTCATCAATTTTAAATTAACCTCAATCTTCAAGGAGATGGCCAAATTTCTCAAGAAAAAGTATGGTGAATCCAGTGGGTTTGGTCAGGTGGTCAACTGCCACTGGTCATGTGGAAAGCTGTGGTTGATGGCTGGACCAAATGGGTAGATTGGGCAATAGCCAAGGGGGCCCAATCTTGTTGGGTCATCAACCTGGCTTGGTTTCTGATGAAATCAGAGCAAAAAGAAGTTATTTTGCTGCAGTTGTGGTCCTCATGACTGTTACAACCAATAGGATTGCCTCCCCTCAATATCAAACTATTGGTGGCTTCAGTTGAAAGCTGTCATGGCCAAGTTGATGGCACACCCCCATTGGCAGACCACCTGACAAGTGGTGGTTGCCACATGGCTTTGAGCACCTGCCAAACCTGGTTTAAAAAAAACACTGAGTTGACAACCCAACCAAAATCATTGGACACACCATATGAGGCCATTGTCACCACCCAGGCAATCAGTGACCTCCTCCAGGATTTATATAACTTGGAAGCAGGCGACCAACATCCCATCCCCTTGGAATTGGCAAGATCTTCTTGAAAAACCAGCCAATTATGTCAATCACTGTGGGAACAAAATTTATTGAATGGTGATTTTTTTTGATGAAGCCATTTTTGATCTCCATTCTGGTAGATCTGGTGGATATGCCCCCTCAGGTGCAAATTTTATTTTATTTTATTTTTTTAATTTTAAACTTAAAATTTTATTGATTTATTTATTTTCATTTTTGAGGAACCCTGGCTGTCCTCAGCTTGGTACCAAAGATCAAGAAATTCAATTTAATTGAAGCAATTTCCAAGGATTGATTCATCTATCATGAACTCCTCAATCCCAATGGCACCACGGGTGTAGGTAGTAAGGATTTTTTTTCTTTTACTTTCATCCCTTGCATCCAGACCTCCTCAAGATTTAATCATCATAATGGAAAATTTTCCAATCCATTGTGGGGAGTGAGTTGAAGAATTACCAATGGATTTCCAATAATACACATCAGTTGTGATTGGATTTTGCCCTCCCTACTCACCTTTCCTCAATCCAATCAAATATTACTTCCATTCTCACAAATCATTTTTCCAGGGGAAGGAGCCAAAATTGTGATCTGAATTGGTCCAGCAAATCAAAGCTGGAATTGAAGAGGCCATTACAACAGAAAAAAATTGTTTTTTTTTTCTCATGTTAAAAAATATTTCAGAAACTGTCTTGACATGCAACCTCCTATCACAGGTCCTCTTTTGGCAAATTTCTAAGTCTTTTTAAGTTTTTCCTCCTTTTTTTAATTTTTTTTAATCATTTTATTCCAAAAGAAACCATTTATCTTTCACAAAAAAAAATTGAGATCTTTTTTTAATGTTCATATATGCATGTAAATACACAAAAAAAAGGAAAAATGAAATTCAGCAATAAATCTTATGATTTATCTTTTTCAAAAAGAAAAATGAAGAAAAATTAATAAGTTGATGTGACTGACTTTGATCAATGCCAAAAAAAACTTGGCAAGGTGCTAGAACAATTTGGCCTGGTGCCATTTCAAACTTGGCCTGGCGCCAAAACAGCTTTGCTAGGTGCCACAAGTACTTTAGCAAATTTTTGAAAAACTTGGTTTGGAACCCAAATGGGCTTTACAGACCATACTTGGGGCTATGATGATCTCTGATCTAAAGGTAAGAGAGCTCATTCTGTCAATCAATTTTTTCAGCTTGAGGACTTCTCATAGAAAACTTACTCACTTCCAAATCCATGACACATAGTCTCTGCTGCCCTCCTTCAACCTGGGGGGGGGGTTGATCCTTGCTTGCCCTGTCTATCAAGGTCCAACCTCAATCCAGAAAATCATTCTCCAAGTTTCATGCCACTGGGGCTTGATGCACCATCACTCAACCAACTAGCCCCTTGCAGAAGCCCAGCAAGCCTTCCCAATTTGGTTTTGAAAGCCTTAGGTACTGTTTGGCTTCCAGGTGTATTTGTAACTTTAACTCCCCTGCCCCACCAAATTGAAGCTACAGGGAGTTACAGGGGGGTTAGAGTTACACATACAAAAATGGGGTGTTTGGAAACAAGTGTAAACCCCCATAACTCCATGGAGTGTAAATTTGAGGAAGTTACACCCCCACCAAGACCTTGGCTCAGCAAGTTACAAGGTTTTTTCTTGTAACTTACTGTACCTTTCTGTATTTTCACAGAAATTTGTCTAAGTCCATGTTTGGAATCATCTCAACATCCACCTCCATCTCCACCTCCACCTCCACCCAATCCCACCATGACCATAACAAGCCCCCCCAGCCCCCCCCCTTCCTCCACCACCACCCCAATGCTTATTTCCAAAAACATGGCCCTCTCACCATCCAATCTGGAGAACATGACCCTCTCACCGTCCAATCCAGCCCACCAATCCCTTATCTCAACCCTTGATTCTAATCCTGGCCCCCATTTTGTGTGCAAGTTTTCAACCTGTTCTGAAGCTAAAAACTGGGTATTGATTGAAATCCTCAAGGAGCAGCAACAGATGGCTCCTAGCACCCTCAATGGCTTCAAGGGGATGGCGTGGAATTCTGCTGCAGAAGCACTTGCAGTTTCCAAGATTAGCAATGGCTTCAATCCCAAGGATGCAACCACCTGTTGCAGTTGGTCTAATGCAGTTAGTTTTTTTTGTTAATATATATATATATACTAATTTTGGGCTCTTAATCATACCTTAAAAAGCAATATGTTCAGGTAAGGAAAATTTTGGATCTATTGGGCGCTGGCTGGAACAGAGCTCTTCAAAAAATTGTACTCCCCAAGGTTGTCTGGAATGAGCTGGCAACCAACCCCAGCACAAATGGCAAGGAATTGTTGCAATGGAAGTTGCACTTTCCCACTCTATGAAGAGCTTTCCAACCTGATGGAGGGCCGCATGGCCATTTCAAACTCTCCTTCCAAGCCAATCCCCCACCCAACCAATTCACAAGTTACAACTGCCACACCCGCAAGCAAAGCATCCAAAAGGCATCTTGAGTGGAGTCCAAGCCCTCCTCCAGCCAGGAAGCACAAATGGCAAGGATTGCAAGGCCAACCCCCCAAGTTCATCAGCTGATTAGTAGAATTTTTTGATCACATAGTCCAGACACTTGCCAATCCTCCCCCCCCCCCTCAGCTTATTCCAACTTTCTGCGCATGGGCAATCTCCCTCCTTCAAGAGCAAGGCAAGATGATTGACAATGAAGTGTATCAGGCCATCTGGATCTTAAAATTGCCCAAATCGGCAGAGATATATGTCTCTCTCACCCTAGAGCAGCGTAATGTGTGGTTGAGAATGGAGATGGAGAGGTCTTAGAACTTCCTCTCCATCTTTCATCCATTCCCAACATAGATCAAATGCTTTGAACCCCATTCTGGTGGTTCATTGCTACATTCTTTTTAACTTTTTTTTCTTGTTTTTTTCACATCTCTTTTCTTTTGGATCTTTGTTGTCATTTTTTTTTTTGATCTGATCCATCTCTGTGTGTGATTTTTGTTTCCTGTATTTACTTCATGAGTATGATCTTTTTGATTTTTTAAATGGCAATTTATTTTTACCACTTTGGATTTTTAATTGCTCCGCTAGAGTGTTAATTCCTGATTTGACAGGAAGTTGATATCTGGTGGTGTTGAGAGGAAGTTGAGATGTGGTGGACTTTGGTGGAAGTATGAGTAGCAAAAATATTTTTTTAGAGAGATTATTCTGTGTAATGAAATATAAGATGTGTACTACTATCCAAGGATTTATGAAATAATATTTAAAAGGAATATTAATTCATCTGATTGATAAAATATTAATCCAACTGATTAACATCTGATCCTTGAAATATTAATCCATCTGATTATTGAAATATTAATCCATTTGATTGAAAAAATATCAACAAAATAGTGCCCAAAATATTAAAAAATACTGCCTGGGAATGAGGAATATAATATCATGGCTATTCACTCAAGCCATGGTTATCTTGAGGATGACACTCAAAATTTATACCCCCAAGAGTTCCTCAATTCATTATTCCTTCCAAAAAATTCTCCTCAGAACCAACAATTCACAAGTTCAGAAAATTCCAAATATCATTCTTTTCAAGATCAAGCTTTCAACATGGGCAGTTATATTTTGAATTTGCAATTTTTTGATCCAGAAGTTCAACATGGGTAGTGGTTGAAAATAAAACTAAACTAAAAACATTATTTCATTTGAAACTGATAAGATTTCCATGATATATAGTTTGTTTTAATTGCTTGTCTTTTTGAAATAATTGAACAATTTTTCATGTAATTATTCTTTTTTAATCTGTTTCCCAAAATATTCACTTGATTGAAATTAATATGTAATCGTTTGTTTACTTGAACACTCTTTTAATAAAGTATTGAACCATGTAATAAAATATAAAATGTGAACTAAATATATTTAATTTACTTTGCTTCATTCAATGAATAACTATGCCTTTGTCTATGCCTCATCAGCTTCACATCGTCAGACCACATTTGTTGGGAAATTTGATTCCTGAGTTGGGAAGCTCTTGATGATTCTTGTTGACTTATGCCTGTGGCATGCAATGAGGATTGGGATTGTGTGTATAAGTTGTCATACAACTCATCATCATTTTGATCATTTTGATCATCTTGACAATCCAGGTTGCTGGGGTCTTCCTTTCTGATTAAGTTGTGGATGAGGGCCATCACCACAACAACCTTGACCTGAATCTGGATAGGATACCTACATCCCCCGGAAAACACTGCAAACCTTCTTTTAACTACTCCAAAGATTTTCTCTATAACATTCCTGGCACTGGAATGCCTCAGATTAAATAATTTGTGGTAATTCTTTGGCCTGGGAACCAATATCACATAATAACCAAAATCAAAATCAGCATCATTTTTGATGTTGTAAAATTGAATGTAAATGAATACCTTAAATCAGCATGAGTTTCCCAATCCTTCAGGTGATACCTGGTATTCCTATATGGTACCAAGCAGGAATCATTCAATGCAAATCCTGCATCCCCTAACAAGAATTTACCCCGTGGAAACCTGAAAAACCTCTGCCTAGCTTAATCCCATAGTCTAGCATCAGCACAGCTTCCTTCCCAGCCAGGCATAATAAATGTAAATTTCAAATTGAAATCACATATAGCCAAATCGGTGTCCCCGGTTACAGTTACAAAACCGAGCACAGTTCGGCGGCCGGTACCGGAACTGTAACTCGCCGGTACAGTTACGAATCCGCCCATGGGCGGATTTGTAACTCGTAACCTACAGCTACAGTTACACGCGGCAGCCGAACGCACCCTTAAGCAGTTGAGATGGACTCTGGGATGCAGCACCCATTAGCTGCGTGATTTGCCCATAATAACCATCAAACCATAACATGTACTTCTGACCATCATACACTCAATCAACTCCTCCAGCCTTGCTGGCAAACCGACATCCCACGTAATGATCACATCGAGTTTCTACGAAGTACCAACATTTTGTTAATTTGTTACATTCTGCTTGACCATCATGATCATCTGACCCAAACCACTAGAGCACCATTGCTTGTATAAACCCATCCACAACTATTCCAAGATTAACTCCATAGACCGAGCCCACATCTTCTTTAGTAAATTTGGGGACTTTGGTCTGAGTTATCTCGAGATGAACCTAGGTCACAGTCATGTTTCCTTTGAGTAAAATTAAGTATACAAGATGGTCAAGCGGTTGCGTTGGCCATTCAGTTGCAAGCATTAGCTTCAGACTACCGACCAATTTTGGATAGGGGCCGGTGTTTAGGGTTTTTAGAAATACAAACAGAAATTAGACATCTGATGCAGATTCGTCTTTGGGCTTGAGCCATGGAAGCAAGAATTTGTTTGATTTTAAAACTGAGAGGAGGTATTTTGATTCGGTAACTTCCAGATCCCAAGGTATGTTATCGCATGATCTGACATCGATAAAAGTTGAGATATGGTTGGATGATGTGAAGCTGAACGTAGAGAGCTTCCAGAAGGATGGAGTACGGAGATAGATGGGGTAGATGAGTCGCCTGTTGATTCACGAAATGGATTTTAAGTCATGAAACTCCTCGGAGGTTGTGGGGCGACTTAAGAGGCGTTAATGGTCGTGGCCCGATCAATCTGTTGGATGTAAGCCTACGGGGACAAAACACAGGTTGAGCATCACGAGTAAAAAAATATATATATCACAATCAACTGAAAGGGTATGTGTATACCTTTCGGAATGGGTTATTTTCAGTTTCACAGGACCGATTGAGTGGAGTCCACTTGGGTTCATCCTTGGGTGATTCGAAACGAAAGAGAGAGAGAAAATAGCCATGAGCAAAATGATCACCAAGGAAACCACCAGAGTGAGTGTCAAACGTCACAAGTCTTGTACCTTAAACAACCTCATCGCTTTGATGTAATTGTTCTCATCTACGGTGAATCGATGGAATATTCCTGAATGGGTTCGCAAGAAAGTTGAGTCAGATGGGTAGGATCAAGATAGTCGCCAGAAAATGAAGATGAGAATCGATAGGAAATGATATGATTGCAATCGTACCAGGCGGAAGAACCAAAAGATCATTCTTCTCTACCTTGATTCGAATCCAACGCTGGTCGGTTCGGTCTAATGATCCATTGGAGATGGATAACAACAGCCGACGATTGGAATCAGTTCGGTAGTGTCTCAAAAGTAAAAAGTCAAGTGGTGGGAGAAGACATTCCGACACACCTCTGACGTCAAAGTAGCCACTACCTTCCAAGATCCATCGGATCTCTTCATCTGTGGTGTCGATGAATCTCAAGTCATTCTGAATGCACGGATGGACCGATGGATAGATCTAGTAGAGTGGAAGTAGATCGCTAGGTTTACCCTCATGTAGATGTTCCTCAAAAAAAATCCCAAGTTTCTCTTGATAGATGTCACCCTGTAAGAAGCATCCTAGTCTGCCGTGAGCTTGAAGGCCGAGTATACGTTCGATCGCATGCTCTCCAGGTTCGATTTGTTGTTGATAGCCATGTTTTGATTGATGATTTGTGATCCAAATGGAGTGAGACTTACCATGGCTTGAGGACTACAGACCAGTTGATCGCGGTTTTTATAATCCCGCTCGATAGCCAAGGAGTTAACTTGATCGATCGATTCGATGGACCAGTAAAGAACCCCTAATTGGTTCAATTGATCGATCGAGACGGACTCGTTGGAAGCATGCTCCTCCTGTGGGGGGATGTTGGGGTCCTTGACGTGGATCGGGTGTTAGTTAGCGTGGATGGAGCTGAGGAAGGAAGGCAGCTGAGCTTCAGTCTCCCAGGCTCATCTTCATGATGGTGGCCTCACCTCGGAGTAAATGTAAGCCCTCATCGTGCGACCGATTCTTTCTGAGTGTTCTTCTTGCGATCTGAGTCCCAACTTCAGGGCCTTGGTTGATATCGTTTGTTGATGGGAACCAAGCAGGATATACCGGCGGTATGTATTGTAGCTGGTGTCCTGCTATTCTGTGGATGAAGGCATGCGCACGCTCGGGCAAGCGTGTGGGGTGGGTGGGGCATACATGCGCACGCACCCCCGAAGCGGTGACCGCCCCCGCCCTCGGCTTCCGGGTTCCGGGTGCTGCCTGGCTGGTTCTTGTTCCTCCCCTGCCTCCTCGAGGGTGGCCGGACTCGGTTCACTCACCACCCAGCACCGCCCGCCCATCGACTGCCGACTCGCTGGTCATCGCGCTTCGAGTGATACTTACAAAACCAAGCTTGAGCTTCGATCTCCCAGGAAGCATGTTCGGAAACGTAAGTCTTCTCTGACAAACTCAATCGACTATCAACGATGCTCACACGATGATCTTCTATCTTCGAACGACTCGCTACATAGTATATCAGATCCATGCCTCGGCTCAATGACGTCGAGGAGAGGAAATCCAAGTCCCTCAAACCAGGTCCCGCCCAGGTGAAACCCAAGTATACCAGGGGGACCACCAGCTCTGGTAAAGCCTCGAGCTCGACGCGTTGTCAAAAATGTGAAAGTTTTGGGTCAGCTAGAGTCTATCATCACTCCCTGGAACACCACCCGTTCAAACTCGAGCTCATCATCACTTTCACTTTGCATTTCTCCAAAAAAAAACCAAAAAAACAGGCACTTTACCTACGATGTAAGCAGATCAATGGTTGACTCCCATGATCAGTACAAACTTATCCGCTTGTCATCCTCGCATCGTTCATTGTAGTGTCCCGCAACTCACGCACCTTACAAAGCCCGTCCTTCACGAACCCAACAACTACTCAACCCCAAGATTGCCCGTGACGCACCGTCGGTTGAGATCCCAGAGGAGTTTTTGAGCAAAAAGGGAATCGCCGAGAAAATCTTGGCGGCTAACGAGCTCAAGAGAAAAGAGGCCCAATCCACTGTAACGGTCGCAAAAACTTCGAAATCGCGTCCATCTGCAAAGTCAGTAGTCAATCCTTCATCGTCTGTATCACTCCAGAATATTGCTTCTCACCGAAAATCCATTGCACTAAAACAAAATAACCTTGGACACAGGAAACCCCAATCCAGCGTCAGCTCAGACACCTCCTCATCCAGTAACTCAGATTCAGATTCGGAATCCGACTCGACCTCGGATTCCGATTCGGATTCGGACTCGAGCTCGAGCTGTTCGACTACTTCCTCCTCATCTTCCATGTCATCGGATGATTCCAGCTCCGGTAGTTCCTCCTCAGCTTCTGCATCAAGCGCTTCATCCAGGCCCCTCCCCAAACGCGTCAAACGACATTCCAATTCCCCGCTCCAAAGAATAAAATCTTCGACTCCCCCTCGCCACCATCGCCATCGTCCTCGTCCAAGATCCCATTCACCAAACTCAGACAACTCGCGAACTCCTCCTAGCCCTAGAGGCGATTCTCCTCCGCGCCGACACCGTGACCGCTCTAGGTCCCCCCGTCGGAAGGTAGCTACATCACGTCGCTCAATCAGCCCATCGAGACGAAGATCACCGCCCAGGCAAGGTCGACGTTCAAGGTCACCCCCTCACAAACCAGTCCGGTCACCGACTGCCGCAAGTCCTCAGCAACATCATCGATCATCTCGTCATCGTGATCGTGATCGTTCCTGGTCCCCGCGGAAATCGACCTCTCAAACTCCACCGAGCCCCAGGCCAAAGCACACTTCACGTCGCGATCAGGATCGCTCAAGGTCTCGAACTCCACCCAGTTGCGGGCGCCGGGATTCTTCGCATCGACGCGATCGTCGCTCGAGGTCTCCAGTCCGGAGACCGATCGGCTCCCGAAATTCACCCAGCCCCCGACGAAGATTGAGGTCGAGCAGTCGTTCACCCCCCAACTACAATCGGCGACCAGCCCCTCGATACGATAGGCAATCCTCCAGAGAGCGCTATCGGAGGTCTGATACTAAGTTCGGCAAACAACGAGTTCCAGAAGCTGATGCTCATGACTGAGTTACTCCCAATCACAAGGTGAGTTTCTGGAGCCTAATCCAGTCAGTGTGACCGATCTTCATTTGCCCATGTGTTGAATTCATCGCTCCAATACACGTTTAGTTTCCCGGTTGGTTGGTTTGAAAGTTGCCCGTTCACTATTAATTCCTGGACTGAATCACGCCTTTTTCGCTGAATTCCGTCGGACCTCTCAAGATGTCGAAGAGCACACGGCTAGGTTTTATCACGAATGCTGGAAGGGAGTAGGAAGATCGCGGAGTATTGTGAATAGCAACCCCGTACATCGGTCGATTGGTTCATTCAGCACTATTTTCGTTGATGGGCTGCTTGAGCATCGATTCTTTTCACTTGGATTTCAAATGATGACAGCACAGAAAAAAAAACAGCGGAGATGAACGCGTTCCCTAAATCTTGAGATCTCGAGAAGCATTGTGGTGGCTTTAAGCTACGAGCTGTGCCACTCCATCTATGGCTTGATCAAAGTGTTTGTATAGTGGTGTATCGCCGGTAGGGGTGGATGCCAAGAAAGCTCACGTTTGATTTACAGAATCAGCGAGCCATCTTTTCAATTATTTTAGGAATGAAGGAGGAAGCGATCTGAGAAACATACCACCCTAAATACATGGTTAACTTACGCATCCTTTTGGGTTTTGAAAGAAAGTTGTTGAAAGATGTTATCAGAAACCAATGCTTTGAGCCGCTGCAAACGACGCTGGCTCGATTTCATGATGGTTCCTAGAACCCCAGGGTCCTTGCTCTCCAGGCCATTTCCTGAGCCGATGGAGGCAATAGGGTCAGGACTGAGACGCACTCATGATTTTATACCACACTTAGATGGAAGGATTGATCGTGAACATGAAGGATGAGCTTACAAGTTAAGGTGAACGTAAGCCAGCTCAAGCCTCGAAACGTAGTCTTACCATCAATATCATAGCCTGCGAAAACCCGCGCAGGTTGGACGGTTCGGCCAAGCAGTCTATCCAACGAGTGAGGCTAGAAACCGATCCATGGGATGCAGAATCCTGCCATGGATCAACATGGCTGCTTCTTGAAGCGGATGGTCTTGTTGGATCATGAGCCTGAAGTCAAGGAAGGGCAGGGGGGGGAGAAAGTGAATGGTGGGTGGGCAGGATGATGCTGACTCAAAATCTTGAATTATGAGGAGTGGTCACCATCACCCTAAGCTGATCATGAGTTGGTTTAAAGGCATCCGGTCTGGCCCGTTCCTGGATATCCTACGCCTGCTCAAGATGTCGACCGATGAGGGGTTTCTTGTTTGCTACCCATGATTCGGGACCGTTTGGGAGAAAAAGTGCCATGATTCAAAGTGATCCGATCGGTCTGAAGAGTGATCAAAGAGATCGGACTGGAGGGGGGGGGTGGGGGGAGCATACGAGATCTGTTTCCAGGTTTCAACACTAATCAAAGATCGTTGAAAAGAAATTCGAAAACTAGTGTGCTATTGATCAGGTCGTAGTGGTTTCTTAAACGTTTGGTATGGTTTGAAAATTTGAAACTCCCGGAGAAAGTCGAGGTGAGTATCGTTGACTTTTGAGCTAGAGGTAAATGTGGGTTAGTTGAGTAGATCAAGTTTTCATGGGGGGGAATGCCCACCCCCTTTAACTTTATAGGTGATTGAAGATTAGTTGAGCATGGTGCAAAAGATATAACCAACATAGGAAAGAGTCTCAAAGGTAGTCTGAAAGGAATCTTGAAGCCTGAGCTACTTGGTTTGAGGTTCAAATGGTCTTTCGGAAATAAAAAAAAAATTGAATGTAATAATTTCAGTGAAATAAATTCAAGAAAGTGTGGAATTGACTATTCCCTACTCTGGTGTCTGGGTAATGACTCAGTCTTCTTCTAATTACATATGTCTTCTGAAATAACGATAGCTTTCTCCACAATAACAATAGACTTCTCTTCACTCTAGAACACATGCTACACTGACTAGAACATACCTCCCTCCACACACACACCCGCTCCCTCCTCCTCCTCCTCCTCCTCCTCCTCCCCCTCCTCCCCCTCCTCCCCCTCCCCCTCCTCCTCCTCCTCCTCCTCCCTTGTTGTATACTATTTACATCCTAAGAAGAGAAAGCCAACAAAAGATGCTAGAAACCACCTTTCCATTCTTATTCTCCCTAATAATGCACCTCTGCAATTCACTACACCCAATCCACTAGAAGGATCTACCTATCCCTGATTTGTTTGCATGTACTAACAACCAATGGTTAGCCATCTCCAACATTGTACTTGATGATCCATCTTGTCATGCCTTCCTTGGTAGATCCACATCAATATTCTGCATTTCATAATCCTCAACTTTCCTACCCATTCTCCCAACAATAGCTTGCTGATCATTTATCCATCCCAAACCCCCTAGTAAGCCTTTTGCTCCATTAGCTTCATTGTCCAGTTTCATACTTCCCCATGTCCATGCCCCATAGCTCCATTCACAACTGCTACCCTCTGGAATCCACAACTGCTAATCTCTGCAGAACAATCCTACCATTCTTCTCTTAACTGAAACATCTCCCTGTAGCCTTTGCATCCTTCTTCTACCAATTCCCATAAATAACTGCCACACTGGGAAAGGAAGTGTTCTTTTTTGATTGAGGTAAAACCTCTGGTGTGAGAAGTAGAGCACAAATAAATTTTTCCTACAGGTTTTGATAAATGGGCAGACAAGTAATGTAGTTTAAATGCATATGATAATGAATTTTGTCCAAGAAGTTTACTTCTTCCTTGATGCCAGGAAAAAAATGACAACTGAGATTAACAAAAATTTAATGCTATTGCAAATGAGGTGGTAAGGAAAGTAATTCTAATGTATGCAGATCATTAAAACAGATTTACTCAAAGGTGTTGGTGGTAAATGAAAAGGTAACATGATTAAAGTGAACCAAATGATTAAATTCTGTTGAGTTTAAAGTAGATTCTCTCTTTTCCTTGCAGATAATATTGATTTTAGAAAGCACTTAGTGGTTAGGATTCTTTTGATTTGGTTTCACACTTTGAACTTTGAGATGAAATCCTCAGAATGAGAAGGAAAATTTTGAAATTGAATCTATGACAATAGAAATTGAATTTTTAATTATGAGAGTTTCCCAGGTATTGATACTTCTGGCTCATGGAAGCTTTGAGGAGAAATTCACCATTTATCAACCAATCTAAACCAAGTCTCATTAAAGAGTATCCTAATACTAGAAACCATCAATTCCAGTAACTTGGTAATAACTAGTTATGGCTTTGCTATTTTTTTCTTTTTTTTGTATGAAATGCCTCAATTTCTGTAAATTCTAAAATCCTAGCACTTCAGAGAAATTCATTGGAAAAAAAAAGAAAAAGAAAATTGTGGGTTGGTAAAGTGACATTTTTTTCTTTAACCATCAGTTGATTCCTGTGTTCCTCCAGATACGGAAGCATTCTAAATTTATCCTCAGACTATTCAAAATATTTTGAGGATTGTTAGTTGGAAACCTCCACTTCCAGGTATCAATCTCATTCTTGAACAAAATAAATTGTTCAGTATGATAGCTATTAATGAAGAGAAAGAAGAAAAATGAAAGACAAACAAAATGGGTCTAATAAATCATTTTTATATAGTCTTCCCAAGGTTTCAAAGATACTTTAAAGAAATAGCACCATCACCTCCTCTTAATATTGGCTTCAGTTAGGTAGATAGTTCCAGAAAACCCTTTTTAATGGTTTGAGTTGAAAAATAAATCAAGGGAAAGGAGAACTGTCATTGTAGCCAAAAAAATCTTGGGGAAAAGTCAAAGATTGATTGGAATTGATAACACTAATCAAGATTTATTTTTGAATTTTTCAAGAATATTTAGGAAAAGAATATTGGAGCCAGTTCAAAATAATAATAATAATAATAATAATAATAATAATAATAATAATAATAATAATAATAATAATAATAATAATAATATATAATAATAATAATAATAATAATAATAATAATAATAATAATAATAATAATAATAATAATAATAATAATAATAATAATAATAATAATAATAATAATAATAATAATAATAATAATAATAATAATAATAATAATAATAATAATAATAATAATAATAATAATAATAATAATAATAATAATAATAATAATAATAATAATAATAATAATAATAATAATAATAATAATAATAATAATAATAATAATAATAATAATAATAATAATAATAATAATAATAATAATAATAATAATAATAATAATAATAATAATAATAATAATAATAATAATAATAATAATAATAATAATAATAATAATAATAATAATAATAATAATAATAATAATAATAATAATAATAATAATAATAATAATAATAATAATAATAATAATAATAATAATAATAATAATAATAATAATAAATAATAATAATAATAATAATAATAATAATAATAATAATAATAATAATAATAATAATAATAATAATAATAATAATAATAATAATAATAATAATAATAATAATAATAATAATAATAATAATAATAATAATAATAATAATAATAATAATAATAATAATAATAATAATAATAATAATAATAATAATAATAATAATAATAATAATAATAATAATAATAATAATAATAATAATAATAATAATAATAATAATAATAATAATAATAATAATAATAATAATAATAATAATAATAATAATAATAATAATAATAATAATAATAAAAGGTGAAGATTAGTTTAGAATTGAAGAAGGATGGGGCAAGAAATTAGAGGAATTTTCAAGTTTATACATTGAATATCTCTCCAAAGAAAACCTGATGAATCAATTTCAAATTAAAGGAATTTATTGGTTTAAAAGAAGAGTAAATTATCTAAAATTTCAAATAATTGATTGAGGAATAAAATCATAAACTGGAAGGAGCTTAAAATACTATAAAAGAAACATGTTTTTTATTTATTTTTTATAGATGTATTTAAGACATTTTTCTTATACTGTTCTTCTAGTGAATTTTTTGAAATTTTGATTTTACAGTGGCATTATTTCAATTAGATTCCAAGATTCCATAAAATATGAATTTAAAATAAATTAAAAAAAATAAATGAATATTCAGAATATTTCAAGAGAAGTTGAGAAGAAGATGAAAGGAAGGAATCATTTTGATTTTTTTTGAGAATGTTTGAGAGTTCAATTCAACTAGGAAACTCAAACAGATTCATTATTTTAGTTGAAGATTCTGACCTGGTTTGAAAGAGGTTTTATCCTCTCCAGAATTACATCCAGTACATTCAAAAAGGTACTCTAGGTTTCCTCCCATTAAATCCAAAAAGGTAGTCTATTTTTACTTTATGCATTATTGAATCAATAATCAAACTTAATTCCCACTCCAGTTGATCTTCAATAATAACAGTTAGAAGGGGTCAATGATTTTTTACCATATACAAGCCCAAAGGGGTTTGAGTAGAGACATTTAAAATACTGGGGGGATATTTTTCCATTTCAAGGCAAGAGAAATTTTGTGAGTTTTTTGTTTTTCAAAATTACTGCTTTTTTTTGAAATTTCAATTTGTTTTTCTTGGAGAGATGCCTCTTAGGTATATTTTGAATGGATCTTGAAAGAATGTAGCCAGGAATCTTGAAATAATGAAGAAAGACACTATCTTCAAAGTTCCATTTAGATTAGGGTGTATCAGAGTTAGCCCACCCACTGTGGTGGCATTTAATGGCCTTGGGATCTGGAACTGTGTTGTGGGTGCAGGCTGGGCTCAGCATCAAGTGTGCAGCTGGCTCAGAAATATCTGCAGATAGCTCAGGATCTGGTGCCCATCCAGCTCAGCATTGACTGTGGCCCATCCACAATCTTTGCAAAGGATGCAAACCAAGAATGAAGCAAATCTGGTTGGTTTTGGGGAGGAGCTCTTTTGGAAAACGTAGGCAGGGGACATTTGCATGGGGCTATATGGAGGAGGGAAACCTAAGGCAACCACCAAGTGGATACAAGCAGAGAGGGGGGGCTCCAAGTAGGTGGTGGGGAGGCTGCACCATGAGAAGGACAAACCCAGGCAAATGTAGTGGTGGGTGGGTGGTTAGGGTTGTAGAGGGTGGTACTTAGGGTTATTTTCTTATTTATTAGTATATCCGGTTTAGAGTTGAGGGGGGGGGTTCCTATACCTCACCCTCAAATACAAGTTTTAGATAGACCATAGCATACAGAGTTGAGCTCCCACTAAGACTGGATTGGAAGGAAGGATATTTTTCAAGCTCTCTAATTTTTATTACTTATTTATTTACTCTACTCTCTCTCCAATAGTTGGTTGAAAAAAGCGCTCTACTCCTTAAAGATGCTCGGGACCAATGACCTCCGCACTGAGGAAAGCTTTAAAGGGGTGCTCTCCTCTTGTTTCCACACCACCATTTTTTTACTGGCGGGTTTCAGCAAAATACCCCAATTTCTAACACACAATTAAAAATAATAATAAAAAAAAACTTATTTCACATTGGAATTTTCAGAGTTAACTGAAAATAAATTGGTTTTTTCAGATAAAGTATTTAAAGGTTTTTTCAAACTCAACCACAAATCAGTCCAGATCATACATCCCTGTTTTCCCACCCCCTCCACCTCCAAACTCATTGGAACAATCTGATTCCTCACTCTCATCACTTTATTGCTCTCATCACTTCATCACTTTCATCACCTCATCACTCTCCTCACTTCATGACCCTCATAACTTTATTGCTCTTATCACTTCATTGCTTTCATCTATTCATTTCCATCCTCATCACTTCATTGGTCTTATCATTCACTTCATTGGTCTTATCATTTAATTTCTCTTACTCTTTTCAAATGGCCCCTCATCAAGTCTGCCCCTGCAAGTCCACACAAAAATCCAATCCATCCAAGAAAAACTTGCCAAGGAACTCAGCAGCAAACAATCCTCACCCATCACCTTCCAAATTCTGAAGTCAGCTGAAGCTAGCTGATCAAATAATCCTGGTAAACTGGCTAAAAATTCCCTCCAACTAAAACACTTGCTTTGGATCCAAACTGAAACACAAGTTGGCCAACCTCCATCATCTAAGCTAACGGTTATCTCCTGATGGCCAATGAGCTCAAGGATAAAACAAAATGTATGCTGGATCTTTCATCAAAACATATGAGGGAGCAATTAAAGAACTATCAAGCCAAGTGAAAAGTACAAAAAGGCCCACTCAATATCAATCTCCACTGGCTTTGGTATCACCAACTCTGATAAAGCCAAGGGAACCCACTTGGTGGTTGGTAAGTTGGACTCAATTTTTCCTATTTTTGTCCAATCATCTCCCATCCACATACTTTGATTGGGGTGAGGATCAAGATGGATTCAATTCATTGTATAAAATTTTGAGGGATGCAAGCACTATTCTTGCCATTTCTCTTGATGTTTTTAAAACCATCTCCTCCCATAATGTTCTCTCCCATCCACAAACTTTTATTGGGGTGAGGATCAAGAGTGATTTGATTTATTTTGCAACATTTTGAGGGTTGTGGGAGAAGAATTGGTGTTGCAGAAAAAGGATGGGTGTGGAAATAAAAAGGGCTCAAATTTGATGTTGCATTGCATAGATTAAAAAAATAAAAATAAAAAACCATTGTAATTTGAGGGATCTTGAAAACTCTGGGCTTTGAAGAAGTGCACCCAGAATTGATTGACCAGATTGAACTTGAACCAACAAAGTTCCAAGGATTTTATGGTTGTTAGGCTTCTATAGATCAGGGCCAGATGGCTGATCAGTAGCAAGTTGAAAAATAATTTGAATGATTCCAAGATGGTGATGACCAAGTAGATCATCCTCTGCTTGGTACAAATCAAGCAGTAAAATAGTTGAATTTTTTGAATGCTTGAGATTATCAGGGAAATAAGGCTGTAGAACAAGGTAGATTGTAAGAATTTAAAGACTTGAATTGGATGTAATGAGTTTAGATTAAAGATAAAGGTGGATTGAGATGAGTTTGAATCATTAATTTCATGATTTTTTTATTTTCTAGAGAAAGAATCACAGAAATAGTTTATGTAGGAATAGCCCAAGGAACAATGGGTGAACACATCACAACAAACACATATACTAGTGACAGGAACAATTATGCTGAAAATTTTTTTGGTTAGAGCATTGCTTCAGTCACTATTGGGTCCAATTTTACAACATAGAGAGAGCTATTAGGCTGGATGGATGGGTTGGGGGTGTTGGGAGTATAAGTGGAAACTGCAGGGGGTGCTGAGGGGGGATGGCAGCTGGAATCATGGGGGGAGCAGGGACAAGGTTGGAGTCAACCACAGGTGGGTCAGGAAAGTCCAATGACCTTTTTGCTGGGATGCTGGAGGAACTAGTTTCCTTTCTGAAGCAACAGAAGCAGAAAGGGCAGAAGACATGTTAATTTTTGAGATTGATGGTTTTTTTTTTCTCTTAACTTCAAGTCAAGTTGTGTTGCTTGATGGGAAAAGGAAGCTTTGGTGAACAAAATGATACAAAAATTGGCACCCAAAAAGGGCAACCCTGAAGTATGCCTAAGTTTTTGCAGGTGAAGGAAGGAGTTGAGCTCAGAAGGAACTCAAGAATTGACAACCAGGAGTTAAAGATTTGACCTGGTGAGCTTTCTGATTTGCTAGACCAATGGGGGCAGGCAATTTTTCCATCTTGAGGATGCAAGTATTGCACCTTACACAATGGTGAGACCTTGGGGATTTGAAGCCCTTGAACTATTGACAGTACTTCTGAGGAGGATGAAGATCTCTCAAGTTGGACGGAGAGTCTAAGAAGGAAGTGATCTTGTTCAAAAAGAACCAATAGATTGGATTATGATTAAACTTGGATCCTAACCTCTCAATCTTGGAACAAATCCAACATCAAAATTATCTAGCGCTCGGATGATTCCTAGGTTTGGAGTGCTGGAGGTGGTTGAGGATGGATTTGAAGTGAGATATGAGTGGATGATTGGATCCAGCTCTAAAGGGGGGAGTAGCCAATGAAGGATTCTGGTTTGAGATTGAAAAGGAATTGGATAATTCATACAAACCTTTTCAAACCTTGATGACCAACCTGAAAGCATCCTCATTGGTGTAGCCATGCCTCCAAATTTTTGTTTGTACACCAAAAAGATCATAAGTGAGGGGCTGATCACCGCCTTCCTTCATCGAATTGGATTGGGTGGCCAAACCTTGGGATGATTGGAAAACAGTGGAATCACTGAGGTTAGGAGATGAAATCAAACCTAATATTTGTTTGTGACTGGATGGGGAGGGGGTTTTACAGTTATTGAGATCATTATAGTCAAGATTTTGGATGAAAGTCAATGTTTATCAGGCGAGGGGTTTCAAACTAGAAGATGGTGGAGCAGTGGATAGTTTGAGAGGGAGATCAACCTCTGAGGATTTCATGAGCCAAAAAAGGTCACTCAAAAATCTATTGAGCCCCTCACCCGCTCCACCACCACTGCTAGCCCAAAGTTGAGGTATCATTGTAACCCAGTTTGGATGGACCAGACTTGGAAGACAGGAGGATGAATAAGAGCTAGAAAAATCTTGAGATGAGTTTTTATTCAGGTGGTACTTTGGGATGAGATGGTTGATTGGTTTGGAGACAGGGAAAGCTGAATATTTGATTATCAGTTCTTCATTCAGGGAGGAAGATAGATTATGATGGAGATGATGATTATTACTATTGCTATTGCTATTGGTACAATGAATATGATGATGTTGATGGTTGAGATGGTTAGGATTCAGATTATGGTTGGATTAATTAACATCCAAGGTAGTTGAGAAGAAGGATGAGATTTTATCAGATGATGAGAAATTTTTACATTCATTTTTTGATCTTAGATTCTTGAGAGGAGGATGAACCATTCCCCGCAGAAAAAAAATAAAAAAAAACACAAGTCAGCTTAGGATTCTTGGTTGAAAAACAAAAAAAACAACTGTGATGTGATTGTTTACTTATTTAAAAACAGAATGTTACTCATCATTGATTGGAAATTTTGAGAAAGACAGTGATGTGATTTTGGGTGATAAGATGATGATGGGATGTGTGTGAAGAAATTGAGCTGAGATTTGTGTGAAGCAATGGAGATGTGATTGGTATGGATTTTCTGATGTGGAGGTGTGGATTGGTGTTTTGCATGCAATGGATGGTGGATGGATTGACGCATAAATGGTGGATTTCATGTTTTAAATCTGCCATTTGCATGAAACACACCATTTTGAAACACACCAGTTAGGGGGTATGTGTATTTCAGAAACCTGCCATTAAAATGGTAGGTTTGTTTAAAAGAAAATGATGAGTTTGCTAACTCTGATAAGCCGTGTTAATTGGGTTTAAGTTTTCCAGCTTTCTCTTTGTGAATCATATCAGTAACTTTTAGTTTATTATGAATTTGCTTTTCAAATATTTCAATTTTAGAAATAGAATTATTTTCAGTTTTCAAATTTTGGACATGAAAATAATTTTTAGAAGTAAAAAAATAATTTTTAGAAGTAAAAAAAATTCAAATTTTGTTCAAGTGTCAATTTTCAGTTGAGGAATGAGTGTAGTTATTTCATGCAAATTTGAGTAATGCTAACTAATATATATGGTTTCCTTGTTGATATTTCATTGATTAAAGGATAAATTTTTAAGATTTGGTTGATTCATTATGATAATTCTTTTATGAATTATAAAAATTCTATAAATTCTAATTTATCTTTGATCTTTGGCAGATTGATGTCCAGCAATGTGATAAAAATCAAATGCTAAAGTTTCTGAAAACATTTTCTGTCAAGCCATTTTTTGAGAATAAATTTTATAGGAATCTCTGGTTTAAAATATTTCCAATCTATATTTGAAGCTATCTCCATTCTTCAGCCAAGGTTATTGGTGCACAGTCACTGTGCAGTGTAGCTTGGTTGAAGCTTTACCTAAGCTTGGTTGGAGCTTTTCCCAAGCTTGTTCATAGATTGCACCTGAGATCCTTGGTGGAACTTGCTAGAAAGTGCCATCAGAAATTTTTGTGGTTATATTCAATCTAAATATTTAGATGATAATCTTCTAGATAAAATAAAATGGCTTCTTTTTGGGCTGGACTTCATGTGCTTTGATTGTTATAATGATTGAAATTTGTAGTTTTATTTTTGAGTGTTTTAAATATGGTTGGTTTTTTGTGGAATCCTATTTTATTCCCAACTTTTAGGATGCCACTCTTGCATCCAATATTTTTTTCAACCTTCTCATCTGGGAAAAGCACAAATTTTACATTCAGGGTGGATCAAAGGAGCATTCTCCCCAAATTTTGGGGGAAATAAAGTAAGATTTATATCAAAGAGTAAACTTATGTCTCTTTATTTCATTTCTATTTTCCAGTTCTTCCCATTTACTGCTTGACTTCTTTACCAATCCTTTCCCTTCTTCAAAAAATTCAAAAATGTTCTTTTTCAACAAAAATAAATAAATCCAAATTATAAAATGAAATTTTTGATCAGAAATTTGAGTTCTTTTCAAAATCTCAAGTTTCAACTCGCTTTGATTTTTTCTTTTTTCTTTTTTCTTTTTTGAGACTCATCATTTTTCTATTTCAATCCCCTAAAATTAATGATTTTTTTTCTTCTATTAAAA
Organism: Puccinia polysora; assembly: GCA_025617555.3. Taxonomy (NCBI): domain Eukaryota; kingdom Fungi; phylum Basidiomycota; class Pucciniomycetes; order Pucciniales; family Pucciniaceae; genus Puccinia; species Puccinia polysora. The sequence continues at coordinate 1,058,560 of CM062647.1, read as the reverse complement.
CCCAATTCAAATAAAACTCCTCAAAATTTCAAATGATAATCCTTAAATCTTTCTTTATTAGCAACCAAAATTCAGATTAAATATTTTAGGAGGCTTCTATTTGTTTCTAACTCATGTTTAAATTATGATAGAATGGTGTATGAATTCATTTACATTGAAAATTTGGAAGCTGAGTTATTTCCCCTTTTAACATGATTCATAAAAAACTGGGTTTTTTTCAAACTCCAAATTTCCCATTGTGCTTCTAATGGGGAGATAATTATATAGGATTTAATTCAGAATACCTTCAAAATTTTGGAATTCCAAATATCTTTGATTTTTTATTTTCACTTGTATTAATTTTTATTTCCTTGAATAAAACTCAGCTATTGATTATCTGGATCTTAGGTCTATCCTTAATCCTTTTCAAATCATCCAAAAATTTTTAATTTGAAAGAAAAACTTAAAATCAAAAAATAAACCCCCTCAAACCAATAATATAGGTTTAAATTTTACCCCACATCTCTTGAAATCTGAATTTTTCACTTCAAACCATGATGGATCATTCAAAATGAACATCAAGTTTTAAAATAATTTTTAAATATACCAACTTATATTTGAAATAATTATTGATCATCCAAGTACTCTCTCAGATGATTTTTTTTAATCCTTTGAATTAATCTTCAGTCATCAAATTTCAATATTGCATGCCATTTATATCATATATTACTAATATCTTAGGTTTATTTATGATTTCCATTTGAGGATTTTTGAAGAATCTAATTTTGAAATTGGTTATAAATTAAACTAATTATCATGACCATAGATTTTTCTTTTAGGAAAATCTCAAGCCAAACTTTTTGAAATAATATTCAAATAAAATTCATTAAACCAGAAATTTTACATGTGAATTGAAAGACCATTTATCCTAAATTTTAAGCGGTAAGCTTTATTTTCCATGTTTCAATTTTCATGTGATCCTAATTTTATTTTTTTTATTTTTTTAGTTATATTATCATTTTCTTCTCTTTTAATGAAGCTAATTTATTTTTTCCTTAAAATTTTATTGTCTAGATTCATTCAATCCTATCAACGTTTGGGGTTTTATTTTTTGTTTAAACTTTTTACATTGTAATGTTGCTAGGTTTGAATTTTGTCATTTAATAACTCATTCCAAACCTTTCAATTTTTCATTTAGGTAATGTTTCCAATTAAAATTAACTTTGAAATGGCTTCAAACTTCAGAACGTACCTTGAGGTTCCTCAATCCATTCCTTCTCAGGAATTTTTTTTTCTTGGGGGAGGTGATCCAGAACCATTCAAAATATCATTGTAAATGGTTTGGCTTTTTCAGAGGGGATACACAACCATTTAAACTATCCTGTTAAATGGAGTGGCTGTTTCACAATTAGCCTGGCCAGTGTCTCTCCAAAAAAAATAACCATCATTTTATTTCCTACTCTTGTTTTTGTTAGAACTCTTGATAAGTCATAGATCCCATCCAATATCCTAACATCCATTAAATAAAATGATTCAGTTACAGAAGAATCATTAGAAATCTCTCATTAATCTAGATAAAATGATCAAACTAATTAGACTTTTTGAGGTGGGTGTATTGAGTGTTCATAGAGAGAAGATTTGGTGTGCAAAGGGAGGATGGGAGGCCTTAAGAAACCCTCCAACTGATAGTTCTGAATGATTTTCTTTTTTTTTACCTTTTTTTCCCTACATATCTTTCAAACCAAGTTCTTAAATTAAAAAAAAAATGATTCATACAATCAAATATTTCAAAAATTTTATTCTAATTTGAAACTTATTGATAAATAAATGATTTTTTTAAAAAATAAATTAAATGAAAAGGAAAAGGAAAAGGAAAGCATAGTGGAAAGAGAATGGAAGGAGAAGGGAAGGAGAAGGTATACATACAAAAAAAAGAAACCCCAGGTAGAACAACATTAAGATTTAACTCTTAGCTTAAAAAATCTTAGGAACTAGACCAAAAAAGTTTGAATTCCAAGGATTAAACCAACCATATATGTATCTATATATATTCAAGAATGGGACTGATATAGCGTTCAAAGGATCATAAAGGATAAATTTGATCAAGCTATGTTTTTCTTGAAGATATGTATATATATGAGGTCTATTCAGATGATGGATGGATTGATGAAGATAACTGAGATTAGGATAATTTAACTCATCAAAATCCATCATAAGCTCAGTTATATAGAATTGTTTTTTTTAAGAAAAAACTAGTTAGCTGGTTCAATCATCCTTGTTTGATCTATCCTTGATAAGAAATTTCAGACTTCCTTGAACCTTTTAGTAGGCCATGTGCTCATCAAGGGGCTTAGTTGGAGGTTAGCTATGTCAGGGGGAAGGATGGAGACCTGTTGGAATGACTGATGAACCAATTCAAGCAACCAGGAAAGAAGTGCAACAAAAAAACAAAAATCTAAACTGATTGGTAACTTGAAAAAATTTGAATCAGCTCATCAATCCAACAATTTTTTTTTTTAAAAAAAAAAAAAAAATCAAATTTCCCAACAGAAATCAAAAATTAAAACAAAAAAGGAAGATTTAAAACAAAAAAATCAAAACTTCATTTCAAATTCTCTTTCTCTCAAAAAAATATTTCTTTTAATCCTTGTGTTAAAATTTGATCATTTGATCTTTCTGAAAACCCAGATTGGATGACTGGATTTCATCATCATCATCCTCAAAAATCAAGCCAGTAATCATCCTCTCAGTTTTCTCAATCATCCATTCTATGATCAACCTCCACTTCTAGATTCAGTCCTAGTTGATTTTGATTTACACAATCAATTCAAAAAACATGTCAGCTTGCTACTATTGCAGAGCAAGCTGCAAAAGTAACTAAAATAACAAAAAAATAATCATAATACAACTAACCTAAGAAGGAGTAGTAAAACCATAAATATTATTACAGAAATGGATTCTCCATCCAAAATTAGGTAGGGTCACTCAATGACCCCACCCTTGAAATCCAACTCCTTATATTTTTAAATAATTAAAGAAAAAAGAACCAAAATACTACGGCTCCAGTATTGAACTTTTTGGCCAATTAAATATTTCACACATATTGATACGTATAGGTTTCACACCTAAAATTCAGTCAGAATTGAGGTGTTGTGTATACTTTAGGAGTTACGGGCGGAAATGTGTTTTGTCACAATTCCCGCACGCAGCCGCGGCAGCCACAGCACCCGCGCGCAGCTGAGATACAGCCGTGTCAACCAGTCAGGGTTGTGTACGCAGCCCCGGGCCTCTGGCAAGTACGCAGCCGCGGGACTACGGGCTGACATAGTGACAGGTGGCCCGGGTACCGCGTAAACAGGCTACAACACACACGGGAACTTGTTAAATATGTAATAAAGGTTCCTGTGGATAGTAGACTGTCTAAATATACATAATATTATATAAAAATACCTAAATAATCTTTACATGTATTTTTTATTTAATATAATGCAAAGAATCAAGAATGTCGAAAATAAGACAATGACAGCATCAAAAAATATATTAAAATACTTTAATTTAATTTTATGAGAATTACCATACACTAACATCTTTGTGACATACTAAGTAAGATAATGATGTAATAATATTGCATGAATTCTCATGACTTATATTTTTAAATAATTATCTTAACAAATCAACTGGAACTTGTAGATAAAGAGTAAAAACAATATTATGACCTTTTACTCCAGTTATATGATACATAATGAGAACTTACCTGACATAAAAATGTCCGTAGAGATGTCTAATAATATAATTATTATATTACAGGGAACATATACTAAGGATAATTAATTAAATAATACATAAATAGGACAGATTAGTGCTATTTACACGTCCTAATGTCCATTATAAGGTAGAATAATTCCCATACCCTAAGGAATTAGATGCTACCCGGGCTATAGCACCAAGGGCACATGACAGGCTACCCCTGGTTACCCTGCTAGCCTTAGTGTCCGTCCCTTTGAGCACCTACAACCCTCAGAAGGACCATATTGGGACCCCAAAAACTATAAATACAGAGCTCTTTTGAGGATGTTGTTGGGCAGAGACCCAGTAATATTCATATCCAGATGCCGTTCCAAGGTAATCAAATACTTATAAGAGATAAGTAAGTGATTTATGGCAATTTCTGATCAGTAATATCCGTCCTCAAACCTCTTTTTATCAATTAAAACTTCTGAACAACCTTATAACCCCAGTATACAGGTTTAACCCCTCAGTACACATCCCCAACAGATACCCAAAGGATTTAATAATATACCAGTGAGTCTTATTATCCTTTCTCTGTCGTGGTAGCTTGGCTACAAGGCCCTACCACTCCATTGAGTATTTTATATACATATTATCTTTGGGTATAATAATCTTTAGACTAAAGAACCCAAAGTAACCAGGACTACGTGTTTTCATACTGAAATCCCTGAAGAGAGGTGTTAAAGATCCCCAATATAATTGTGGCCCCTCTATAAATATTTGATAATCAATTTTGATTCAAAACAATAAACAATAACCAAACCATTTAACCTTGCAATAAGCTTAATCCAAGTATTCTACGGATTTTTGCTGCATTTATTAAATAATATATTTATTATTTACAACATCACCTCTGGTAGCTAAAGGATAGCAAGGGTCTTGGCATCCAGGAGGCTGACAAAACAAAAGATAGGATAATCAATTTTCTGGATTTTTCTCACTTTACTCATTAATATAAAGACTCACCCTCTTCCGTGTACCCTTTTCCTATGCATACCTTTATCTCATGAGAGGAGGTTCTATGATAGGTTGATGACCATTCTCATCAAATACGCCCATTTTTTGCCTTTTTGTTTTTGGAATCCAGAGGACATTTGCCTTGATCAAATTACCTGTTTTTTCTGTCAACCTGGTTCCTCCGACTATATTTTGAGTATTTATTATTCTGAATCAATTAGTAATTGATCCCTTGTGTTGCATGTGTGTAGGGGGGGGATCTTGATTGATTTCTGGTCACAAGCAGCCTTTACAATTCCCAATTATTAGAGAACAAGTTTGGAACACCAAGGTAGGTTATTGAGATATTTTAATCAGAAATAACAACTAGGCTTGGTGGGTTTCCAGGGAAAAACTAGACCTTTCATCTTCCTCACACCCATACTCCATGTTGGGTTTGTGAGATCTTTTGACTCACTAGGATGTTTTTGACTACTTTACTATCATTTGCACCTCCCCAATGATTTATAGAACTTTTGTCTTGAGCACACTTGTCTGGTGGGTGGATATATATTTTAAGTCTACTAGATGCCAGTAACCTTGCAATCCTTTAGCCACTAGAGGTGATAAATTTTAAATGAATAAATTATTCAAGGTAATTGACCTGTAAATTTATGGATAAATAAAAGTTAAGTAGGTGCTTTGTTATGATTTTATGGTGGATTAATAAATAAATAAATTATCAATTAAATATGTAGAGGGGCCACAGTTGATACTGGGAATCTTTAAAATCTCTCTTCAGGGTATTAAACTTATAACTGGTACACCTGGGAATTTGGGACCTTGATAGAAGGGAAACATTACCCATAAAAATATGAGGTATGGCTGGGCTTGAGTAAAAAACAAGCAAGAGAAGGGAGGAAAAACTTACTGGGTAGGGAGGTGATACCAGGGTACCTTCAATAACTGAACTCAAGGGTAGTTGGTGGGCCTATTATGATTCTTTGAGGACTTACCAAGGTGCAAAAGCTGTGTTATAAGGTTTGAATATTGATTAAATTGGTACAAATAGAGCTATTAATAACTCACTTATCACAATAAGTACTTGCTTCATGTATGGCATGGTGTCTGTAAGTATGAAAATGAGTAACTGGGGGATATAGAGCCTAAAAGAGGCTTTTATTTATCCCTTCTTGGTTTATCAGGGGCCTCCATGAGGTTTATCAGGGTAAAAGGAAGGAAATTAACCAACTTCTGGGGTCAGAAGTGCAGTCATGCATAACCCAAAGGTTGTTTTTGGTGGTTTAGGCTGGATGGCCTTGTCAAATTTCAAGAAAATATGATATTTCTGACATTTGTTGCATGATAATGGAAGAGGAAATGGGCCTGAAATCCATGTATACATCTCATTGGTAAATTTTTTGTATATTTTTAAGGTTTTGTGACATTCTAATTAATTAAGTATAATTTTTGAACATTTATATTTCATGAAGTCAGTTCAGGTGTCATCTGTGAAAGTGGATTTTGGCCAATTTCGTCATTTTGGTCAAAAGTTTCAATTAATATTTTGAGGGTTTTTCACATGCCTTTCTTTTCATATTTTGGATTATCTGAGGTTTTTTAAAATATGTGTGCCTTTCCCATTCCCTTGTCTGTTGTAACCTTTGTGTCAGGGATTTTTGTGGCCATTTTGATTTTGAAATTTGGGATTGCAGCTGTCAGCCCATGTACTGGCCATGGCTTGGCTTGGAAGCAGCTGTGCATGGGAATTTTGAAAGACAGGGCTATGTGCACGTCTCAGGCCTGTTAGTGGTGCACATGGTGGCATGCAGGAATTTGGACAAATGTCTCACATGAAATATTAAAATGGCAAAAAAGTGCCAACTTGATCTCATGGTTATTTTGGCATAATAATTTAAGGGGTTAAGGAGTTGGAATTCAAGGGTAAGTCCAGTGGGTGACCCTACCTGGTTTTAGGTGGGGAATCCATTTATGTAATGATAACTAGTCTCTTGCCCCAAAATTGGGGGGATGCATTAAATAAAAAGGAATTGACATTAACAGATGCAATATTTTTTAAATAATAAATCATTTTAATCAAGTGTGAAATTATGGGAATGGATTAAAAAATAATAATGAAATGAGCAATTGTTCAACTAGTTCAACAGATAGGAAAGTAAAAAAATCTTGGTATGTGATTTCAGTGGGTGATAAAATTCAACACCTCATGTTAAATCTATTAAATGAGAAAAATGGACATGAAAAACAGGGATATTTTTTCAACAGATTTAATCAAGTGAAAAATTTGGGCAAAAAAATATACATATATATAAAATAAAAAAATAAGACAAATTAAAAAAAAAATTAAAACAAAATTAAAATAAATTAAAAAAATAAATATGAATAAAAATAAGGTTGGCCTAAAAACAGATAAAAAATAGATAAAACTAAATAAATATGAATAAAAATAAGGTTGGCCTAAAAACAGGTAAAAAATAGATAAAAATAAATTGAAATAAATATTTTCATTTATTATTAACATAAACACCAAAAAATGAACAAAAAAAGAAAAATATGAGTACCAAAAAAGGGACAAAAATGAAAAAGGCTTGAAAAAATACATGCAAGTTCAAATTGACTAGCCCTAAAGTAAAAGTCCCAAAAAATACAAGTTTAAATTGACTAGCCCTCAAGTAAAAGGGCCAAAAAATAAAAGTTCAACCTGTGACCAGCCCCAAATTAAAAGTGCCAAAAAAAATACAAGGGTGATGATGAATTCACAAATCCAGTTGTTTGGGAGTCGTGTAGGGCCCCACACAACCTGTAGAAGTTTTTTAGGGCCCTGCATAACCTGTGGGAGTTGTTTAGGGCCCCTCAACGCGTGGGGGCCCATACACTACTCCAAAGGGTTGTTCTAAACACGCACAACCCCTGGGGGGGCATATACCCCCCATAATGGGCATTTTTGATTTTTGTATCCCTGTACACAACCATATTATTCATTATTCATCATTTATTATTTATTATTTATTATTTATTATTTATTATTTATTATTTATTATTTATTATTTATTATTTATTATTTATTATTTATTATTTATTATTTATTATTTATTATTTATTATTTATTATTTATTATTTATTATTTATTATTTATTATTTATTATTTATTATTTATTATTTATTATTTATTATTTATTATTTATTATTTATTATTTATTATTTATTATTTATTATTTATTATTTATTATTTATTATTTATTATTTATTATTTATTATTTATTATTTATTATTTATTATTTATTATTTATTATTTATTATTTATTATTTATTATTTATTATTTATTATTTATTATTTATTATTTATTATTTATTATTTATTATTTATTATTTATTATTTATTATTTATTATTTATTATTTATTATTTATTATTTATTATTTATTATTTATTATTTATTATTTATTATTTATTATTTATTATTTATTATTTATTATTTATTATTTATTATTTATTATTTATTATTTATTATTTATTATTTATTATTTATTATTTATTATTTATTATTTATTATTTATTATTTATTATTTATTATTTATTATTTATTATTTATTATTTATTATTTATTATTTATTATTTATTATTTATTATTTATTATTTATTATTTACTATTTATTATTTATTATTTATTATTTATTATTTATTATTTATTATTTATTATTTATTATTTATTATTTATTATTTATTATTTATTATTTATTATTTATTATTTATTATTTATTATTTATTATTTATTATTTATTATTTATTATTTATTATTTATTATTTATTATTTATTATTTATTATTTATTATTTATTATTTATTATTTATTATTTATTATTTATTATTTATTATTTATTATTTATTATTTATTATTTATTATTTATTATTTATTATTTATTATTTATTATTTATTATTTATTATTTATTATTTATTATTTATTATTTATTATTTATTATTTATTATTTATTATTTATTATTTATTATTTATTATTTATTATTTATTATTTATTATTTATTATTTATTATTTATTATTTATTATTTATTATTTATTATTTATTATTTATTATTTATTATTTATTATTTATTATTTATTATTTATTATTTATTATTTATTATTTATTATTTATTATTTATTATTTATTATTGATTATTGATTATTTATTATTTATTATTTATTATTTATTATTTATTATTTATTATTTATTATTTATTATTTATTATTTATTATTTATTATTTATTATTTATTATTTATTATTTATCATTTATCATTTATCATTTATTATTTATTATTTATTATTTAGTGGAGGCTACACAACTTGATCTTTGTTGTTTAGCATGCCACACGGCTCATTTGAGTGGTTTAGCATACCACATGTCCCATTTGAGTTGTGTAGGGTGCCACACGGCCCATTTGAGTTGTGTACACAACTTGTACACAACTCAAAGAGCCGTGAATTTAACATTAACCAAAATACAAGTCTTTTGACCAGCCCTAATGTAAAAACACAAAAAAAAACAAGTTCAACTTGTGTTAAGCTGATCCCACCACAAGGAGTAAAAATACCCCTTATGATGGGATCAGCCCAACACAAGTTGAACCGACTTACTATTAAAATATCATTCAAAAAACTCATCATAATGATGTTAACTCACAATACCCAACATAATGATGTTCCAAATGTGTTAACCCTTTATATTAATTCTATCATGTGTTAACCCTTTATATTAATCATATAATCAATGTATTCTCCACCATCAATCTTGCTCAATTTCCTTCTCATTTGAACCATGTTAAGCCCATCTTTCATGCCTTCCCTAAGGAAATCTAATGCTTGACCCAATATTCTCCTCAGTTGAGGATGCACTGAAGGATTTTCTGATGGTTGATGATTGTGTAGGCCATTTCTTATGGACAGACACCATGAGGGATCTGCTAATTTCCTACTTGCATGGATCATGAATTGACACCCAACCTTCCTAGTTTGAGTTTACCTTTGATGTTTGGTAAGACATGGCCCTTCATATACCCCAAATATTTTGCAAGCTAGATCTAAATATTAGTCTTTCCTTGATGTGAAAGTTGTCAATGCATAGCCATGCATGGCTTCCCATTTCTGAAAATAAATCTTGGAGTCTTTTCTAGTAGCAAAGGCTCTCACAGGAAGAGGGTCAAGCAGTTCCAGCACCCCTCATTTTCATAGTTACATGTTTACATTAGTATTGATCAAGCCAAATCCAATTCACTCAAATCACATATGAAATGTCACCATCCACCTTTAGTCAATTCAAGTTGTGATGGAAAATCTTGTTCCTGTTGTGAAGAATTTTTTTTCCCTCAATTGTACTTCTAGATGAGGATGCAATTGGGGCTTGAAATGTTTTCTTTTCCAACTCCCTACCCAAATCCCTAGATTCCTCCAAAACTTTGTTAAGTAAAATTTTCATCAAGTCCTTTAAGATAGCCTTGTTTAATCTGGGAGGGCTTGAGCTTTCCACTGTTCCTATAAACCAAAAAAATTCAACTGAATTTTAGCATTCCATGCAACTTTCAATCCCACAACTCCAAAAGCTTGCTCACTTTTGGGTTGAGAAAAATTAATTTATGCAATGGGCAAGTGGTGTTAAAATACGTATGCACTTATGGGTGTGCTACGTATAAGTGTAATCCAAATGGGATGCACATATGGGCCTCTCCAGCCCATTGGACACTCACACGGACCATATGGGCCTGTGTGGATGTCACTGATGTGGGGAAACTGGCCTCAAAACGCATGAAACGGGCTCATTGGTACATGGGCCCTATCAGGCTGGGTGGGGGATATAGGCAAATACAGCCAGATGGGCTTGTATGGGCATAATTGGGCCCAAGGTTTATTTTGGACATACTTGGCCAGACGGGCTGGCCTGCCAAAGTGTGTTTGTCTCAGGTTTCAAGCTTGGGGCGGCCCATTGGGGCCACGGCCCGTGTTGCAGCCGCTCGGGGCCGCTTCTATCCCTTGGTTTGGCCCATGTGGGGCTTTTGCAGTGGCCAAGGGATCCCGCGCGGTGCAATGCCATGTGGGCCCGGCCAGTTGCAAACAGCGGCCACTGCTGTGGGAGCAAGGGCCAGCGGCCCCGGCTCCCTCCCCCTCCCCTTGCTTGCCATTGCCAGGGGGAGGGGGTGGCTGGCTGGGTTGAACCAGCCAGCAACCAACCACAACTAGGTGGTCAGTCAGGGAAGGGGGGATTTCATCACCCCCTTGCCCAGGGGATGACAAGGCTGGTCGCAACAAAGCAACCAGCAATGGGGGGGACCTGACCACCCCTCCACCATCAAAGCAATGCAGAGGCCATGGGTGCTCTCCCCCCCCCCCCCCCCCTCCCCTTTACCAAGGGGCAGGAGCGACGGGGCTGAGGGAATTCAACCACCCCCCAGCCCACTTCCATTGACAAAGCCCTGGGGGTATTGACCCCCAGGGCCCCTGGTAGGGGGATTTGACTGCCCCCTCCAGGGATCTGAGAGAAAGAGGGGGGGGGGACAGCATGTCTGCTGGTCACACCCCCCCATGTGAGTTTGAGACCGGACCCAGGTGTGTCCTGGGTCCCACCTGGTCATTTGTATGGCGAGGGGCTGGTTGCATGAGGCAACCAGCCAGTGTGTGAGGCAATAGTACTGGTTTTAATAGACAACCGGCCCAGGGGCTGGTTCAGCCCCATTGAGGTGGAAACACCAGAAACAACCAGAATAGGCTGGTTGTAAGGGTACAGGGACTGATGCCATGTGCACTGATGTAGCCCAAACCAAGTAACAAGGCCTGTAGAGCCTGTAGAGCTCTTTTGGGGCGGAAAATTTGCCTTTTGGATTGTTGTATCATGGGCTCACAAGAGGCCAATCTTTTGTACTTAAGGAGCTCTTCTCCCTGCTGTTTTCCATCCATCCAATTCATCATCCAATCAAATTAATCAACAATATTTTCCAACGTTTTGCCCCATTTTGAGAGCCCATCAAGCAATTATTGACACAAGGTGTCCAGCATTTCTTTTGCTTTAAATAATGCTCATTTGCCTAAGCTAATTGCTGGCCATAATTATAACAAGTGGTGTGGGTTTACGTGGTGTGTGTCAAGAGTTTTTGATTTCCAATTTTCTTTGTGGTCCAATAGTCCCACATAGTATGTCAGATCCCCAAATTTTGGTCAACAGGACTCACATGTGGTCCAGGGGTGCCTAGGTACCCCTAATTCCCCCTCAAATGGCATATTTGGGGGGGTAGCCCAAATGGGCCACGAAAACACGTGAAACTCCCCTTTGCAACTTGCGCATCCCCCAGGGGATGGGCAAGTTGCTAGCAACCTGGCTTGCTACTTGCTGGGCCATGATTGGCCCTTTGCAACCCGTTGTGGAAACAAGAGGAAGGTACTCCCTCTAGTTATCCTCAAGTTCAGAAGTTAATGGTCCTAGCATCTGTAAGGTGTGGGATGTGCCCTTAAGTTGAGAGATAGAGATATTAATTCCTTCCTTCAAAACCATAATCCATGGTAGCATGCCCCCCTCCCAACCCATGTTGAGGGAGAGGACTTTTATGCTCTCCCCCTCAGCCTTAACCTAAGTACAAGTGCAAAGACAGCCTGGAAAACATATAAATAAATAACCCTAGAAAACAGAACCCTAGCCTAACCCTAAACCTTCTCCATACTGCCAAATCCTTCATATTTGCCTGCCATTACACACATCCAGTTTGTCCTTTTCATTGCACGGCCATCCGCTGCACCCTAATTGGAGCCCCCTGCAATTCCCGCATCCTCCCAACATTCCATCAAGATTTCCTGGTGCCTGCAGTTTGGTCCGCGCTTGCATACATCCCCCCTGCTCACATAGACTCCCCTATTGCCCTTCTCCTATCTCCCTGAACCAACCACCCCGCAAACTTGGTCAAGCCGGCTCTATTCCTAGGTCTGTAATGTCCAAGCCAGTTGCTGCCCACTGCATCTGGTAAAGTTCAACCTGTACCTGGTGTGCTTAGCCCCATGGCTCCTGCTGTTGAGCCCCACAGTGGCCACTGGTGAGACCATGCGCACCCCAACTGCTGAGCCTGAATTACCTAATGCTGAGAGTGCAGGCCGCACTGCAGTTCCAAATCCAAGGCTATATAATGATACCACATCCCCCCCAACTTGATTTCTGTCCCCAGAGGTCTTCCCATTGTTAATTTGACCATACCTTGCGCCCCCCCCCCTATACCAACTCTACCCCTGTGCTTTCCACCCTAAACTGCCCAACCCCCCTTCCCCTTTGCTGCCATGCCGCCTTGTTACTTCTGCGCTTGAAACAGGTTTGAGTTCTTGCTGATCCCTGGTGGCCGCGTGTGCATCTCTTGCCTCCATGCCCACCACTTCTGTCCCTCAGAAAGGGAATTCCCTGGGCTCCCCACCAATCTGGCTCTTGCCCTAGGCTGCACAAGGAGGCTTTCCAGGATCCATTAGTGGTTTTGGAAAATGATAACATCTCAGAGGATTTGTGGACTCTGGCAGGCTCCCCTCCTTGTTGTGCTCCTCCCCCAGCAGCCTCAGGTGAGATCTGTGAATCCTCCTACCCTCTTTTTTGCGCAGGGACACCCCAGAGGAAGGATTTCCCAAACTCTGTGGCTTACAGGACCGCCCTCCAATACTGGGCAAACCGGGTCCAAATCAACCAAGGCACAAGGGACCTGTGCATCAAGGAATTATTCAGAAAATGCTCAGATCCTCCACCAAATCTGCCTCCCCCCTCCTTCAGCTCCTCAGCCTTCCCCTGCTCTGGCCTCAGATCCTGTGTTGAGGTACTTGTTGGACTCAGAGGAGAGGGCCTCAACCCCAATGGTTGCACCTCCAAATCCACCATCCCCAGTTGTCATCTTGTTGTTACCTCTGCCTGGACCAAGCCCCTCAAATGGTCCACTGAAGGCCCCACCATCTCTGCCGGCTCCTCCTCCACCAAGCCTTACAAAAATTCAGGAGATCCCAATTGTGGTGGCCCTCCCAGCAGCCAATGTCAAAGCTTTTGCCAACAGGTCAAAATCACTACTCCAATCTTTCCTTGCGGCCCCAGGTGCCCAATCTTTGGAATCCCAGTGCAAGCTCCTGGGCTCATTCTGATCCCTACTGGCCTCATCCCCGTTTGAGATGGAGGAAATGATGAAGATTGCTTATGTGCATTTCCCCCCTCCTCCCTTTCCCACTCTTTTCCTCTTTTTACTTTGTATCCTTGTCATTCCTTGAATTATCCAAAATACACATTTCTTGCATGTGCATTCCTTCTTAAGCTGAGTATTCCTGTGAGAAAAAACCCTGCTTCCTGAGTGAGTGAGAGAAAGAGAATTCTGAGTCCCTATCTGCTTTGCATGCAATTGCGTAACCGTGAATGCCCAGAAACGCGCCCCTAGTCCATTGTGCTTTTTTGAGTCCCTAATTGTTCCAAGGAGGTACCTGGACTGCCCCAGAAAAACTGCCACACATTTCCCCATACCCTACCTGAAAAACAAACAAAAACCAAGCTGCCAGTGTGCGCACACAACCACCAGAGAGAGAGATAGACAATAGAAAATGAACATGTGGGGTGCCTAGTTGTTCCAGCCATGAACTGGCTAGAGCACCCCCTTACCAAGGCAAGCTTGTCCCGCGTACACACCAACCACACATCCATTCCTGCCCATTACGACCATCCATAAAGTAAGAAACAGGTAATAAAAAGACAGAGAAAGAAAGAAAGAAAAAGTTATTTTTGCATTTTTGCTCCTTGTCCCGCCTTCCACTTGTGGGGCTTGTCCTTGCATTTAAAGACCCAGCATTGCGCTGTGCCCATTTTTCCTCTCACCAAACCATCATCCTCACTAGCTCCCCCCCCCCAACTTGGATGCTGTCCCCAGCAGTTTTCACCCTTCCACTCCATTGGAAGAAAGAACATGCCTGGCTTCATCCAATCCCACACAGGGAAAGTTTGCAAATTCTTTTCCCAAACTGCCATCCAAAAATGTCCCACGCCAAAGCCCATGTGCCCCAATACTCACTTTTCCCAGCCAAACTATTGAAACCCAATCCCTTCCCATTCCGCGCCTGAAGCCCCGTCTTGCATGTCCATTGTGCCAATCCCAAATCCCTTTCTAGCCTCAATTGCAATGCTTCTTCTGTTGACCCATCTTCTCTGCACTCCCCACACGCCACTCCCTTCCACACCACATGCATTCTCCTTTCTGTTGAAGGGCTCTTACCTTGGTTGCAATCCTTTGACACCTGAACCATCCCTTCCACCACCGCCAACTCTGGAATCCCATTTCCTGTCTCCCCCTGCATGATAACCACCGCTCCCTTCCGCTGCCCATTGGTTCTCAAACCACGCACAATATCTGCTGCTTCCTCATTCTCCACAAGAATTTTCTGCTTCCCATTGGTTCCCAAACCCCGCACCACAGGTCTTGGAGCAGCAGGCGGTGTTTGCTCCTCCACATCCACTTCCATCCTATCCACCGCAACTCCCCTTTCCTCTGCTGCCAACACCTCTACCTTGGCTTCCCCCTGCGGCTGCTGTAACCCAGCCCTGGTGAAAATGCCAAGGCAACTTTGCGCCTTTACTTCCGCTTCCTTTCCCAGCCTTTGCGCTTGCTTCATGGCAGCAGGCCAACCCAATTCTGTCAAAATCTGCTTGCACGCCAGGGATGCATATCCTGTCCACGCTGGACAAACCAACCCCATGCAGGTTGAATTCTCCGCAAGGTTCTCATGTTCTGTCCTACAAGGTCCATTATTGCCACAATATGAGAACACCTGGGGCGCGGGTGCACTAGATGGCTGAAAACCCTCCTCTGGTTGAGGTGGGCAACCACAACAGTGCTGCAACATCCAGCTCATAAAGATCTTGAAGTCCCTTGCCAACTCTGCTAGTTTTCTAGACCAAAGGAAGGCTGCAGGTGGTGTTTCCAGGGAATTTGTTGCCACATAATCCATCAATTCCTCTTGAGACAGGACCCTGTTGTGCACGCTTGTCCCCCAAGCCTCCCTCTAAAATTTGCTCCCCAGGAACCCCGTTTTGCCTTTTTTTAACCTTGCCAAAATTTACCCCTTCAGATTTGGCCAGTTGAGGTTCCTATAGCCTTCCATCCCTTCAACATACCAAAGCTTTCCCTTGTCTTTGATGAACAGAACAACAAGGCATGCCTTGTCTGAATCCACTGTGCCTTCAGATTCTGCAATTACTTCATATTGTGAGATTAATTTCCCCACTTCTGTGGTGTTGAATCAAATGTGAGGGTAATCCCCTGGCTCAATGAGAACATGCCAGGAAGAGGGAGGAAGAGAAAGGGTTGAAAGCAGGGTTGGGGCTATAGACCCTGAGGAGGAGGAAGAGAAGGGAGAAAAATTGATTGTTGGGAGGTTTTGATAGGGTGTTGCATCTGGTTACCCTCAAGAGACTTTGAACAAAAGATTAGTTCCTGCTGTGGTGTTCTTTTATGGACGCAAGTTGGAATAGGCTGCGCGCTGCGCGCTCAGAAGTGGTTGCGGCTTTGCCGCAGCAAGCCGCGCTGCAGGCTCAGCAGCAGTCAAGACGGGCTCAGCATCCGGAGACGCAGGGTGGATTGGACTGGGTTGGAAAAATTGCGGGCGGATTGGGCAGATGTGCCTTGGATATCTGGAATGGTGCATTGGGCGGATGCGGACATGCGCAGGGGGCTCCAAGTTGGGCGCGGCGCAAGGGCCGTTTCATGAGAAGGACAAACCAGGTGGACATAATGGCAGGCAGGCAATACGGATGGATATGGGGTAAGAGGTATGGGATATGGATTATGGGATGGGGTTGGAAGGATAGGGTTGGGGCTAGGGTTCTGAACTTAGGGGTTTTATTTCATTATTCTTGCTTGCTTCTGGTTCTACTTAGTTTAGGGTTGAGGGGGAGGTTACTTAAACCACACCCTCAACCCGGGTGTGGAGGGATGGATCATCTTATCTTATCTTATCACAGAGGATGGGGAAGGATTGAAGGAAAAAGGAACCAGGAACTCATCTTATTATTCTTTATCTCTCTCTCCCTCTCTCTTTAACTCATTGCATCCAACATCCTTACAGACGCTTGGACCATTAACTCTCAAAATTGAGGACAACTAGGAGATTTTCCACCTCCTTGCTTCCACATCTGGGGGTCTGGCCAAGAAATTCTTTCCTCAAAGTCTCTTGAAGGTATCCAAGATGCAACCAGCAGTTGCCCCTACTTTTTCTTCCTCTTCCCGCCATCTTCTCATTGATCCAAAGGACTACCCTCACATTCAATTCAACACTGCGGGTGTGGAGCACTTCATCTCACAATATGAATTGATTGCAGACTCCAAAGATGCATTGTATTCCAATAAGGAACGCCATGTTTTCCTGTTCATCATGAAAGTGGAGGAGCGTTGGGAAGTAGAAGAGATGGGGGCTACTGGAACCTGGATTGGCCAAAACTGAAGGTGGAAATGTTGGCAAGATAAGGGAAGCGCAATCCTTGTTTTTGGGAGGGCAATTTTAAGCAAGCTGCAGAATTGAATTATGGGGCAGCTCCACCACTGGCAACCATCCCTTGGGTTAGCAAACTTGCAGAGCTGGCAAGGGACCTTGAGATCTATTTGAAGGGTCTTTAGCTTCCTAGCACGCCCTCCCCTTGGGTTTGCATGTATGGGGAAAAAGATGGCTGTTGGAAATTGGGACACAAGAACCAGACAATGGATTTAAGCGCAGGATTGGTTTCCCCAGAGGAGACAGGGTATGGGTTGGGAAAGCGGGTCTTGGCAGAATTGGTTCAGCCTGTTGCTATGAAGCAAGCAAGGAAGAGGGAACCAGGAGAAGATATTCTGCGCAATTCAGGAACCGGTGAATGGCGGATGGGTCTCACAGAGAAGCAACCAGGAGCGGATATTTTGCGGAATTCAGGAACCGGTGAATGGCAGACATGTCTTGTGGAGAGGGAACCAGGAGCTGATATTTTGCCCGGTTTGGGAATGGGTGAACGGTGGACGGGTCTTGTGGGGAGGGAACCAGGAGCGGATATTTTGTGCCATTTGGAACCAATGAACGGCGGGCGGGTTTTGTGGAGAGGATAGGAGTGGTGGCGGAAGGAATGGGCCAGGCGTCAGAGGATTGCAACTGGATCCAAACCTCTTCAACGGCGGGGAGGATGCAGGTGGGATGGAAGGACATGGAGAGCGGGGAGTGCCGGATGGATGGTCCCGGTGCCATCACGGCTAGCAGAGGTGTTGGCATTGGTGCAACAGACACTTGTGGCAGGGCTTCAGGTGTGGAAAAGGGAGAGATTGGGTCCCAACGGCATGGCTGGTGAGAGGGAAGTTGGGGTTGCGGGGGCTTTGGCGGAAGAAGGCGCCTTGGGAAAGAAGTTTGGAGAATTGGCTTGTAGACGCGACCTCTGTGGGATTGGTTAAGGCATCAGCTGAGGAAAGCAGCCAAGTTGGTGGGGGAAGCTAGCGCAGGATGGGAAGGTCTGATTTGGGACGTGGGCACGGTGCAAGCTAGGTCCGGGGAGGCAAGGACAAGCCCCCCATTCTGGAAACAAATGCATGAACAATTTCCAACAGATGATTCAAGGAACTAGGAAAGCTGGTGGTTCAGAACAGATGTGGGTAGAAGATCAAGGCGCAGGCTTGGCAACGGGTTGGTGCTTAAAAAAAATCTCTTTAAGGTTTTCTTTCTTTGGTTATCTTATAGATGGAAGGTATGGATGGGTTTGGGCGGATACTTTTTCTCCCTCTCAAGGATGTGCGCCCGTGGCTGGTTTTCTTTTTTCTCTCTCTGTTCTTATCAAGGGATAACTGGGAAGGCAGAGGTAGGTGAGATAGTGGTGGATCTCTGGGGACAGAACTCAAGTTGGGGGCGGATGTGGTGTTCTTTTATGGGCCCAAGTTGGAATAGGCTGCGCGCTGCGCTCTCAGCAGTGGCGGCGCACTCAGCAATGGTTGAGGATTTGCCCCAGAAAGCCACGCTGCAGGCTCAGCATCTGGAGACGCGGGGTGGATTGGACTGGATTGGACGGATTGTGCGGATGTACCTTGGATATCTGGAATGACCCATCAAGCGGATGCGGAAATGCGCAGGGAGCTCCAAGTTGGGTGCAGCCAAGGGCGGCCTCATGAGAAGGACAAACCGGGTGGATGAAATTGAAGGCAGGCAATACGGATGGATATTGGGTAAGGGGTATGGGATGGGGTTGGAAGGATTGGGTTGGGGCTAGGGTTCTGTACTTAGGGGTTGTATTTAATTATTCTTGCTTGCTTCTGGTTGTACTTAGGTTAGGGTTGAGGGGGAGGTTACTTAAACGGCACCCTCAACCCGGGTGTGGAGGGATGGATCATCTTATCTTATCTTATCACAGAGGATGGAGAAGGATTGAAGGAACAAGGAACCAGGAACTCATCTTATTATTTTTTCTCTCTCTCTCCCTCTCTCTTTAACTCATTGCATCCAACCTCCTTACAGACACTTGGACCATTAACTCTCAAAATTGAGGAAAACTAGGATATTTTTCACCTCTTTGTTTCCACACTGGCCAGACCCCCAGATGTGGAAAAAAGAGGAAGGTGATCCCTTTAGTTATCCTCAATTTCAGAAGTTAATGATGAGTTATGATCTTGAATTTTGTCAAAAGAATGATGATTTTAAAACCAGAAATCTGAACAACTTGGTTAGAGAAACAATCACAACAAGATGAGACAGAACAACCACGTTGGAGAGGATCCATACTCAAGCTGATGTAAATTAGAGAGCTCTTAGCCACTTGAGATACTAAGTTCAGAAGATAACCACCATACACATACAAGCCAGGAAAGAAACTACACAACTTTGAGAAGGAGAAGAATAAGAATGAGAATGACAGAGATGATACGGTCAGACAGAGAGTTAAGCTAGTCATTGCACCGAATTATGCTATGTTGTCCACAATGGCCTAAGACCTTCCGATCGGAACCGTCCTTGTTGATTTACTTCAGTTAATGGATCTTGAGGATACGTCCGACAAAGATGAGGAAGAAAGTCCGGCGGGGAAAGGGAGACAAGGACTGGCTCTGAGCGTAGTATTTAGGTGGAATGAGTTTTTACTATAATGCATATGCATGCGTCACCCGTCATGATGTTACCCCCGCAAGTTGACAAGTTGAAGCGCGTGAATGAGATCAGAAATGAATAAGATGAGTAACAATAGAAATATGAAACATAGGAAAAGGAATGAAACACCATAATAAAAGAGTGGAACAGGGAAGAAGAATGAAACAGGAGAATCAAGAGAACCATGAGGTTCCAACAGTATTCCAACATATTCCAACAGTTAATGGTACTAGAATCTGTAAGGTGTGGGATGCTCCCTTGAGTTGAGAGATAGAGATATGAATTTGTTTCTCCAAAATCATAATCCTTGGTAGCATGCCCCCCCTCCCAACCTGTGTTAAGGGAGAGGACTTTTATGCCCCCCCCTCAGCCCTAACCTAAGTACAATTGCAAAGACAGCCTTGAAAAAAAATAAAGACATACCCTGAAACCCAGAACCCTAGCCTAACCCTAACCCTTATCCATACCGCCCAATCCTTCATACTTGCCTGCCATTACTCACATCCGGTTTTTCCTTCTCATGAAAAGGCCCTCCGCTGTGCCCTACTTGGAGCCCCCCGCAATTCTCAGCATCTTTCCAATGCGCCATTAAGATTTCCTGGTGCCCGCGGGGTTTTCTGTACTTGCGTGCACCCCCCCCCCCCCCTGCTCACATAGCCTCCCCAATCACCCCACCCTTACCTTCCCAAACTAACCACCCTTCAAAATTGGTTGTCTTGGCTCCATTCCTAGGTCCGCAACATCCAAGCGGGTTGCAACCCACCGCATCTGGTAAAGCCCAACCCATACCCGGTGTGCTGAGCCCCGCAGCGGCCACTGCTGAGATGGGGCACACCCCAACTGCAGAGCCTGACCTACCTAATGCTGAGCGTGCAGGCCGCAAGGCAGTTCCCAATCCAAGGCTATATAATGACACCACACCATTGTGGTGGTTATTTATAGACACAGAGGCAAGTAGGCTCAGCACTGGAAATTTGACTTGGAGAGGCTCTAAAGTGGTTGGAACTTTGCAGCACAAAGGCTCAGGAGGAGCGGGTGGCAGACTGTCTAATCCAGAGTAAAAAATTCAGGGGCTCAGCATTGGTGCAGTGTGCGCTTTCCGCAGCACACTAACAAGAATGGGCCAGAGTTTTTGCCTTTTGCATACAGAAAATGTGGTCAAACATAACTTCCCCTCCCCAACTATGGATTTAAAAGAGCAGAAGCAATTGATTGAGGCTAAGTAGTAGAGACTAGGCCAATTATGTATTATGCACTGAGGTTTTAGGAGTATGGGGCAATGAACACTGAAGCTGAGGAGGCGGCATGTGGAGATTCGGGGATCCTTATTAATGCCACATGTGGGATTGGGAGTGATCTGCTAAGGAGGATCAATGGGGATTTGTTGTTAGTTATGCATTAGCGTGACTCAACTGTTAGGGAAGATTGGCAAAATGATCACCAAACCTACTGCAAATCATTGGATTGGGTAAAGGATTGGACTATTGGTAAGGAGGATCATTGCAGAATGCACAGGGGCAGTTAAAGGGGGGTCTTTCTTTTGTAGTTTTCATTCTTTTGGGGAATAGTTCAATTTTGGAGCTGTATATATATAAGGAGGAAATTTGCCTTACTGGAAGGGAGGGGGGGGTAAGACTATTGATTGAGAAAAAGGAAAAGAATTTATCCAATGATTGGAGATTATCAGAGGATATTATCTTAGACGGCATACAATAAAGGAGTTTTTCTATTATTTTCTTTGCTTTGAAAAGCATGATTACCAGCTTGAGTTCTAAGAGTCTTAATTAGGAAATAGTTCAAGTGCGGAGCTTGTTGAGGAGTCTGTGTTTTTTATTTACTATTACTTCATTGCAAGTTAGCTTTAGTGGTTACCATTGAGTGAGGGATAGTTTTTCAGATAACGGAATAGGGGTTGGGAGTGATTCTTAAACTGCTATGGGCCATAGTAACTTTTCTTGCAGAAGTGGATTATATTTAGATTTTCAGAGGTACAGGAAGGTAACTCAAGGGTTTTTGAGCTTTCTTGAACTTGCAGTGAGTTTGTTGCAGAGAATTTTACGGAACACAAAATCTCTTTCCACAAATTGGGGGTCTGGCCAGGAAAGTCCTTTTCTATGTTTAAACCTGGTACCATCCACGTAGTTATATTTTTTTTCTTTTTTTTACCCTCAATATTTCAATGATGACTGGAGATTACAAGGCCAGAATGGGAAACTCCCTTCCAACCCATCAACAGGCATCATCCTGAAGTGAACCACCCTATCAAAGTGCTCTGCCTCAGACCACAAGTCCAATGGGTCCGCTGCCAAGGGCAACCACAGGTGGACAATCAACGTATGTGGCGCCAGAGTTTCCAGAGGAGCAGCAGGGTAGCAGAGCAAAGATTAGGCCAAGGGAATATCCCTCAGTTAGGTTTTGTCCAGAGGATGTCCACCAGTTCCTGGAACAGTTCAAGAATGCAGCTGACAGTGAAGGTGCAAACAACATAGACTGGGTTTAGCAGATCGTCAATGTCATTCCACAAAAGGAAGATCTGGGTGATGTGGAGGATATAAAGGGTTATAGTGAACAGAATTGGGAGAAGTTTCAGAGGTAAATAGTGGAGAAATGGGGGTCATGAGAGAAGAGGTTCTGAGAAGTGGATCTTGAGTGTCTTTTAACAGAAATGGAAAAGGAAGGAGGTGTTTCCTCAAGGATGTTGTTTGGTGTGTACTTTTCCTCATTTGATTGCATTCTAAAGTACCTAGTCTGCACATGATTTTGGCAGATCATACTGGTTCAGTAAAGAGAACCTTCATGCAGAGGCTTAGCTTGGAGTAGGGTGGAAGTTTCCATAGAAAGCTATACAACACGGGATTAATTTGCAGGTTAGGGGATGGAGGGGTAACCCTACTCCCAGACATGAAGGACATCTGCGCGGTGGTTTTAGGCAAGTTGGAACTAGTGGAGCTTATGGAGGAAGACTGGAAGGGTCTGTTGAGGGGGACATGCAGGTGAAGAGGTTAAAGGGGCAAGTAACACTGACAGAAACTGTGGAAATGACGGAAATGTTTAACAAGATGCATCTTTTCTGGCGGAAGTTATGGCAAAGCCAGCCAGAAAAGCTCAAGAACCACCAAAAGAGACAACAATGCATGCGCCAACTCAGGCCCCATCAAGGGTCCCACTAATGAACAAAGGCAAGCCTTGCTTCTCCCAATGCTAGTACTGTTGGGAAGACAGCCATCTTAAAAGGTTGTGTAAATACCTGAGTGCAGACATAGAGAGTAAAATAGTTAAGATGGATGGAAGGGAGTTTTTTTACCCTTCAGGAGAAGATATACCAGACTTTCTGGATCAACCTTCACCAAGAGATCTGGCTTGGGGGGCAGTGGTGGAAAAGAAGGAGGCAACAACCTTGGAAGGATATGCATTTCCTCTAACTTGGAAACCCCCAGAAGTTTTGGCAGAGGTTAGGGCTGTCCGCTCCAACAAGAGGAAAATGGACATTGATGGTTCTACTGCTGCAAAAACTCCAGAGCAGGCAGTGGTAGTCAAAACAGGGGGATCCCGCTGGAGGGCTGGAGAAGTAGCAAGGAGGATTTCAGGAACAGATCACCTGGTTTCTCTAACTTTGAAAGAGCTGGAGGCAATCTCACCAGTAATGGCGGAGGAGATGGTTGCAGTCTTTAATCAGTTTATGGGGAGTAAGGAGGAAAACCCAAAACCCAAGGAAGAGGTAAATTTTGGTTCTTTCAACACGGGGGAAGACCTTCTGGGAGCAAGCGGCGCTAAGATCCGCCCTTTGGGCTACGTAGAAATGCAGATTGGAGGCAAACGGTGTTGGGCAATGGTTGATAGTGGCTCAATGGTAAATGTCCTCCCATTGAATTTGGAAACTGATGTGGGGTTGGTCCGGTACAAGGCAAATATTGAGTTGCAGAATTTGGGAGGTTTTGA
Source organism: Puccinia polysora (assembly GCA_025617555.3). Lineage (NCBI taxonomy): Eukaryota > Fungi > Basidiomycota > Pucciniomycetes > Pucciniales > Pucciniaceae > Puccinia > Puccinia polysora. The sequence continues at coordinate 1,034,779 of CM062647.1, read as the reverse complement.
ATGTGTGGTCAAAGGGGTAGTAGAGAAAGATATGACAGAGGTGGCTAAGGTATTGTATTTTCTGTTGTATTTGGTAGTAAGTGGGCTGGAGGTCATACTTGGTAGGCCATTCCTTTTTGCCTTCCAAGAATCTCTTGGCTTCTGTCTATATACTATGGAGGGACTCCTTAATGTTGCAGACGCCTTGGGGAAAAAATACAAAACAACCATCTGTTGGCCCAAGAGCAGTGGATGGGAACATCAGAAGGGCTGTCCATTTTCAGAAGGGGGCCACAACAATGTGGCGCAGGATTTTTAGATGTGGGCCGTGTGGCCTGTGCCGGGAAGGCTCCTTCATTTCACAGAAGGTCAACAGATGAGGAGAAAGGAGGAACCCCTGTGGTGCGGTGCAGCTTACTTTGGGTGGTATTGAGGAAAGCGGGAATTGGTGTAACAATAATGGGAGTGGGGGTAGGATCAAAATTGAGTCCTTCCTTGTATGTGCCTCCAATGGGTGCCAGAACAAGCAGCTACCCTTGTTCCACAATTTTGAGAAGACTGGATTTTGTTGCAGGTTGGCAATTACAAGTGGAGGAAACAACCAAGGGATCAAATTTGGTCAAAGTGCGGACTTTTGGTGTCAAATACAAACCAATTTCTAAGAAGGTGCGGCCACAGAACAAGCCAATGCTGCAGGACCTCAAAAAACCAATTAGGACTATCTGTTGGTCACATGAACCATATGAGTCGCCGTTGAAAACCACAATTCTGGAGGAGGATTTGACGGGCTTAAAGGAAGAGCAGATGGCAGAACCCAACTTCAGGCTGGAGAGGGTGGTTGCAAGAGGGGGAAGTACAATTGCTGAAGGCAGTGATTGTCATGCATAGGAAAGTGCTGTATTTTTGTCCAGATTATCCAGGGTTTCTCAGGAAAGAAATTGCAGACCCCTATTGGATACCTACGGTGCCTCACAACCCTTGGCAAATTAATCCCATTCATATTCCAGCAGTGGTTAAACATCAGTTTTCAGAGTTGGTGCAGGAGCAATTGCAGACGGGTCTGTAGGAGCCTTCTTGTTCTAGCTATTCTAGTCCAATTTTTGTGATACTGAAACAGGATGGGAAGAGTCTGCGGATTGTCCACAACCTGCAAAGGTTGAACTCAGTCAAAATCAGAGACGCTGGGTTGCCTCCACAGGTGGAGGAGTTTGTGGAGAATATGAGTGGAAGAGTCTGCTCTGGGTTGATAGACCTCATGGGGGGGTAGGACCAGCGGGAGCTAGATCCAGAGTTGCAACCAATCATGGTGTTTGAGATGCGGTTGGGGCAACTTAAGTTAATGAGGCTTCTGCAGGGGGAAACTAATTTGGTAGCAGTTTACCAGGCGCAGATGACGTGGATTTTGCAGGATGATTTTCTGGGAACAGTGTGGATATTCATTGATGATGCGGGTATCAAGGGGCCGCAAAGCAACATTTGCGGAGAATTTGAGGATCAGGCGGTTTGTTTGGGAATACGCACAGACTTTGAAGAGGATCCTGTTCTGGATAGAGGAAGAGGGATTTACTTTTTTGTGGTATGTGTCCCAGCCTTAGAGGTCCTTGGTCACAAGTTTTCCGCAAAAGGGAGGAAAATCACTAACTCCAAATTTAACAAGGTTCTAGAGTGGCCTACTCCGCAGAACACTACTCACATTTCCCAGTTTCTAGGTCTATGTGGATGGGTGCGGATCTTCATTGAAAGTTTTGCAGAGATAGCAATCCCATTGCGGAGGCTGATTTGGAAAGGAGCTGAGTGGTTTTGGATGGAGGAATGAAATTGTGCATTCCGGGAGTTGAAGGAGATTGTGGGGGGGCGGATACTGTTGAAGGACCTGGATTACAGAAAAGGGGGAATCAGGCTGGCGGTAGACTCAAGCAAGTTTGGTGCGGGTGGTGTGCTGACCCAAGAAGATGAATGGAAAGACAGGCCAGTGCTCTAGAAATTGGTAACCTTTTTGGAGTTCAAATCTTGGTACTCCCAGCCCAAGTTGGAGTTAGGCAGGGTGACAAGGATTGTTCAGAGATTACAGTTTGTGCTGTGGGGGGTGACATTTGATCTCCTGGTGGATGCGGAAGCGCTAGCTAGGATGATTAATTCCCCAACCTTGCCTGATGCTCCTATGACTTGGTGGATTGCATACTTACAGTTGTTCAATTTCACGTTCAGGCAAGTTCTGGGAAAGGCATTTACAATGCCGGATGCCTTGTCTTGGTATTGGGAGATCCAGCGTGCAGAAAAGGAGAATTTGGATGTGGAGAAGAGGCTTCTGAAGGTGGCAACAATGGCTGCATAAGTTGGAAAACTTCCCCTGAAACAGTTTGGTAGGTTTCAGGCATTGGAGGAGTATCTTTGGATGCTTCATTTTCTGGAGGGTTTTTTGGCAACAGAGGTTAGATGGGTTAGGAGGAAGGTTCCACATTTCTTTCACAAAGACGTTCAGTTATGGAAGCAGGAACTTCCAATACCCTTGGTTGTGGTCACAAGACGGAAGGATCAGGAGGATTTGTTACAGAGCCTCAACAACAACTTAGGGCATTGGGTGGAGGCCAAAACATGGAAGAGAGTTAAGACCAGGTTCTGGTGGCCAGGACTGGGGAAAATGGTGGGGGATTGGGTGTGGAGCTGCAAGGCTTGTCAGTGGCGGAGTACCAGATTACCTTGGGAGGTGGTTATTGCAAAAGGTGAGGATGCCCTTTTTGGGAGGATCTTGCTGGACGTGGTCCATATCAAGGCGGGCAAGTTCCTGTATCTACTTGTGGCTTGGGATGACTTGTTGGGATGGGTTGAGGAGCGTCCATTGGTGAAGCTGTCAGTGGAGAAAGTTGGGCTTTTTTTAGAGGAGGATTGGTTTACTTGTTTTGGGTTTTTGCAGCTGATCATGGTGGATGGCAGGGCAGATTTTTGGGGTGATCTTTGGAAGCTGGTCAAATCTTGCAGTGAAAATTTTGGACAAGTTACGGAATATTATCTGGAGGGAGCAGGGGGAATAGAGAGAGGGCATCAGCCAATCAAGGAAGCAATGAATCTTCTAAGGAAGATAAATGGGGATTTGTTGTTAGTTATGCATTGGCATGACTCAACTGTTATGGAAGATTGGCAACATGATCACCAAACCTACTGCAAGTCATTGGACCTGGTAAAGGATCAGACTATTGGTAAGGAGGATCATTGCAGAATGCACGGAGGCAGTTAAAGGAGGGTTCTTTCTTTTTTAGTTTACATTCTTTTGGGGAATAGTTCAATTTTGGATTTGTATATATATAAGGAGGACATTTCCCTTACTGGAAGGGAGGGGGGGAAGGACTATTGATTGGTAAAAAGGAAAAGAATTTATTGAATTATCAGAGATTATCAGAGGATATTATCTTAGAAGGTGTACAATAAAGGGGTTTTTCTACTATTTTCTTTGCTTCAAAAAGAGTGATTACCTGCTTGAGTGCTTGGAGTGTTAATTAGGAAATAGTTCAAGTGTGGAGCTCATTGAGGAGTCCATGTTGTTTATTTACTATTACTTCATTGCAAGTTAGCTTTAGTGGCTACCATTGAGGGAGGGATAGTTTTGCAGATAATGGAATAGGGATTGGGAGTGATTCTTAAACCGCTGTGGGCCATAGTAACTTTTCTTGTGGAAGCAGATTATATTTAGATTTTCAGAGGTACAGGAGGGTAATTCAAGGGCTTTTTGAATTTCCGGAACTTGGAGTGAGGTTGTTGCGGAGAATTTTACAGAACACAAAATCTCTTTCCACACTGTTTGGGTTGTGAAAGGCAATTCACGCCCACCCGCAACCCTGAGTTTGCAAATATAACATAGGCCATACATATTTTCAAAAATATTCAATGATAAGAGTCAAAAAAATGCATTATCAAACAAAAAATCATGAGAAGAATTTTGAAAAAAAAAAAAAAAAAGAGGTCAAAAATGAATCAAGTTGCATGATGAATGGCATTCAGAACATCATGGTAAACAATATTATCAGTTTCAAAAGAAATTTGGTTGTCTAGTCTCTGTGATACAACTAATCTTGTTGATTGGCTTGATCTACTCCTTGAAAATGCTAAATATAATTGCCCATGACTGAAAACTGGATCTTGAAGATAGAGGCCAATGTTTGAAATTTTCTGACCTTTATATTTATCAATTTTCAAATAGAAGGCCAAATTTACTGGAAACTTTTTTTGGATCAATTTGAATGGAAGACCATTTTCATCTGGTTCAGAAATCAAAGGAATGCATGAAATGGTAACAAATCAACCCATGGAATCACCTGTAGCTATCAACTCTGGAAACCAACCCAAATCACTATTTGGATGCAGAAGTACATAGCAAAGTGGGTCATATAGTTTTTTTGTGTTGAGATCCCACTCTGCCCAAGCTTCCCACGGGGTTGAGAATGCTCCAGTCAAAACACACTCAAAATCTAGAAAAACTCAGACTGAATGTTCCCGCTCTTGGAGGTGGATCCCTCTCTCATGTGATCTTCTTTTTCTTCTGTTTTCTTTTGATCTTTTTCTTCTTCTTCTTTTGATTATTTCTTCTTTCTATTCTTATTCTCTCTATGACTCAAAACCCAACTTGGTCAACTCTCCGCCAAACGCCATCTCACAATGCTTGCCTGGTAAGACAACTTGCCATTCTCAATCTCATTTCCCTGCATAACCTGACACCGGATCACTTCTGCTATCTACTCTCAGTCCTGAAACTCCTCATCTTGCTCTGCCTGTCTAACCTCACCTTTTCATTCCATTTCCGCTAGTTGTTGGTATTCTTTTCTTCCTTCCTTCCTATCTTCTTGAATCTCAATGCTGTCCCTAACTTTGATCCTCATTCTGTTGGTTTTAGTCCTCTACTTCAAATTTGAAATCTTGTCAGTTTGATTCACTGATCCTTCTTAATGAGCCATTGGAGTGCCTGATCAAGACATCTCTGTGAGTCAAATGAGAAGGTTTATTCCCCATGTGAAAGAGAAATATATGAGGAAATTATGTTTTTTGAAAAAATAATCATAATAATAATAAAAACTAACCTTCTGTCCATATGGCAGCTATCTGGTCTCCTATTGGTAGGTTATAAACCCTTTGATCCATATTTTTGAAAAAATGGATCAGCCAGCCTGACAGATTGATTTTGACCAACATGAGGAGAAAATCTCTGAAACATCTGTATCAATCCATTGTGTTGATGTAGGATATTTTGGATCCTCATAAAAAGATCTTGGAAAACACTGGAACCATATCTATGCCTATTCTGCAAACCATTATCTGTGTAAAAAATTTACAATTGCAAAAATGCTGGAGGATTGTTTCCTGTAGGATTAAAAATTTTTTGGTGGATATTTCCATTAACTCTGAATGTGTATATTACCCTGGTATTGTTTTAAATTTCATGCTGGGTATTTTGGTTAAGACCCATTGATTTCAAAGCAAAATTGGAGTTTATTAGCCTGATATTAGTGATGAGTTGATGCTCAGGAGAAGATTAACTTCCTGTTGCACTTTTGAAAAAATGTAGTAAATCATTGGGTGGTCTTTTCTGGGAAACTAAAACATTCCCATTGCAAAAGCACCGGGAGCTTGTTTCATTTTGAAAAAGAATTTCTTGGCAGTGTAGAAAAGCTCTTGTGGCCCTGAAAGTGTAAGGTCTCAAATTGAGGAGTTTCATGCAACCCCCAGGCCACAGGATGCATATTGTTTGCTTGTTGGTGATTATCTTCATCATCTTTGACAATAATTTGATTGTCCCCCAAAGTGGTGAAGTGAATGAGGCCACCTTGAAATTTTGTCTCTTGAGGTTGATCTGCCAATTTTCCTTCAAGCTTTGGAGCAATAGATTGTGGTGAACCATAAATATTTTCAAATTTTAGTTGTTGAATGTGAAGATTGGTGCCATTTTTGTAAAACAATTGAGGATGGGTTTCAGCAGAGATTGGCAGGTTGAGGGTATGTGAGTTTGGTACATTACTTTGGAATGAAGTGTTTAAACTATGTGAATTTGGTAAGTTGTTTTGGTTTGGAAGGTTGGAGCTATCCTCTTGAACTATGGGTGAAGGTGGTGGAAGGGGTGCCTCATGGAAGAAATGTGGATGTGATATATTTGAAATGGATTAATTAGGATACCTTTGTACAGTTGGTGAATTTTGTGGGTTAAATGTATTGTTAGAGGGTTGAGCTGGCCAATTGAAAATGTGTTAGATGGGTGATAGGATAAATACTGAGAATGTAAGGACCTATGATTCTGTATCAAAGAATCATGTCTTCTATGTTGAGCATTGCTGGAAACAGAATAGTGTCTTGTTTGTTGGGGATGGTAATCAATCTGAAACCCCGTTTGGAGTTGAGGGTTGATAAATAGTTGATGATCAGGATGATTATATGTGGTTGGATTTCTCAAGTGAGAATGATTATAGGTGGTTGGATGTCTCAAGTGGGAATGATCATAGGTGGTTGAATTTCTCAAGTGATGGTAATGAGATTTGTGAAGAATTTCATGAGGATGGGAGTGGTGTGATTCATTTTGAACCTCCATGAAAGGAACTGAGGAGGTTCTTCCATGTAGATTTGGGAAATGACTGATGGGTGTTTCATGCAGATGAATCCAGGAGATCAAAAAATGTAGCTAGTGGTGTGGCAAGAGCAGGTGGTATTTCTGTAGAACAACTTACACCTGAGCCCCTTGATGTTACACTGAAGCTGATCTCATTGGTTACATCCACCTGTTACACTATTGTCTGTTACATGTCTGGCAAAAGGTGTTCTCCTTGGTTATATCCCCCTGTTACACTGAAGATGTTGTAGGTATGTATGTATGTGCAAGGGTGTGTGCAGCAACAAAAAAAGCAGACACAAACCTTACATTTTGTATAAGTACATGCAGATATGTAGAGTTGTGTGATATATATACTGGGAAAAAAAAGGTGGACCCAAACCTTAGCAGATAAATGTGTATTCACATGGAGGAGCAAAAAATGGACATTCCAAAAAAAAAATAAAAAAATAAACATTGAAAAAAAAGAAACCAACATTCAGATGCACAGTTTGCATCCTCAAGGTCAGTAAGTTGAATGGAGAATGCAGGACCAAGGCAAACAACGCTGGTATTTATTGAGGGTGCAGGACCCAATATTTTTAGTATGTAGTAGATCCAGGATTTCCAATTGTTTATGTAGGCTATTGTTTGTTTTTATTATCTTTGATATTTTTGGTGCTTTTGTCAGCTGGCTCTGCAATAGCAGCAGGCTGACATATATACAGGCTGTGACCAATCTTGTTGACACAAGTTGAGGATTAGAACACTACATCCAAGCTAGGATGCAGGACCACTTCCAATGCTTTATTCCCTCATCCATATGCTCACACCACCTGTCATATTTACCCTGAGCTATAGATGTTGTGGATGCTCATGTAACATGGCCACCTGTACCAAAGATGAAAACCTGCTTGACCTTATGTATGTACATAGAAAACCATTCAAGCCATCAGGTTTGGATAGGAGTCTTTGAGCACTTCTACATCCTACCTACCTATGAGGGGTTGGGTATCTAACTCCAAAGGTTGAAGGTCACCAATTCCAGCTGCCGCTGAGATGAGAGCTCATCATCTCTAAAGAGCTAATTGGACAACCATCATCGGTAGCTATTCGATGTCCACAACCCTTAAAACAGCAGAAGGATTTCGAATGACGGCGAGTCAAGCGTTCGGTGTGTGACAAAGAAGAGGAACAATCAGTCCAGTTGCGAATCATGCTTGGAGTCTCAAAGATTCGAAAATCATGCCTAGGTTCAAGTGGATCTGGTTCGAGCACGCTCACTAATAAAACAACCCTGGTCAAGTTCTCAAATTGATTTACATATCCCATTAGCTCACCAGTTTGGGTTGATTTCCAAATCTTAACCATAAAAAAAGAACCACATAATCACGATTAGCCTTCCACCACCAACATGTATTGTGATCAGGTATCAATGATTCTGTAAAATATGGGTACAATTCAAAAAAAAAAGCAGAAGAAATCAATCTCACTCTTCGGCTGGAATTTTGGAATCCGTCCGATCCAGGCCATTTTAATTTGGATAGCCTGGAGAGACCCAAGATCGTACACACACAAAAAACACGCAAGCAAGGATGGTTGAGTTCAGTTGCGACCGCCGAGAATTCAGGAAGAGTTTCGTGCTCAAGGCGACCGAAGGGGAGAATGAGATCATACGATTCACCAGACCGAGTTCGACACTACACCATCTCGAAGATCCATATTCCCTTGATACAAGAGAACCTTGTAGTTGGCCAGGATTTCGGGAAAAAGGTCTTTTGTGGACTAAGGAACGATGTGAACATAAGCAATATTTTAGGATTGACCACTTAGCAATCTGCGCGGCCGTGACTACGTCGTAGGTGCGCATTCATTACATTGATTTCGGTAGGATCTATGAACGTACCTTCATGATGTCACTCAAGAAAATGTCCATCGCCCTCGGATCTTTTCCAAAGTTACTATCGGTCGGTACGTGTAAGACCTCTTTGGTTTTGTTTAATCGAAGGAAGTGGTTCCTGTTCATGAAAATGAAAAACATCCAAATATGATCAGTACGAGCGCATAAGGAGACACGATTCGAACAATCAGATTTGGTAAAAACAAAAGTGAATCGATCCATTGGGATCAATAGATACAAGTTCACGTAGCTGCCAGAAAGAGACGAGACAAACATCGGCCTTTGATCGAGGTGGGAGTTCTTCATTCGAACGTCGAACCAATCGACATCACCGGTATAATTACTCATCAAGTCCATCATCTCGAGACGAATTTTTAATGCATCTCTCCACCTCTCTTGACGGATCAAGGATTGCGATTGGAGAATCATTTGTTGGGCTATTTGAGACTGTTCTAGCGAAATGAGGCCAAAATATAATACTATGGTTGTTGATTACCCCCCCCCAAAAAAAAAAAAAAGAAAAAAAGAATCAAATCAAATTTCCCTGTGGTGTGCAACTGGCGAGGGTGTATGAACACGACTTTCTATCTTCGAGGATTAGGTGATATTTATTTTTCTTGCGGGGGGGGGGGGGTGAGAACCTTACACACACTGCTGGGGTATAACTTCCATCTGAGAGGAAGGATCAGTCCTAGACGAAACGAGCAGTTCGAGATGCAGAACGTTAGACTGATTGAGGAGGGAGGCAAGCGGGATGATCGGAGGAGAAGGGTATGGTTACCATTGATTTCCGATCGTCAAGAACTTCAACGGGATTCGTTTTTGAGTTGTAGGTAGAGAGTTAAATCGAGTGATCTGAGTGGCGATCGAAGGGATGAACTTTCCAGCGTAGGATTCACCAGAGAGGGCCAGATCCAATGCGGAGCACGATGGAAACCTTTTGTAGAAGGCTTCGAGGAAGCTCAAGAAATCGTACGCTACCTGCGGTCGAGACAAGCGGAGGTCAGGGCCGAAGGAGCTAAGATGGGTTCGGAGACCATGATGATGAGGATCGGGTTGAAAACCTCTGAGAAGATTTTTTGCAGACTTACACCACTTTGATCGGTCACGTAACCATCCTGATAACCGGGGATCGAGTCTGAGTGAGGATCGAACAGATGGTCATCGAAGGGTTGAAAGGTGAGTAGATGATCTGATGATGATGATGAAGGATGGGAGGAGGATCGATGAGAGGTGGTGTTGCGGTGTGAGTAGCCAGTACCCTTGAGAGGAGCAGAGGTAGATCGATCGATCGTCAGAATTCAGATAGGTTTGATGGTGAGGATGGGATCATGAGTTCTGGAGATATTGAAACTGAGACTGACGACGGGTTGATCGAGATAGACGATATTGAATCGTTTATGCCACGAGTTCGGATTAGTGGATAGGATGAATCGTTCTATCGATGGATTAGTGTCAAGTTGCTGGTCGGTAAGGTTGAATCGGATCCTCAAGGGACCGGATTGGTAGAAGACCGAGATCATGGAAGAGGAGAATGGGCCACCTTGAAGCCATCTGAGAGTCGAAGGAATCGATTAGTCAAGGCTAGGAGGATGGGTTAGAAGTGGGCTCGAGGAGAGAAACAGAAGTTGCTTAGATGGACATGATCAATGGAGCCTTAGGATGAATCTGAGAGGGGAAGAACCAATAGAAGAGTGAGGCCAGAGGATGGTTTCGGATGGGGATAAGACCGGCGTAAGAGGGTTCACTGATCAAGGAGGAAGGAAGAGGATGAAGAAGTTGAGGACCGAAGGATGAGGAGAGATCGAGGAGATGAGAGTGAGAATCGATTGGGATGAGTTCGAATGGGATAGCAGCGAAGAGGGTATGGAGAATAGTTGGAAGGAGGTGGAAGAAGAAATACATCTGAGCAGGAGTAGGATGGATTGGTGGTAAGTACTTATGAGGAAATGCAAAGATGAAGACTTCCTCAAGGAACTAAATATCTAACTATCAAGCCCAAGACTGATCTCAGGGAAAAAACTAATGATACTCTCAGCCCTCATTGAGTTCTCAATCCTTAAGACTTGAGTGAGGTGACTAAGAGATTTTTGAGGAAAAATTCATCACATAACAAAAAACCTGACCCACTGTTCCAGTGTAGCAACTATGAACTCTTGAGAAGTAATAACGACATTGTAAAAAAATAATAACACTTACGACCTGCTGAGAAGTCAACCAAGGGATAAGAAATGTTGATCATCATAGTATTGCAGGTTTGGAGGATGTGTGATGCAAAACAAAGTATTGCCACTCAGTTACCCAACCTTCAAATTCCTACTCCTTCTTAGATACTTGTGGTGATTGGGGGGGGGGCACCAGTCACAAAAGGGTTAAGATACCTGTTTCACATAGGTTCAATGTAGATACAGGTGTATTTACAACATACTGTGCTTGTAAGTATTTAGTCTTGGACCAGCCAACAAATTTACAATCCGTTTTTTTCCATTCAAGCCAAATCTGCCCAGGTTGTTTCTGGGTTTTGTACCAGGTTCATTTTTCAATTTTTCAAATCACAACCCCTGATTTTTTTTTTTTCATCCCCCCCAATTGGATCAACTGCCCACATCCCAATGCAAACTGATTATCTGATTTGGAATTAAGCACCCCCAATCCAGCCATCTCATCCTTTATTCTATCTACCAACTCATTGATTCCCTTTTCTTCTGTGGAATCCTCTCACAATGCAACTAATTTAATTTTTTTTATCACATTTTTTAGTTTTTGGTTGAGGGGGGGGGACCAATGTAGTCCAATACAAGAACACTTATGTTTATCAAAATATTGTCTTTTTAATGGCAAGTACACCCCACCACAACATCTGCATGATGGTTGTCATTGATATGTTACTTTTGTATTCCAATTTTTTTTTTTTTGTTAGTTGGTACTTTCAGCATGTTTTCATCATGATTGCAATAGTACCAACCAGTGGGTAATAAATGTTAATTTTTTGACAAATATCAAGTGCCTGGAATTCTGATAGTTATCAATCAACTGTAGAGATTTCCATGTCAAAGAAAAGCAAGATCACCAAGTTAGGATAGAAGGGAGATAAATGGGGTAGATAAACTGACAGTCTGATCTGTTGTCCTAATCAGGGGTTCAAGCATCAAAAGATCAACAAACAATTGTTGCCTTGATCCTTGGACTGGAAGAGTGTATTCTTTTGGAGACACTGGGGGTTTTCCAACCCCCACCCATAGGAATTTTAAATTTTCATCAAATTTTACCTTGTAACACCACAAAAGATTGGATGTCACTTGCTAGCAAGTGCCATCAAGGAATCTCCAGCTCAAGCAGTCTTCATGCTTTAGTTGAACCTATCTCCATTCTTCAACCAAGCTTTTGGTGCACAGGAATTGTGCACCATGATGCACAGTGGCTGTGCAAAATTCACAGTAACTGCAAATGCAAACACAATGCACAGAGACTGTGCACACAATGATGCAGAGTAAATGTTCCAAATCCACAATCACCACCCAAAATGCACAATAATGCACAGTTACTTTTCAAAAAAGGCACAGGGACTGTGCCAAATGCACAGCAAGTGTTCAGTAGGGCTTTGTTGCAGCTTGACCAAAGCTTGGTTAGAAGCTTATCCTGAGATTGGTCATTGGTTGGGCAAGAGCTCCTTGATGGCACTTATGGCCTATGAATCCTGTTTCTAGCAAAGTTTCTCTGGGTTTTTATCAAGCACAATAGGCGCCTTCCAAAGCAGTTTGGGTGCCTTCCCAACTGTGAGTTGGCTTGCAGCCAAATGAGATTGGTGCCTTGTCAACATTGTTTTGGTGCCAATCAAAGCTTGGTGCATCAACTTGTGTGGAACATGTTTCATTACAAAAACCTACTCAAAACATGTTGTTTTGAGTTTTTTTTTTTATTTTATATATATATATATATATATATTCAGATGATTGTACATGCATGTATTGAGGTTTTTTTTGAATTTTTTGAATTCTTTTTTAATATATTTTTTTTTTAAGAAAAAGGGAAAACCCAGCAAAGAAACCAAAAACCAGCTGGATGAAAGGACACTACAATAAAAAAAAGTATCAATCAAGAAATGAAAAGGGAAAGTAGCATATGACCTACCTTGATGATGGTTTGAGGTGAATGGTAATGAAGGGATGCAACAAGCTTTGATGATGGTCAAGACAAACTTGAGGAGGCACCAAAAAATTCCAAAAAACTACCCCCATGTGACCTACCTGCTCAAGCTCTCTGGATGCCTATGCAAGCCCCAATTGGCACATGGCAATTGAGGTTTTGCCAAGAGCCCAGATGTGCTTGATGGACTATATGAACAAGCATATGCACATTGATCCATAGATCCAAAAAGGGTTGGACACTCAAGGATTACTTGGGGATCCCTATAAGCCAAATGTGCTTGATAGACCATACTACCAAGTGCCATCAAATTTCTTTTGGTGTAGAGGAGTTTGTTGAGAAAAAGTGCTGTCTTTGATTTTCAAACAGCAGAAAACATTTCATCATAATAGGCTCATCTTGGAAATCTTCAATAATAGTCTTGAATGTCATTTTTGTTTTGATTAAAGATAAAATATGAACAAATAAAAATAAAAAACATAATTGGAATACACCCTTAATTTTTTTTTCAAAGAAAAGATATCAGGGTGTATCAGAGTTATCAAATCCACCATTAGAAACCCATCATTTTTTTTTGACCAAACCTGCCATTTTTAATGGCAGGTTTCTGAAATACATGTACCCCTTAACTGGTGTATTTCAAAATGGTGGATTTTAAATCTCAAATACCCATTTATACATCATAATCCATCACCCTCCCCTCTGTATACACCCAAGGTGAGCAGTATCATTCATCCTAACCTATTTACCCCTTCCACTCTCATCCAACTTACCAACCCATCTGCACCATCCAATAAAATCCCTCACTCATCCTCTCCAACCCCATCTCATCAACTGCCATTCCTGAGAAGACTGGCTTCATGTTGTGGCAGTTATTTACAGGAATTGGAAGAAGAAGGATGTGAAGGCTGTGGGGGATTTTACAGTTAAGGGAAGGTTGGCAGGATTGCTTTGCAGAAGGAAGTTGTTTTGGATTGTGGAAGGTAATGGTTTTGGATTGCAGAAGGGGGATCTGCAGGAAAGAAGAGGGGATGAAGGCATTTGGAGCAATTGGGCATGGACATGCAGAAGTATACAACTGGAAAAAGAAGCTAGTAGACTGAAAGACTGACTAAGGGGTATGGGATGGATCAACAATCAGCAAGCTATTTTTGGGACAATGGGCAGGAAGGTTGAGGATGCCAGAATGCAGATGATTGAATGAGATCTACAAAGGAAGGCATGACAAGGAAGATCATGAATTACAATGTTGGAGATGGCCAATGATTGGTTTTTAGTACATGTAGACAGATCTGTTTAGTGGATTGGGTGTAGTGAATTGCAGAGTTGCATGAGTAGGAAGGATAAGGGAGTAAAGGCAGTTTCTAGTAAGTTTTTTTGGGTTTCTTTTGTTAGGATGCAAACAGTCTAAAAGGGAAGTCAGATAAGAGGAGGGGAGATATCCATGATAAGAAAAATATATCATTATCATCAACTTTTTGTTGCAGAGTGTGATTTATTACAGAGCCTATTATATTTTCACAAGGTAATTTGATGGTAATTTATTTGTGGAGGACAATTCTGGAGCTCAGAAGAGATGATAAATACTTGGATACTAGGCTCCAATTAGAAAACAGAAGAACAAAACAAATTTATTTCCTGGACATCAGGTTAGGGTTGTTCTGAGTCTTTTTTAAAATGAATAATATTACACCACAACATGTGTTGCATTAACTATAAAAATAAAAAATGTCCACAGATTCATGCAGGGAAAAGGGAAAGGATTGGCTATCACTCATGGAAAAGTGGAACCATTGTAAGAGATCTATCTCAGTTTCAATCATGCCTTCTTAGCTTTCAGGAAAATATCTAACCCTGCTTGTCTTTCTGGTACTTGATCCTTTGATCTGGACCCTGCAACACCCAAAGCCCTGAATCAGGCCACTGCATCACCCAAGGGTCTAGTTTGGCTAAGGCACTGGTCATGGGCTTTTTCTTCCAATTACCTACTTAAACTCATCCTTTGCTTGTAAGGGTCACGCTGGGGGAACTCTTATTCTGATCATGGAAGTAATTCCATCAAAAAAGATAAAATGAGTGGGGAGCTTAAATCAGAAGAGTACAAAAAAAGACAATCAAAAAAGTTTACTGATTCCATTCAAAATGGAAAGGTAACATGATGAATCAAGGATGATGCAAACCCTAATCTATATTATTTGTATTTTTCCTTTTTTTTCTTTTTTTCTATCATCTGTTACAACTATGTGGTAAGATACAACAATAAAAAAATGATTTTCTTTTCTCCAGGGACCCCCCCTCATCCATTACTCTTATTTTATTTTTCTTGACTCCTGAAACCCCTCCTTGTCCATTTCTCTTATTGATCAAATGGATTTTGGTTCAATCTGTCCTTCATCCTTGCCAAGAATTGCTGTTAGGTTCAAAGAAATTGAAATCAGATTGATCATCTGGGATTCTTAGCCCACACAACTCAATAAACATCTTCACTTTCCCTATACTTTTTAAAACTCCTACAATGCCTGGATTTTGGTTGAGATTGATACTTGATTCAATTGGCCAGAGAGTAGGATGATTTGAAGATGAACAGAATGCAGTGTTATTTGATTGAATTTTTCTCAATATTGGTAAAGTTTAGCTTACCAATGGGGATGGAAAAGGTTGAGGAGGGTCTGGTGAAGCTTTGAGATGGATAAGTATGATATTGAAGGTTGAGATGATCAATGGACAATGAGATCTGGGAGGTAGATGATGGTTGGTATGGACAATGATGATTGATTGAGGAGGATGATTGATTGAGGAGGATGATTGGTGGAGGAGGATGATTGGTGGAGGAGGATTATTGATGGAGGAGGAGTAGGAGGATTAGGATTAGGATGATGATTTACAAGTTTTTTTGTTAATTCTTGAGTTGTTTGAGTTATATAAAACCATAAATCTGTATTTGAAGGATGGTTGTTTTGAGGATCCCATTTGGTTCACTGATGGAGGAGGATCAATTGGTTGTGGCTACATAGCCTACTTAACCCTTTCAAGGAGTAAATATGGTGCTTTGAAAAGCTCATAATCTGCCATAGCTTTTTGTTCAAGTCATTCTGGGAGCTTTTATATTGCATTCTTGAGGTCAAAAAATTAACCATACTTGCAAAAAAACAATCTTAATCTGAAATTCTCACATAGCATGATTTAAATCTGTTTTTGTGAATAAAAAATTGTGATTTATATATTTTAGAATCCCAAAAAAACAATTAAATTGATGAATTGTAAAATAAGGAGCTCTCATTTGGCCTCCAGAAGAATAATCAATAGCTTTCACTAGAAATTTCAAGCCAACAATATATTTTATGGTTATAACATGAGGAATTGCAAAGGGAATGGTAGAATTCAAGATAGCAAAATGTTTTGGAAACTTGATGCGTGGAAGAAGGAGTGAGGAGAGTTTAGGTGAGCTTGGATGATTCAATAGGTAGTTCATGATCCAAGTGAGTTTCTATTAGATGATTGGAGGAAAAATAAGGGAGGATCATTTCTCTTGATTGACAAAAAAATGACCAGGTAAACCAGGACCCCGGTGTTGATTTCAATGAAAATAATAAGGAAACTCAATGAAATAAATCATGATTAGAATTTCATTAAATCAACAGGAAAATTTTTTGGACTTCAGCTATTTTCTGCTGACACTTAAGTTCCTTTTTTTTTAAAAAAAAAAACAATTGCACTCATTTTCAATCTAAGTTATCCTCCAGTATTATGGGCCTCATAAAAGTAGTATGTTATGATTAAAAATGATCTCTCATATCTCTAATCATTTGTCCCTCTTATTGGTTGATTGTTTCAAGATTAAGTCATGATTAAGTCTGAAAGAATGCTAGTTCAAGTAGTCTGATTATCCTTCTATGATCAAATCTTGTAGCCATGAGCCCTGATCACTTGTAATCTATAGGTCTTCTTATCTTTAAGAACCTCCTTTCTTATCTTGATCTTTCTTAATTATAATGTTTGTTGAACCACCAAATCAGCTTGAATTAACACCTCAGTTTTATTGTACTTTTCACTCTTCTTTTGATGGCTTTTATGTCCTGGCTTATGGCCTGTTGTGTCTCTGCATTGTTGCATACTTTCTTTCACTGATTATGTGACAGTTCTTTGGTTGCTTCTCATTCATTATTCATTATCTTGTTATTTTCAGACCCACAAGTTGGTCTTCATCAAATGGCTTGTATCTAGACTATTTAAACACCATTCTAGTCCAGCCAATTTATCACCATCCGTTCTGACTTACATTGAACCTGAGTGCTCCCATTTGACTCCTGGATCCACTCCTCTTAGTGTGATAAGAGTCCTTTCCTTATTCCCTCCTGCAACTTCTCCGGAGCATCTCAGCCTAATTCTATCAAACTTGGAACCAAAATAGAATGAAAAATTTAAATTATAATAAGCAAAACAAAAATAAAAACATATTAAGGATTTACTAAAAGAAGCAGGAAACTGTTGTTAAAGGTTAGAATTGCAGCATCAGCATAATAGATCATTCTCAGAAAATTTTGTACTTTGAGTGTTAGTCTAACCAGCTGATGAAGTGGCCTTGAGACCTTCTGATGTGATGATTAGATTTGTTTTAGAAAAAATGAACAGTTATTATAACAAACTGAGCTAGCCAAGTCAAATTACCAGTTTAAAGCTTCAAAGTAATTTCAGGCTTGTATTTGATGACCAAGAAATTTGAGGAAAGTGGATTTGTTGAGAATTGATGATGAATAAGCACCAGAGATTAATCTGATGAGCAAGAAACAGATTAGGAATGTAGATTGTTTCTGTTGGTCAGGAGCAAGTTGCACACAAAAAGACTTCTGAGTGTCTATTCCTGATTTGGATTATTCTCACTCCTTCATTGTACTTGGTGTGCTTTATTGTGGGAGGCACAGATTTAATGAGTTATTTCATTTGTAATTCTAACAGCCCTCCTTAATTCAACACAGGATAGATTAAGGTACTAAAATGATGTGACAGTCTCTGAAGAGAATGCTTGTTAGAAGTTTTTATCAGGCTATCAGCTACCATATGATCCAATTTTATTAGTTAAATCTGAATTTTGTTGATTGTGAAATCTTCTCTCAGCCCTTTGGTTTTCAGATCAATGAAATTGGTCTTTGGGTTTCATCCAATTTTTTTTGATTATATTTTGCAAACCTTTACTATTGATTAAATGGACATTAGGACTGAATTTGATTTTCAAAATTTCATGTATGAGAAAGCTAATCCATAAAAATTCCAATTGAATATCACCAAGAGTGTTGCATTCAGCTTTAGTCAATCAGTAGGTTATGTGTCTTTTCCAGAAAATATTCCAGAAGATTTGTGACCCTCAAAAGAAATGGATGAAGTCAGTTTTTGAAGTTCTGGTGTGAGGATCATCAGCCCAGGTGGAATTGCTATAGCATACAAGATTCTTGGAGTTGTAATTTTTGAGATCAAGAGGTTCTGGTTTCTTGATGTTGGAAAATATTTCCAAAACTTGATGAATTTTTTTCAGTGATTAATCCTGGGATTCTCAGAGAATTTTGCCAAGGATGATACTGCATAACCAATATCAGGACAAGAAATACCATATATTTATTTTAATCTTCCTATTGGAGATTGGGAGTTCATATTCAAATTTTTGAACCTTTTGAATTTTTATTTGTTTTCCAGAAGGAGATGGATACCAGGAGTGTCTGGCTTACAGAATTGTTTAAATTCTTGAAGGTTAATTTTTTCTAGTTCTTTTTTCATGTGTAAAGGTAGAGACAATTTGATCCCTTCCTTACATCTTTCTACCTTCATTTAAAGCAAAGTTTTGGGCTTGTAAGATAATGAATTCTTAAATTTATCAAGAAAGGCATCTCTAAATTTTTCTATGTTACCCACTACCAGCAGCTCATCAACATGTATATAGATTGAAACTTTATTATTACTAACTAAATAAATACAGGGGTTACATTTGAATGGTTTGAATCACTGGTCTTGAATCCACTTGAGGTTTTTGCTATATTGGGCAGGATTGGAATCATTTCTCCCTCAAGTAATAATAGAAACCAGTGGTTATTGTTTACAAATGAAATATAAATAGGCTCTGATTGATCTGTAACACCTACTTTCATTGGAGTATAAGTACAAAATGACTTCATTGGAGTATAAGTGCAAAATGACTCCAATGAAATTAAAAATATAGGTCTGGTGTATTTGTCTTCTATTATTTGACCCATATCTAACTTAGCCAGCCATTAGGGCGTATCAAAGTTAAGCAAACCCACCATTTTTTGTTGGTGGGTTTCAACCCAAATCCACCTTTAAAAATAAAAAAAAAACACTTATTTCACATCAGACGTGTCAAAGTTACCTGAAAATAAATGGGTTTTTTCAAATAAAGTATATAAAAGCCTTCAACAGCTCAACCACGCTTCATTGCACATCATAACCCCTGGTTTAATCCTTCAACATTATTGGAAAACTTCATCACTCTCATTGCTCCATTGCTATCCTCATCACTTCATCACTCTCATTGCTTCATTTCTATCCTCATTAGTTAATCACTCTCATTGCCTCATTGCTATCCTCATCCCTTCATCACTCTCATTGCTTCATTTCTATCCTCATCACTTCATCACTCTCATTGCTTAATCACTATCCTCATTGCTTCACTGCGATATTCATCACTTCATCACTCTCATTGCTTCATTGCTATCCTCATCACTTCATCACTTTCATTGATTCATTGCTATCCTCATCACTTCATCACTCTCATTGCTTCATTGCTATCCTCATCACTTCATCACTCTCACCTTTCTTTATCACTGTCATCACTTTATTGCTTTCATCACATCCATCCTATCATTGCTTCATTGCTTCATCACTTCATCCCCCCCTTCATCACATCCTAACTGTCATTGCTTTGTTGCTTCATCACTTCATCCCACTTACTCTTTTTAAATGGGCCCTCAGCAACACTCCCCCTGCAAGTCCACTCAACCAAAGAAAAAATACCCCAGGAACTCAAAATCTAAAAATCCTCCCCCATCAGCTTCCAAATGCTCAATTCAGCTCAAGAGAGCTGATCACATCATCCTTGAAAACTGGCTCAAAATTACATATAACTACAATGCTTGCTTTGGATCAAACAATGAAACACAAGTTGGCCAACCTCCATCCTCTAAGGTTAATGGTTATCTCCTGATGGCCAAGGAACTCAAGAATAAAACCAAAGGAAGGCTGGATCTTTCATCCAAACAGATGCGGGAGCAATTCAAGAACTATTGAACCAAGTACAAAAAAGCCCACTCAATTTCAATCTCCACTGGCTGTGGTATCAATTGTAAGATTTTAGAGCAAAAAGGCTCCGGATGGAAGGGTCAAGAGACAATAAGGAGATGTCTTGTGTTGCCAAGAGGAGCGGATGTTGAAGTCAAGGGGGCACTCCTGTTCACTATGGGGAAGAACAGATTGGGTTCAATCACTTGTGGTTCAGCTGAATTAAATAAGCTAAGTACAACGGAGGCTGACAAGTGGTTGAACAAGGTAATAGAAATGAATAGGAGACATTCAATACTAGGTCATCAGAGACCGCACAACATGGAGGACTACAGGACTGGTTGCACTCAAGATTCGGGCAACCCTACTAGTAGATCAAAATTCTGACATCAATGACTCCAATAAAGCAAAGGGAATCAACTCAGTGGCTGATAATTTGGACTCCATTTGTCCTTTTTATGTTCAAATGGATGAAATCTTTGAAAAGAAGGCCAATATCACCCCTTTAGCTGCTGTTGATGTCCAACAATCAGATTCAGTTGATTCTGAGGACCTGGCTGTCAATGCTTGGCCTAGCAATGATGATCCAAATGAAAAATATGAGTGGCCCCAATCTGATGTGGAGGAGGATATTCCAACAGAATCAGCTCCAAAAATGTCTACATCAGCATTGATCAAAAATTCAAACCCTTCCTTGGACCCCCCCCTTCCTTCTTTGGATTTCTCTCTTCCTGGGGTGGAAGTACTTAACAACTTGGCCAACAAGGAGCAAGTTATTCCTGTATCACCACCATTGGAATCATCTTCTCAAGTAAGGAACCAAGATCATTTCTCTTTTGGCTGGTTAATCATGACTGATTTAGATTTTAAAAAAACAGGCTCATCCCTTTCTGAATGGCCAAATACTCAAGCCAATGGGGCCTCCCACATCCCTTTCAAATGAGAGCAATGCCATTCCCACACAAACCTCCTCTGCAAAGGGAAAGAAAAAGGCCTCCAATTCCATCAACCTCAACCCTAATAGCCGTCAAAAGCGGAGAAACACTTCAAATTTTTCTGGCTTTGAGGATATCATGGAGAAGCAAGATTCAAATAAGTTTATTGATTGATTTTCCTTGCTTTCAAAATCAAGCTCATTCATATTCCCCTCCAAAAAACAGTGAAATCACAAATAGAATCCAAAAAACTTCAATTTGAAAAGGAGAATTGGGATTGTAAACTAGCTATGGATTTTCAAAAGTGGAAAGATGAGAATTTGGCTCATCAACACAAGTTGGATTCTGAGTGGAAAATTAAACAGGCTGAGCTGGAGTTTCAAAAAGAGGAAAAGGAGAAGGATTGAGAGCAAGACCAACTTGAAAAGGAGATGGAAAGGCTAACCACAGAAAAAAAAGATAGGTTATCAGTAGCCATGGCATTTATTGGTAGCAGTAGAGCTGTGGATGAAATAAAGGAAATCACTTGATTGCTTGGTTTGTAAATATATTTACTTTGATAAAAATTTTGGGATGTTATTTTCTATCATAGCTTCATGGTTGAAATTGAACGCAATTGTGTGCAATGCCGGAAACTTTGTATGGATTTACAGATTTCTGGTCTGCGTTTTAACATGGACCAACTCCTCCAACTCCTCCTGGTACCCTGTTCCTTCCTGGAAATGGCTCTTTTCATTTCCAACCCAGGCTGTTTTTAGTTTTTCATTTTGTTCATCCTTTGCTAGGTCCTTGCGCTACTTCCCTTTGTACTGTCTCCTCTCTTCCTCTTCTCTTTTCTTCTGATTACTTGGTCAATTTTGTACCCCGCTCTGGGGGCTGGTCTAGCGCCATTAAATCCCCTCTGGTCTGCAGAGGCGGTATACGTCCATTTTTTATATCATTGTGTGCAATGCAATAATGCAAAAGTACACTTAAAAAAAAAAAAAAGTGGGTAAGGGCTTGGGCGGGGGGGGGGGTTTCATCATCCCCCTAACAGCCAGCAAGGAAGGGTGGGGGACAGGCTTGGTTTAGCAAGTGAGGGGGGGATTTGATCACCCCCCCCACCTAGCAAGCAAGGGGGGTGGAGGGCTTGGGCAGGGGGGGAAATCATCACCCCCCACCAGCTTGGAAGCAAGGGAGGGCAGGCTTGTTTGAGCAAGAAAGGGGGAGACAGGCTCCTTGGAGCAAGCAAGGGCGCATTTGATCCCCCCCCCCCCCACCTAGCAAGCAAGGGGGGGGAATTCATCACCCATCCCCCCCCCCCATCAGCTAGCAAGCAAGCGGGGGGACAGGCTTGTTTGAGCAAGAAAGGGGGGAGAAACCCCTTCCTCTCAGCAAGCAAGGCATTTGATCCCCCCCCCCCACCTGGAAAGGGAGGGGGGGAAGGGCTTGGGCAGGGTGGGGAATTCATCACCCCCCCCCCCCCATCAGCTAGCAAGCAAGCGGGGGGACAGGCTTGTTTGAGCAAGTGAGAGGGGAGACACTCCTTCCTCTTAGAAAGCAAGGGCGGAGCAAAGGCAGATTTGATCCCCCCCCACCTAGCAAGCAAGGGGGGGAAGGGCTTGGGCAGGGTGGGGAATTCATAACCCCCCCCCCCCCTCAGCTAGCAAGCAAGGGGGGGGGGACAGGCTTGTTTGAGAAAGCTAGGGGGGAGACAAACTCCTTTGAGAAAGCAAGGGGGGGGTTTCAATTTTTGCTGGTGACAGCGGACAGCTTCATTGAGCCATCCTGTCCGCTTTTATCAGCAAATCCAGTTGTTGGGGCAGTGTGAGAGCAAATCAGTTTGCTATTTGCTGGGACAGTGGACAGGACAGCTCAATGAAGCTGTCTGCTTTCACCGGCAAATCCAGTTGTTGGGGTGGCCTGAGAGCAAATCCATTTGCTATTTTATGGTGACAGTGGACAGCTTCATTGAGCCCTCCTGTCCGCTGTCATCAGAAAATTAAATTGGGTGCACTATTGAAACACCAAAGCGGTCACAGCTTTGACTGCTTCCAGATTTGAGCATTTCCCCTTGACTCATTCTGAAAGCAGGCTCAAAGAGGCCAGTCAATAATGAATGCTCCCAAAGGAAGGTGTCCCCAACAAGTTTAATATAAAAGACTGCATCTACTCCATTTTCCTCTTAGCAACATTCT
This sequence comes from Puccinia polysora, assembly GCA_025617555.3. Classification (NCBI taxonomy): domain Eukaryota; kingdom Fungi; phylum Basidiomycota; class Pucciniomycetes; order Pucciniales; family Pucciniaceae; genus Puccinia; species Puccinia polysora. The sequence goes on along the minus strand of CM062647.1, from coordinate 1,011,793 downwards.
CCCCCTCAACCATTTAAATTTGAAAATGAACAATCCATCCGCTACTCTTTTGAAAAAAGTGAATAACCCAGTCCTTCACTTATTCCTTGTTTCCCTAGAAGGTGCTTTGGTTTTTCAACCAAAGCATGCCAGAGATTGAATGCCTTGTGTGAATGCGTCCATTAAGGAAACCATGCAAAGTGCTTTCTAATTGATGATGGTATTTGATTGATTGGGCTGTGGCCGCGCCATGCCTGAAAAATTGAACCTTTCTTTTTTTCCCCCTTGGTTTTCCTAATATCACCCATCTCATTACAATACAATACTTCCCACAGGAACTTGAACAAAAATTAGTGACATTCCTTTCTTGCACCCCACTGGGGTGCGGCAGTTTGGTGAGGAGAAGGGAGGAGTGGACTGGTGGTTGTTGAGGTGGTTTGGTGAGGAGGAGGGAGGAGTGAACCAGTAATGGTTGAGGTGGTTTGATGAGGAGGAGGGAGGAGTGGACCGGTGGTGATTGAGTTGGTTTGGTGAGGAGGAGGGAGGAGTGAACCAGTTGTTTGGTGGGGTGAGGTGGTTTTGAAGTTTTGGTTTTTGTCTAAGTCCAACAAAAAAAAAAAAAAAAAAAAAAAAAAAAAAAAAAAAACCGTAGTCAGCCTAGGATTCTTGGTTAAACAACAAAAACAAGAAAAAATTTGGTGATTTTATTTTTTAGCTATTTAAAAACCCAATGCTACTCATCAAAGTGAGCAAGTGTGAGGGGTAGAATCCGCTCTCTCATGGCCAAAGATGAGGTAGAAGATGAGGCCAGGATGACTTGAGGAGTATCAGGAATATCTTCTTCAAATATTTTTTCCCATTCATCTTTGATGTTGGCAAGAAGGTGGTGAAGGATTACACAACTGATAATCCAGTTGATGAGGAACTTCATGTCTTTTGAAGATTGGAGCTGGTTTTGCATCTCCCATAAGCTGGCCCATCTTCCTTTCAGGATTCCTATGGCATGCTCAATCTGAACTCATGATTGGGCAAGATGATAGTTGAAATCAGTTTTGGCTTGATCATTGGTTGAAACATTGCGGTATGCCGGAACCACATATTTCCCGCTAGCATAAGCTGAATTGGCCAGAAGGTATTGATCTTTGTCAAAGTAGTTATCTGGTTGTTGGGCAATCTGCATCCAATTGAAAACATATGAATCATGAAAAGAACCCAGAAGGCCAGCATGGAGGGATATGAACTTCTTGTTGTTATCAAAAACAAGTTTTAGTGCCACAGATTATCTATAAAAACTGAAAAAACAAATTTGGTCAGTGTATTATCAAAGGCTTTGGAAAGGAAATGAATCAATTGCCTTTTTTTCCAATCAAAATAATGGCTGCCATATAGATTGGGTTTTTGACTCAAGGGGATAGTGGTTCCATCAAAAAAACCAATGCAACCAGGAAAGCCTTCAGTCTCCATTACTTGAGTTATCTCCTTGCGGTCTTCTTTGGTTGGCCAAAAAAGGACATAGCAACAGGAAGATAGGATAGCAATCATGACTCATTTGGTTTATAAGTCAATGGATCCATAACTGACCAAGAATAGATTTTCTAATTGATGAATTGCTGCTCCATTTCCATTTGATCCCAATCTACAAAGAGCAACAGCTAGTTGGATAGCTGGATTGCGTTGAGGATTCCAAGAATTTTTCTGGAAGATGTGGTGGTCTTCAATCATCTACAAAATTTTCATGAAAGAAGGCAATAAAGTTTGGAACAGTTTCTGGAAGCTTAAGTTGGGAAGTAGGTGAAGCTTTTGCCTTTCATACAAAGTTTTGTAAAGAGTGTGTCTTTGTGGAACCATGTATTTCTTTTCCAATAGAGAATTCAAAGCTAACCAAGTTGATTCCAAATCAGAGTCTGAATCCAAGTCAAATAATAAAAAAAGTTCAGTCAGCTTTTTTGCATTTTCAACTTGCTGCCGGGAAGTTTGATTTGACATGTTGAAAAAGATGGTGATGTGATGATGATGGGATGTGTGTGAAGCAATGGAGATGTGAAGCAATGGAGATGGGAAGTGATGGAGATGTGAAGCAATGGAGATGTGAAGTGATGGAGATGTGAAGCAATGGAGATGTGAAGCAATGGAGATGTGAAGAAATGGAGATGTGAAGTGATGGAGATGTGAAGCAATGGAGATTTGAAGTAATGGAGATGTGAAGCAATGGAGATGTGAAGCAATGGAGATGAGATGTGTGTCATGCATATGGATTTGATGAGTTGGAGGTGTGGATGGGTGTTTTGCATGCCATGGATGGTGGATGGATTAAATGGCAGGTTTGATGTTTGAAACCCGCCATTTTCATGAAACCCAACATTTTGAAATACACCAGTTAGGGGGTATATGTATTTCAGAAGCCCGCCATTAAAAATGGAGGGTTTATAATGGCGTTTTTGCTAACTTTGATACACCTTATTTCAAAGAGGGAATCTTTTCATTGATGTCTTAAACATCAAGTCTTTGTTTAATATTTTCTAACTCTTTTTAACCACCAAGCATCTTAATTTAGCATGCTTTATATCTCTACAATGTTTAATTAATTTCCTTCCTCACTCTAAACTAACCTTTTTCATCATGCCCAAGCAATTTAGCAATGAATCTAAATCCGCAATTCCTATCACCAATTGGATCCCAAACCTTTCCCAAGAACTTATGTAATTTCTCAGTTATTTGATTGAGGTATTTCACTTTGGTTTCCTATAATCAAAACTCACTCAGCCAAAATTCCAATAACATTAATTAATCACATCAATACTCACCAAAGATGAGCTTATGGTTGATGCTTACTGCACATCTTATTCCTCTGAAGAGGATTCTGATTCCAAATGAAGTGAAGCTAATTCACTTTCAGTCCCTTCCTCTGAGCTATGAAATTCATATTCTGATCCTGCAGACTTTTACTAACAATTAAAATCATATCATCATCAGTTCATCAAACCCAAAAAATGAACATTTCACAAAAGAAAAGACTTACAATCTTTTGTCTTTTCTTATTTGGTGCCCCTCTAATTCTCTTTTCCCGCTTAAGCTGCTTTTCAAAATTTTTGAATGGAGAAGGATCTCTCTGGGTATCTTTCAATTTTGGCCAGCCTCTTCTTTCTTTCAAGACTTTAGGTTCAAGTCTTGGCTTTGATTGATAATTTGCGGTCTCCTGAATCAAGTAATTCAAAGCCCACAATGATCTTGTTCAGGATATCCCAAGATCATTGCATTGAGATTCTCATGTAACTGAGAATTTTGAGAATTTCATCAGCATCAACCTTTCAAAATTCAAAAGGATCAAATATTAGTAAAGTAGGAATCATCATTCAAAATGCATTAATAAAAAGTAATTAATACCATTAAACCAACTAACAACTGCAAGGGTCATAATCCAACCTCCACTGAGGATGAAAATCCTCAGGCACAATGAATCCTCTTGAAGCTAGTAGGTCACCTATCTGGTGAGAACAGGGAAAGCTCATATTCTTGAAGAATGACTTGGTGCACAATTCCCCATCATGTTTCCGCTTTAAACCCTCTAATTGTTCCACAAAAAGTTTAATTGCCTCTAAAGACAAATTGTATACCAATGGTAACAGTTGCGTGGGTAGAACTATTCCTATCTTAATTCAAGAGTTTTAAAGAGCAGCCTGAAAAAATTTGATTTGATTGGAAACTGTTCCCTCTAGGTTTTGCCAAACATCCAACATGTTTCCCAAATAATTTGCAAGGAATTGTTTGGGAGTAGCATGGGCCCCTTCAACCCAAGAGGTTGTTTTATTTCCAAAGTCAGGTTTTTTTCAAGTCCAAGACCTTACAAATGTCTCTTTGATAGGGAAGATATTCTTATTCATATACAGAGAACTTTTCCTAATCCATACTTGTGGCAGCCCATAACTTTCCCAAACCCATGGCAAAATTGATCCACAAAATTGGTGCCAGCAAAAAGTCAACTCTTAACCTATGAGCCTGCCAAACGTGGTAACACCTAGGTCAAAAATCAAAAAAACTGCAGGTTTGGCTGTAAACCTTATTTTACCCCACCCTTCTAACCCATGATTTTTAGTCCACAGAATTCCCATGATATCTCTGATCTGCACCTCAATCCCCCTGTATAAAGAATTTTGCAGCATGTAAATTTGATTTCTTTTTCAAGCACCCATTATTTCTATTTTTCAACAACGCTAAATCAAACTGAACTTGAAATTTGTGAAGCCAGCCTTGAAAAACAAATTTACTCCGTGCCTATTGCCTTCATAACCCATTATTTCCATGGTTTAGTACAATATCCTGCTCTAACCCATGAAAATCATGGGGTATTATAGGTTCCTCTGCAATTCCATAAGCCAGCCTAACCCATAGAAAAACCAGTCCATGGAATGGTATGGGTTAGGACAAGTTCTACTGTACTCAAAAACATCCTCATGGTCTTCCAAGAAACACTTTATATAAGCCATAATTTAAGCAACCCAAAACTAGGAATATTAACAGTAGAGGAAGTGATTTGGCACTTACTCTAAGTTCCACATCATTGAACTCTGCCTCCTCCTTGGTTTTCAAGGCCCCATACTTAGCCCAAAGGTACATAAAGCTTTGCCATAATTCAAAGTCATTATCAAAGCGCACTTTATAGTTTGCTTGTATGTTTTTAGACAAGTGCCACTGAAAAAATGTATTCCTTCAAAACAGCAATGTCAAAAAAAGGAGGGCTTGCCACTGTTCTCATAATGCAAAAAAATGCAATGGTACTTCAGTATTCAATCCAAATTTTAATTGAACAACTAAAAACTTTTCTCACTTTAAAGTTGAGAAAGATCAAGTTTAGTGGAATTTTTTCAGTTTCAATTTAGTTTCACTTGAATTTCACTCTAGATTCACTTTAGTTTCACTTGGGAATCGTTATGTGTGGTCCAACAGTTCCACATAGTATGTGTTGATCCAAAATTTGGATTGATGGAACCCAAATGTGGTCCAGGGGGGCCCAAAAATTTCTGGCACAACCCCCAGGGGGTTGTATACCCCCAACCATGTACAGGGGTACACAACCCAAAAATGCCATTTAGGGGGGGCATACAACCCCTTGGGGATTGCGCGTGTTTGAAGCAACACTATTGATGCATGTAGATGCGTGTATGGGCCCCCACGCGCACTTTAGACGCATTTATGGGCCCCCAAGCACACTTTAGACGCGTGTATGGGCCCCCATGCGTCCATCGGGCCTTTTAGGGCCGTAAAAAACTCCCACACAACTGGGAGTTTTGAATTTATCATCACCCATAAAATAAATAAATAAAAAATCAAAAAAAATCCTAGAACCACATTTGGACTGTGCCAGCTGGAATTCTTGGTCCAGCCCTACTATATGGGAGTCCACACCAGTACACTTAGTATTATAACATTGAATGTTTGATTTTATTTCACAAATACAGTTTGTAAGAAAGATGAGCTAGTTTTTGAGCAGAAACATAAAAATTCTAAAACTTTTTCACTTTTCACCAAATTAAAACTTTCAAATACAAAAGGACTTTCATTTTTGTTACCAAAGAGTGAAAACTAGAAGAAAGATAAAAAAGGATTGAAAGAAATTTCAAGAACTACAGAAAAAAATTAAAACAAAATAAGTTGAACATCAATTGAGACAAAAAAACAAGCATAAAAGAATGTGAATCATTTTTGAAGACCCGCTGGCCAGTTTCATAAAATTATTTAGTTACTGGGGCTGCTTGCACTTTTTTTTTTTTGATATTTCCAAGAAAAAAATACAGAAAAATGTTTAAAAACAGTTTCAATACCAATCTGTTTGTATGATAGAGCCCTTTAATTTTTTTTTTCAGAAATTTATTATGTTTTCCTTTAATATTTTTTATGTTCTTATTTGAATGTAACAAAAACAATATCTTGAAATGTAGACCATCCCTTTTATTTGAAGTTATTTTCATTTTAATCAATATTTTATTGGGTAAAACCTTTTATTTAAATGAAAAATAGTTTTTCTTTGAATCTTTTTATGATATTCTAAGTACCTGAAAAGAAAAAAACCTTTATTCCTGATATTTTTTTAAACAAAAAAAGAATGTGTTATATTGAATTTTTTTCACGTTGGATCCAATTTTTTTCATTCAAGAATACATCCAAAAAAACCCCAAAAATAAATTTTAAATATTTCAAATTTATTATTGAACTTTTTTAGAATTCAGTCCCAAAAAAGCATTTTTTGAAAATGGAAAGGAGTGGTTACAAAATTCATTGAGTTTTTTTCATCTTTTATTTATTTTTAAATCAGTTTTTGAAGTTCTTTAAACACTTCCAATTTCTTGTAACATTTTTTAAATCAAATAAAGCAGAATGTGGTGTCAGAAATTTCAAAAAAAAAACTTTGTGAAATACCTGTGTCTTCAAGAAAATTCTGGTGTGTACTGAAGATCAAAGGGATTTAAAATACCCGCAAATTTATGTAAGGGTAAGGCTTTTTGAAAAATAATGCACTAAAAAAATTAAAAAATAAAGAAAATAGTAAAAATTAAATAACAAAACTGAAAAAATTCAATCATGAAAAATCAAAAGTAATAAATTAATAATAAGATCAAAAAATGTCCCTGAATTCAAATTAAAGTCAAAACATGTAAAATTAAATAAATAAATTAAAAATAAATCAAATCACAATATTATTATTAACAGAAAAAACATGAGTAAAAAAAGAAAAAAAATGAGATCAAGAATTGAATGATTTGAATCAAAATTTACCAAAGCCTTATAATTTCCAAAAAAGAAATTTTGTATCCCAAAGAATAAAGAAAATATGCTATTTCCAAAGTATCTCAATTTTTTTTAAAAAAATTAAAGTGATGAAACCCTCAATTATTTCAAAAATCTTTTGGAAACCACTCACATTTGATTAAATATTCTGAATGTTTTGAAAATAAATATGATTTTCTTGATGGTATACACAAATTTCTGCCTTACATAAAATTGAATTCCCCAAAATTGAAAATCTTATTTAATCCATGCATGCACTAGAATTACTTGGAATACTCAAGAACGGGTACAAAAAACTTTTCTCAGGTTCCTACTCAAGTTAGAAACCAAATTTTCACAGTGTTAGAACCAAACCAAAACAAGTTCCAGGTGCTACACCTGCCGGCAGGTGAAGCCTTTTTTTCATGTTGAAAGAAACACCCAAAAACCCAAACCAATTTCAAGGACCAACCAAAAGTTATAATCATTGATTGGTTATCAATTTAAAATGGCCCAACCCAATAACCATGGGTATTGAGTAAAAAACAAAGGCCCAAAATTAAAATTCCCAATGCTGTCCGCCTTTAAATCTTGTTCTTTATCCATATAATAAACAAATTCCTACCTTCTTTCAACATAATTTCCTATCAATTCATTCACAATTATAGTAGTATTTTGGAAATATGAGTATTTCTATACTTTTTTCAAAGAGGAAAAAACACAAAATTTATGTGCATTGTGTAACTTTCAAATTTTAATTCATGTAGAAAAATAATCTTTTGAGACAAGTATAAGAGCACCAAGTCAATCAGAGATAATTTAATACAAACTAACAATATTTTCAATAAAAGAAAGAACTCTGAAAACCAATCCAAGATCAATGACTTCTTCAAAGGTTCCAGTAATCATAGGAATGTAAGGCTTCTAAAAAATATATTATCCATATTCTCAATTATTTTTTTTGTGGAACACTTTTTAATATTTTCAATTTTTAGATGGAACCCAACCCAACCTTTTTAAGAAAAATGATTGCACACTTAATTTCCAGGCCAACATGCCCTTTTAAATAATGATGTATAAATTTTTCATCAATATTCTCACACAAATCAATTCCCATGCGCCACCAATGATTCAATAAATAAAATCTATTTTTAATGAGTTCCAAAATCTACATACAGTATATGTTTAATGCATAAAGATTTTTTTAAAGTTACCATGGCTGCGTCTTTTACCATGGACATATGAAACTTGCCAAATTGTATGGATTTTTTGGGTAGAACTACCCATTTCATAGACATGCATTGGAAAATGATTGCAATTTTAATTTCAATTCCAATTATATATTGTAAGTCCCCTTCAAAGAAGTTTAAAAAATTTTCAATACAATTGACCTTTATATTTTTTCAATTATTTCACACTGGTGCAGATCTTTCCAAAATCTTCTGTGATGGACTTGAAAAAAAATGGAATTTCTAAAAAGTTTATTGGTAATCACAGCTGAAATTTCTTTGAAAAATATCACCATGGCCAAGAAAATCTCTGGGATTACCAATTAAAATCTCAATTATTAGATGAAACTCTTAGGCTTCTTGGCACATAGAATTTAACTTGCAGGAAAAGATGGTCTCAAGGATTTCAGGACTTATTTAAATTTAGATCCTGATGTCACTATTGATTTAAGCACCAATCCCCTGTCAATGTATAATCTTTTTAAACAGACAGATGCAGGATAATCTGGAAATTTTGGAAATGTACTCAAAAATATACACAGGCTATACACCAGGGTTTGGTTTTCACTTCAACATTGAGAATAGTTCCAAAACTGTCTTAAAATCTGAAATCATTCCAATAATTTGACCAAATCATCCACTATTTTATTACTGGATGTCAATAAATGATGGGATTCAAATAAACTCATGTTGAAATGAGCTCATGAACTCAAGGATTCCTTCAACCTTTTTTTTTGGAGAAAGCCAACACTGAAAAATTTAAGATAAACATTATTGAATGGGAGAAAGTTGAAAATATGATTAAATTCCTTGAATCAATCAATAATGCAACTGAAATCCTCTGCTCTACCCAGTGCCAAAATCTGAAATACATCCTACCAATATTCATTTCCCTTTTCTCATATTATAGAAATAAAGTTAAATTTTTATTCTGATCAACAAGTTCCAGTAGCATAAAATATGATCACCAAACTCAAAAAATATACATGCTATTCTTAGGCAAAGGTGGCTTCAACATGTGCCATTATACTCAACCCCCAAATTAAGTTTTCTAGATTTTAAAATCATTTAAAAAGTATGCTTGAAAATCTCAATATTTATATTAGTCCCAAAACTGTCCTTGATTTATTTATGAATAAATCCCAGGATTTCTATACAATCCTGCAATTTTTGGATTCTACCAAAGGATCCAGAATGAATAAAAAAAATTCAAGATTCAAATTCATCTATAAGTCAGAGTCTCTCAATCATATTGAGGCAAAGGAGAAACTCTTTCCAAGAGCTTCCAATACATATCTGAGGTTGAAAATTCTCAAGAAGCTAATTATCTTCTTAATTGGAGCTCTCAGTCATCAATTTACAGGGGGGGAGTAAGTCTTCCCACTGATTGGCAAAAATCAGTATTTTGATTCTTAGACACATTTTCAGGGCCAAATTTTCTGGTCCAAAAAAAACCATTCATTTATTTTAAATTGTATTATAATTTATTTTAGAATCTGTTATTTCAAATGTAACTTGATTGATGAGTAAAACAATTCAGCTCTGATTTTTTGAAAATTAATACAAAAAGTTGAAAAAAATACTCCAAAGTGGATGTTCCAGAAAGAGGAAAAATGAAGCTATTCTTTTTCATTTAGTGTTATTTTTAATAGATTTCATTTTAAATAAGAATAAAAATAGAACTATAAAAAAAAATTACTATACTTTAATTGTTCCATTTGCAGGAAAAGAAAATTAGATTAATGTTGCTTTTTTGTGTGTTTGATCATATTTTGATTGAGTAATCAAGATTTTTATCTGAGAACTCATAAATATCAAGCATAAAATATTTTGGATGATATTTTATTTTAGAATTATAATTTAATTTGAATGTTTCCCTTTCTTGGAGCTTCCAGAATTTTTTTTTTGTTGGTTTTGAGGAGGGGCTCATCTCATTGCTTGAAAAATAATTTGAATTTTAAAATGAAATAAAATAATTTTGAAAATAAATCATCCTGATATGATGGATTATTTGAAAACTTAAAAAGAAAAAATAAATCAACTGAAATGAAATATTGAATTTTGAAAATGACTGAGCAAAAAATCTTGAAAACTCTGAGCATAATCTTTTATTGAATTTTCAGGCAGAGATTTTATTCAAAACTTAAGGGTAAAGAATTTTTAATCTTTTTCATATTTATTTTGATTCAAAAGTTTATAATTTTAATTGAATTTTCTCATTTCAAGATTGTTTTTCAAAAAAAAACCTGCTTGTTGCATTTTACACATCAGTGTGCAGAATTATCCCCCCCCCTGTTCCACAAACCTCTCCAGGATGGCTCAGTAACTTCTATTAATTCCTACCACAAGTGCCACATAAGAACAGATTTTTTCTAAATCAAAAGCTATTTTTGGGAATTAATGTAATTCCCTATATGTGACTCCATTGAGAATTTGTTGGGTTTAAAAGAATGTTACTGCAGTTTTGGAATGTTTTAATGGTAATTATATTATCATTTACTTTCTTTATTTTGTTTTATAATCTAGCTTATATGCTCAACTATCTAAACATGTTCTTTTGATTGGAATTTTGGATTGAAATATAAAATCAAATCAAAATCAAAAATTTACCTCCTACCCTCTGGAATCACTTTACCAAACACACAACATAAACAATGTGATCAAACATTGAGAATAACTCCCAACCCTAGTATGTCATAAGCCATACCCAAAGGATTTATGTAATAACAATAATAAACCTGACCAGGTCAAGTAATGGGAATTTCCCAAAATTAGGAAATTGATTTCCATCCCTAGATGTGGGTTTGTGGCATATAGCCTGAAAAAAGATGAAAAGGTAGGAGGTGGTGGATTGGGAAGTAATAGATTAGAGATAATTCTTGAGGAGGTTGCATTTCAAGAAACTCAAGGCAGGGGCATTGGAGTACCATGGGAAGAAAAATATGAAGCATACAGTCAGCGTGTCACAGGAAGTGAAAGACCTGATGGAAGGAGAAGTTCAGGATGTAAAATTAGGAGCACAGAAGGCTGCATAATTGGTGTAGATGACATGGTAATCCAGGGGATTGACCCTTATGATGGCTATTTAGGAATTCTTGGCATATGCGAGGAAGTTTTCCAGAGGAGCAGGTTGGTTGCTTTGGTGTAATCTTCCTTTTTTTATGTATAGATGGCAAAGTTTCTGTAATCAAAGAAAGAGAGGAGGTTTTATGAAGACAGAGACAGAAAGAGAAGAGAAGAAGGGGGAAAAAAGGTTAGTCTTATATATTTAGTCAATTAATTTTGTCACACCCCCAACCCTTTAAATCACAGAATTTTACATCTGCATGCCATTGAGCCCCTTTGCTGCTACACAGACAAATACTTTATTTCACGGTCAAACTTTATTTCATGGCCAATTCAAGAATTCATTTTTTTTAATTCTGTTTCGGCAGTAACATAGCTGGGTTGCATAAACCTTTAAACTAAATTATTGGTAATTTTGGGGGCATCAGAACCCCTCCAAAAATGCAAGCAAAAAATTAAAAAAATCTACAAAAACCAATTTTTCAATGGTGCTTTGGATCCTTATTTTGGCTATTTTAATTACTTTTTTTTGATTCATAAATTTAAAGAAACATTCAAAGAGCTTTCATATATTTTTCACAGATTTTTTGGATTTATACTTTTACCTTAAAAAATTCCTTCAAAAAACCAAAAAAATCAAAAAAATAAAATTTCTCATTGGAAATTTGCATCCTTTCATTTTCATTTTTATTTCATTTTTTTTGGTGATTAAAGCTATCATTAAGTTTGTAAAAAGTTAATTAAAAATATAAACTTTATTTCATAATTCTTTGATGTATTATTTTACCTTCAATAAATTCTGTCAAAAAACTAAAAAATTCAAAAAATTCAATTTTGTCCTTGGACTTTTGGATCTGCTTGTTTGCCTTTTTGATTGTTTTTTTTTGGTGATTCAAGCTTTTATAAATTTGGAAGAACTATTTAAGCCCTTTTCAATATTTATTTCAGAATTTTTGGATGTATTTTTTTACCTTAAAAATTTCCTTCAAAAAACCAAAAAATTCAAAAAATGGAATTTCCTCATTGGATTTTTGGATCCTTATTTTTGCCTTTTAAATTAATTTTGCTTGGTTGTTCAAGATTTCATAAATAAAAAAATGGCTTCTTAATATTTTTTGCAGATCTTTTGGATGTAGGCATACACATTAAAAAATTCATCCAAAAAATTAAAGAATAAAGAACAAATATGGATACAAATACTAAATTTTATTCAAATAAGATTTTTTTTTATGTTTCTGATTGATTTTATTGGAGGGGAAAAAAATAATTAACAAGCTCTAAATCATTCTGAATAATTCTTTTCCATGATTTGGAATCCTTTGTCACAAAGCTTTTCAAAAGTGGATCTAACCTGGGAGCTGGCCCATGATCAGACTTTGACTTGAATGATACTATATGTTTTAAATCTTATAAAATAATGAAGCAAACAGGAGAAGATTTTAAATTTGAGGTGGGAGGGGAATTCAGAGAAAGATAAGTTCAAGGCATTAAAGAACAAAAATGAACCACTGTACACTTATATGTTTCAGCTAGAAGGAAACCATGGCATGGACATTTTATGCACATATTAATGATAGCTGTGCCTAAAAGGTAGTTTGGTTTCCTTCTTGCTTCTTGGAAATTTTCACCCCAGATTTCATGCAGTAATCTTGGGTCCTTGAAGATTGGGTTTGAATTAAGCTCTTTCACCATTTCTTTCCTGAATTCAATCCAGTCTTCTGAGTTCCTCCCCAAACAAATGGCTGCTGCTCTCAAGCCATAGTTCCCATCCCCTATAACATCTTGAACATGTGATATATGTGGAATGGCTGTTTTGGGGGAAGTAAAATCTTTGTATGGGAACAAAAACCAAAAATCAGATTTTTTTTATCAAATAAAATATGTTCTAAATATAAAAATCACTTCTTCAATTGAGCCTTGGTCAAAAATTTGAGAAGAAGAATAAGATAATGTGCATGAAACCTAGAGGAACCCCCCCCAAAAAAATGGAAAAAATGAGAAAATGAGGAAATGAGGAAATATCAAATTTACTCAATTTCTCACTCATTTTTGTTGCTATTTGTGCTAATAACTTCCTTCCAGGATGATGGTAAGTAGCATTAACATCTTCACTGGATACCTTTTGTCTCTTGATTCTTGCACCAGGATTGTATTCAGGAGAAGCAACCCACTTATTCACTAGGGTTCCAGACCTCTGATAAAAGCTTGAATGAAAAAATTGATTGAAAATAATGTCCAAAAAATCAACAAAAAAAAAAGCAAATGAAAACTCACCATCTCAATAAAATCCAAATGTGGCAGCTCTTTGTCTGCTAAATCTTCCCCTTCATCCAAATCTGGCACCTCTTCATATTCTGAATATTCCTCTTCAGTTATAAATTCATCCTATGTTGAAAAAATTACAAGGACTCATTAAATAAAATCCATTGCAGAAAAAATAAGCATACATATAAATTTACCTCTTCCTCTGATTTGAAGAGATCTACCAGTGAGAGAGAGTTGAGTGAGGCTCAGATGATGGGAAAAAGGAGACAGAGGGGGAAAGTACCTGAAGAGATGGACCATAAAGAGAGAGCCAAGTGAGGCTCAGATGATAGGACAAAGGAGATAGAGGGGGACATTACCTGAACCAGGTACGTAGGTAGATCAAGAAAGGCAACATGAATTTGAATTTCAGAGAAAGTAAATAAAACACCATTGAAGAGAAAAGGAATGGAGGGCAGACCTGAAGAGATGAACCAGCAAGAGAGATTTGAGTGAGGCTCAGATGATGGGAAAAAGGAGACAGAGGGTGATAGTACCTGAACAAGGTACATAGGTAGATGAAGAAAGGAAACATTAATTGGAATAAAAGAGGAATCAGCAACAGTGAAGACATATATAGCAACTAGATACATTCTCAGAGACCTAACAGATGATGGACAAGGTTTAGAAAACATGAGTTAGTTTAATATCATAAAGGAGAGTTGCATCTACCTCTACTATGTGTCCTTGGGTTGTCCCCTACAGATTGGCTGGTTGTGGTTTTTAGACTGGTATTACTTGACCGCCAATGCTTGATAATTCATTCTGAGGGGTAAAATTTTTGAGTTCTTCAAGAAGTTGGCATGGACATGGGGTGATAAAATGTTAGTCATACCATCCACAAGATTTTTGGTAGTTGGAACATACAGAAGTGAGAAGTTCTTGCTGGCAATGTGATGTCTGATCCAGTGCAGTTGGAAATCAATGTGGTGGGTTTGGTGCTGGTAGACAGGATTTTCTAGGAGAGCTTTGGCCCCCTGGTTATCACAAAAAATATTAGGAGAGAGGAAAGGATGGTCAAAGGTTTTAGAAAGAAGGGAGAGAAGCTTGGATGCCCATAGAAGGTCTTGACCAGCTTTGGAGCACAATAGGTGTTCATCTTTGGTAGTTGAGAGAGCAACAACAGCTTTTTTGAAGAATCTCCAAATGATTGGGCCATTGAGAAACATTGAGCTTCCAGTGAAAGACCAATGGTCATGGCTTGAGGTGTGGCTGGTGTCACAGTATGCTTTGAGACTGAAAGTGGTGGAGGGGTTTCCACCAAGAGTTATGCCCAGATTTTTGGTGCAATTGAGATATTGGAGAAAGTGTAGAAATTTCCATTGATGTGTGATTGTGTGGTTATTGAGGAATTGGGAAAGGTAACTCCAGGAGAAGGCAAGTTATGTTCTTGTGCACTGCACTAGGTAGTTGAGAAGACAAATACCTTGCAAGCAGTTGAAGGAAGAATCAATTGGGGTGTTGGAGATGGGAGCTCTAGAAGGTTGCTGGGGGAGCGGGTTGGAGGCAGGCTTGCAGTTTGAAATCCCAAATTTTGACAGAAAATTTTTGATATATTGGTCCTGATGAAGATGAATTGTTTTATTCTTGAAATTTTGAGTAACCCTCATACCCAGGACCCATTTACAATTTCCTAGGTCTTCCATCTCAAATTTCAATTTCATGTTTTCCTTGAAGTCCCAGACATTCTGCTTTCTTCCGCCAATGATGAGATTGTCTACATGAATACACACAAGACAGATTTTATTGGGGCCAGAGTGAATGAAGAGACAGGGATCCAATTCAGAGGACTTGAAATAAAGTGAGGAAAATAAGGTGTTTAAGGCGGTTTACCAACACCCAGGGCTTTGTTTTAGTCCATAGAGAGATTTTCCAAATCATATCCCATATCCAGGAGGAACATGAATGTTGAGCTCTTCCAGGTTCTTGATGAAAATCTCTTCCTCTGTTTCTCCATTTAGAAAGGTGAATCTGACATCAATTTGGTGAAGCTCAAGGTTGTAAGAGGCCACAAGACTGAGGAGGATGCAAAGGGAGGGCAGGTTGCCAGTGGGAGCAAATTTCTCATCATAATTGATGCCCTAAACCTGTCAAAATACTCTGGTGCAGAGAAATTCTTTTCTTTTGGTGAAACAGTAATTGGCATCAAACTTTTTTCTTTCTAAGTACCCACATTGTGTCAAGTTACTTGAAATTGGCGGGCTTGGGAGCCACTTCCCAAACCTGGTGCCTAACACAGTTTTCTTTTTTGGTGTTGATGGCCATTTTCCATCCTGGCCAGTCAGGGGATTTCTTGGCTTTGGCAATTGATTTAGGGTTGGTATGAGAGGTTGGTTCAGTTAGGATGATGTGTTCTTGATTTTGTTTTCTAGTTGGCAGGATTTGATTGGTGGATATTTTGGAGCCAACCTCCTTTGGGGCTTTCTCATACCAGGGGAAATATTTGTGATTTTGGACAAAGGAGGTTGAACTGGGGAGGATTTGTTTGAGAGACAGTGGACAATTGGAAGTGGGGTTGAATTGGAGGAAGGGGATTTTGGAGGAGTGGAGGATTGATTGGCTTTGCTTTCATGAGGAGAGGTAGCGGTGGAGTCAGAAGTAGGAGAAGAAACAGGGAGAGTAGGAATTTCAATTGAGATGATAAGGTGTCCAGGCTGTGTAGGGTTTATGGGAGCATTTTTGAAGGGGAATTGATTGTGGATCAATTTCACATGGTGGGACCAGTTAATCTTATTGAAGTCAGGTATCCAGAGCTTAAAATAAATTTGATGGGGATCAAAACCAATAAGAAAACCTCCTTCTCCCAATGGGGATAATTTGGAGTTCCTCCATTTCTTTTCCAGAAGCATGATTGCTCTAAAACCAAAGGGAGCCAAGTGATTGAGAGTGGGGGGTTCACTGGTCCATTTTTCAAAAGAAGTGGAGATTTTGAGAGATGAGTGGGGCATCCAATTCTTGAGCAACCCAGCTGTGGTGACAGCATCATCCCAGAGATTCAAGGGAGCCCCGCTGGTGAGAAGAAGGTTTTTTGTCTTTTCAATGGTGGTGCAATTCCTGCATTTGGAGAAATGGTTTTGTTGAGGGGTTTAAGGAGAGGTGGTTAGATGTTGGATGCCTTTGTTTTTGAACAGGGTCTTGAATTTTTCATTAAATAATTTGCCTCCATTTTCTGATACTACCATTTGGAATTTAAATCTGGTTAAGCATTCAGCTTTGTTGAGGAATGAAAGGAAGCGGTCATAAGTGTCCAACTTACTTCTGATTGGGTAGATGAAGGCAAATTGTCTGTGGCTTTCTACTACTTTCAAAAAATACTAACTGCCACCTTTTGACATAGGGGTGATGGGACCGCACAGATCCATGTAGAGGCATTCAAGTCAAGAGGAAGGAGTAGGGAAGTGACCAGAGAAGGGAACCTTGGTCATTTTTGCAGTGAGACAGTTAAAGCAATTGATAGGGATGTTTGAAAGATGAGGAAAAAGTTTTCAAAGGTATATTTTGTTGGGATCTCCCAGAGACCAGTTTAGATCTATGGACAATAGGGTGGTTAAGGCTTTTTCTTGGGAGAGATTGAGAGAGAGAATTTTTTCTGAGAATCTTCCAGAAATTAGCTGATTACCATCCTTGAAAAATTCAAATCCATTGGAGATGGTGTTTATTTAGTAGCCAGCTTACAAGTGGGGAGTCATTGAGATTAATGAGTTTGAGGGATTGGGAAAAAGTTGGGTGTGAGGGATTTTGAGTACAACAGATGCTAAGGGAATGATGGCATGGCCATAACCCACAATTTTTAGGGGAGTGCCATTGGCAGTGAATGGAGAAGAGTTGGAGGGATTCAAACTATTTAACTATTCTTGATGTTTGAGGTAGTGGCCTGAGACACCACTGTCAAGGATTACAAGATTTGGGCTTGTTCCACAGCGGCTTAGATTTGCCTTCCCAGGTTTGATCTTGTTTTGAATTTGGCTAAGGGCTGCCTGATGGTAAGGTATAGCCATTTTGGGATGAATTTGATGAAATTGATTGGGTGAGTGAGTGGTATTTAGATTGTGGGAGCCATTTTTGTGAAAATGCCTTTCCTTTTGGTTCTTGTTTTGAGATGATTTTGAAGGCTGAATGTTTTTTATGTTGAGTGCAGTGGCTTGAGTATTTTTGATGGAGTTGGATTTTCACTGAATCTAAAGTTCCAGATTGGATAGGAAGGTGTCCATTGGGATTTTGGCTTGTTTCCCTTTTTACTTGGAAAACTGGAGAGAGTGCATCCCTGCAAAAGAAGGGGGTAGTAGTTTGAGGATGATGATGGCCCAAATGGTTTCAATGGTGGAGGTGTCAAGATTGTTGAAAGAAACTTCCAGCAGGAGAAAAAAGGTTTCAAAAAATTTGTTGATTGAGTCTTGACGTTTTCCATTGGAAAATGGTAAGTTTTATAATTGATCCATCAAGTTGACCACATTCTCAAGAAATTTTGTAGCATAATGGTTGCCAATGGAGTCCCAAAGTTCTTTTGGCTTGTATTTAATATGGTCTTTGACAAAATGGATGAATTTTTGATGGTCCAGGTCAAGGAAAATCAAAGTAACAGCCTGTTTCTTTTTTCAGAAGGATGTTGGGAGTCAGCTCCTTGATGGACTCAAGAACAACAACATCCAAGTCCTTATAGCCAAGCGCCGTGAGGATACTTTTTTTCCAGCAAGAGAAATTTCTGGGGCCAGAGAGCTTTTCACACAGAATTCCTCTGGTGTCTAAAGGTTTGGCCATGGAGAATGAGGGAGGAGAAGAGGGATGAATGGGAGTGTTTCCTAAGCATAATTCATGGATGGTATATCCAGAGGATGAATAAGATCCACAGGGAGATTGATAGGTGTCACTAGAGATATTGGGAAGCGGTGGTGAAAACAGAGTGATGGTGAAGATGGCCACAATTCAGGATTTTATAGTGCCTGTCTTTTCCTTTTCCTACTGGATGCACGGTGTGGAGACTCCTTTGGGATTGGGTAAAAGGTAACAAATAGCTTGCTGGCAGTCACTTGAGGGGGAATTTAGTAATACAACTATTGATATGATAGAGGAATACTAAGGGTGGTTTTGAATTTCCTGCCCCTCTAAGTACTATAGTAGTCTCACAACAATAAAAGAAAAGAGATTGATGGCTGATTTTCAGATATAGTTGCTACTATAGTAGTCTCTATCAGACCTAGAATCAATGTATTCAAGCTTTATAAGGAAGAAATGGTGGAACAGATATTTGACTGAGGCTATAGAAGCTGAGTAAGGGAAGGATATTTAATTTTGTCTTATCCCTTTATATATATCCTTTATTCTTGTTTGATTGGTTACTGATGGATACTCCTTCAATGTCACAGGTGGTTGTTTGATAAATATAAGAGCTGGTCATTTTTGGTAATGGTTGATATCCTTTATAAGGTTTCAATATTTTTTATAAGTGGTGACCACCCCAGGCTGGGTGCCTGGGGGGATGATGGTGGGCCAGGTGGCCTAGAGGTGGATGGGGATACAACCTGGATAGGGCATAGAGGACCTCCTTAAATAGAAAATATGGTCCTCAGGGGATGCTCAGGGCTTCCCCTGAGGGTGCCCTGGGGCTTCCCCTGTTACAGTGGGATACAGGTGCATGAGACATTTTAGCTAGTTGGAAAAAGACACTGCATGAAACTGAGGCAATTCTGCTGGTGGGGAAAAGATTTTACAGGTTTTTCATGCCTGCACAGCCTTGCATAGATTGCTGTGAGGTGCTGATAAGGTTGGTCTGGTGCTGGTTTCTTATTTAGTACTGACTGTTCTTCCTGCATTTTTTTTCTGTGCATTCACTGGTGGTTTATTTGGTGTTACTTGCTTCTACCTTCATGTATTTCTGTGCATTACTGGTGGTTTTTTTGGTGCTGCATTGTCTTGACTGCCTGCATATATTGCTGGGTAGCCCTGTGGTACTTTTACTGGTGGTTTGTTTGGTATCACATGCTTCTGACTACAAAAATTGCTGTGTGCTTCTGGGGGTTGTTAGTACTGTTACTTTTTTTGGTATCCCATGCTACTGGCTGCATAAATTGCTGTGTGGTTCTGGGTGGGTTGGTACTTGAAGTTTTTTTTGGTTCTGGTTGAGACTGTTTCCACTTTCCCCTGCCTATACTGCTCCTGTATACTTCTTCAGAGCTTTCTGTATTTATATTTGCTTGTTTGTTTGGTTCTGGTTGAGACTGTTTCCACTTTCCCCTGCCTATAATTCTCCTGTATACTTCTGCACAGCTTTCTGTATTTATATTTGCTTGTTTTTTTTTGGTTCTGGTTGAGACTGGTGTCACTTCCTCCTGCCTGCACTGTTTCCTGTGTACTTCTTCACAGACTTCTGTATGTATATTTGCTTGTTTGTTTGGTGAGGTGACAGGAGCTGAACTAGCTGCACTGCCTCCTGTATCTGTATTGCTGTATTCTGGCTGAGGTGATAGGGTTGTATGGTCCTGGTTTTGAGGAGAAGCTTTTACTGGTATGTATTTGAGGGTTTTACAAGGTATGTCTTCATGTCTTCCGCAGAGCTGTGACACCTGGTTGGGTATGAGTTTGCCACAGTTGGAGGTTTGTTGGGCTTTATCTTCTAATCCATGGGAGATAGTGGGGTACTTTGGCTGAGTTAATATAGGTTATTTGTGATTTAGAATCCATTCCTGATGTTAATTTGAGGGTTTGAGCTGTTTTTACACTAGAAAAGTGAGTCTGATGGCTATAGGACAGGTTTGAACTACCACAACGGCTGGCTTTTGACTGGGCTCATAACCTGAAGAGATGGACCAGCAAGAGAGAGTCAAGTGAGGCTCAGATGATGGGACAAAGGAGACAGAGGGAGACAGTACCTGAAGATATTGACCAGCAAGAGAGATTCAAGTGAGTCTTAGATGATGTTACAAAGGAGACAGAGGGGGCAGTACCTGAACAAGGTACATAGGTAGATGAAGAAAGGCAACATGAATGTGAATTTCAGAGAAGCAAGCAAAGAGAAAGGAAATGAAACACCATTGAAGAGAAAAGGAACAGAGGGAAGACCTGAAGAGATTGACCAGCAAGAGATAGTTGAGTGAGGCTCAGATGATGGGAAAAGGGAGACAGAGGGGGACAGTACCTGAACAAGGTACATATTTAGATGAAGAAAGGCAACATGAATGTGAAGAAAAGAGGAATGAGCATAATTGAAGACAGATATAGCAACTAGATACATCCTCAGAGACCTAAAAGATGATATAAAAGGTTGACAATGTTTGATTTAGGTTAATATCACAAAGGAGAGTTGCAGCTATGTCTACTAGGTGTCCTTGGGTTTTCCTGTACAGATTGGCTGGTCATGGTGTTGAGACTGGTATTCCTTCATGATTCCTCCTTATTCTTTTCCCTTCCCCTTTCAATTTAGGGTCTTCCACTTTCTTGAAGCCTGCACACATAGAAAAAAATTATTAATTGTGAAATTTGATATTTTTTTTCCAAAAAAATCACAATTGTTACAAGTGGTGGAAGATTCAGAAACTTCATGAAATGAACAACTGTTTTTGAGGGCAAAGTGGATTATTTTTCCAGATAGATGATCCACACAATGATTTAAACCAATCAGATGCTTGAATTGTTGCTGAGAGGCTTCAATATCTTTATTGTGGTTTTGGATGGTGATGGAATTGTAAATATTTGGAACTACATTATAAACAGAGCTAATAGATGGATTGATGAAATGTTTGATGTAGGAGTGTATTCCTTCTATTCTTGAGGGACTTTGGTTTCCAAATCAATAGTGTTTGTTGGCCAAATAGTAGACAAATTTTCTCTTTAGGGGGATCCAGCTCTCAAAAAGGTAGTCAGAATTGGGAGGATTCCAGACAAGGGAATTTTTTTTGAAGTTTTCCTGATAGCTTGATTCAGATTTGAAATTGACCAACTGATGCCATTGTTTCTGGAACAGCTTCCATTCATCTTCAGATGTCAAGTGCTTCCTGCAATGGGTTTGGATATTTTTGTAAATGTGCCAGAGAAAGAGAAGATGATTATAGGAAGGGAAATTGCTTTCAATGGAACTAATAAGTGTTTTTTTCTTTGTCTTTAAAAATCACACTGGGACCATGATCTTCTAAAATATGCATGAGTTGAGTAAGGGCCCATCCATATTTCTCTTTTTTCTCCTGAAGTAAAAAACAGAAGGAAAATGAGAAACTTTTTGAAAATTCTTTTACCCCAACAATATGAAGAAGGGGAATTCCAAACTTGTTTTTTTTTGCATGTAAAGGGGGGGAAGTAAGTCTCCACACTGATGTGTGAAATGAAAAAAACCAGGAAATTTCATTGTTTTTGAAAAATTATATGAAAATGAATGAGTTCAATTACACTAAAAAAAATTTGAATCAGTGTGGATATGACAAGCATAAAGAATTTCTTAACCTTCATTTTTGTATATAGATGAATCTCTGCCTGAAAAATGAATAAAAAATTATCCTAAGAAGTTTTTCAGATTTTTTGCTCAGTCATTTTCAAAATTTGATATTTCATTTTATTTGTATTTTTCTTTTCTTTTTAAGGTTTAAAATGATTCATCAGATCAAGATGATTTATTTACTAAATTGTTTTATATCATTTGACAATTTTAATTGTTTTTCAAGCAATTGTACAAGGCCCTCCTCAAAACCAACAAAATCAAAGAATTTCACAAAATTCTGGAAGCTCTAGAAAAGGAAAAAATTCTGATTGAATCATACTGCAGAACTCAAATAGCATCATAAATATTTCCTTCTTGAATTTTATTGGCTCTCAGATACCCATCTTGATTATTTAATCAAAGTATCATCAAAACCACAAAAAATCACATTAATCCAATTTGCTTTTCCCATTAATGCAAAAATGGAATTTTATTAGGTTTGTTTTTTATATTTCTATTCTGATCATTCCCTAAAATTGAATATGTTAGAAATAAAATTAACTGCAAAATAATGGTTTCAATTTTTCTCTTTCTGAAACATCTATTTTGGGGTACTTTGTATGTTTTTGTATTATTTTAAAAAAATTGATATTTGGATGATTTAAATCATCAATAAATTTCCACCTTAAAGAACAGATGCTAAAATAAATTATCATACAATTTAAAATAAATATATGATTTTCTGGGACTGGAAAATATGGCCTTGAAAATGTGTCTAAAAATCAAACTAATTAGTTTGGCCAATCAGTGGGAGGACTTACTTCCCCCCCCCCCCCCCCTGTAATGTCCATCATTATAAGAGTAGGGAAAAGTTGGGGAAGTTTCATGGAATCTGGGTGTGAAATGAATAAAGGTGTGGTTTGGTTTGGTGTGGTTAGCTTTTTCAATATAAGATTGTTTAGTTAAAAAATTCTAGAGTAATTGCAGAAGGCCAACAAGAGCAGAATCTGTGATTATAAATAGAAGAAAAGTGACAGAGTTCCATCATTAGTGATTCCCAGACATTGAAGTGGGTTCTGGCACCAAAAGGCTTTCTCTGTCCAGTTTATTGCACCATAAAATCCAACAAGCACAGTCCCTAAATCACAAAATGCTTGTGAATTAAGTCAAGCAGGGGATTTGGGAGGAAATGATCACTCCAGAAAGATACCATAATTTATTTGTTCATCTTCAGTAGTTCTATTTTTCATGTACTTAGGTTTGAGAAATTCTGGGGACAGTCTTGTCCAAACTCAATCAATCCTTTTTTTCTTATTTTTATTTGGTTCTTTTTTTTCTTTTGGAAAATGATATTTCTTTTTTTTTTAAAAAAAAAAAATCATTGTATTTAAAAATTTATTGATGGGAATTTTTTTTTTCTTGATTTTGGAAGGCATGGCCAATTATCAAGCCAAACTTTGGTCCAACCTACCAATTTAGGCTTGGCTAAGTTGCAGGCAGGCTTTAGGGGGGGGGGGGGGGTGCCAAGTGCACTTTAGGACTATTTTTCCAAGTTTGGGTGGGTGTCCAAAAAAACTTAACCTACTATCTATCTCTATAAAAAGATTGCCTGTCCTTATGAAAAGATTGAAAAATCTTCCCACACCTCACCAGCATCAATGTTAATTTAACAATGTTGTACTATGCACCTCTTGCATTTACATTGGGCAATCTGCATGCTTCCACTGGGCAAAGTCCATACTGCACCAGGCAAATGTCATTCCTCCCCAATTTTGGAGCATTATGCACTAGTATGTAATAATAAAACCCAAGCATGGCCTGTGTCATGAAACAATAGAGACTAACTTATAATACTTAAAAATGTATTATACAACCTGAGAGAATGATGTATGTATCAAGTTTAAGAGACAGGCCTAGATGGGCTAATGTTAACCATCACCCACAGAAGCTAGGTACCAACCCTGAAATTGTATTTACATTGGAGAATGTATGATGAGTCTGGTGTTTGAATCCTGGCAGACCTAACCCCTGGCCACTACCTCTTCTACTTTGGCCAGCTACACTCACCCATTTTCACACTTTTGACACCCATTATTAGCTGGTGCTTTGAAATCTGAAAATGGAGTTTTCAATTTCAATACCCATTCCCCATTGGGAGTGGATCTGAAATAAATATGGTCCCAACAAACTACTCCCTCCCAATCTCCATAACCTTGTCTTGTACCTGCTGTTGCCTAACTGAAATGATTGTAGATCACCACCATCTGTGCTGATACCCCCATTTGTATGGCCTTGGGCCAAGCCCGGGGTACTTAAACTCATGGTGTGTAATGCTAAAACCAAAACTGTACTTTTTTAGTAAAAAAAAAAAAATGGTAGAATCAAACTAGGCTGAGAGCATCTACCCTTGTCTTGACAAAATCCTCAACAACTTTGACAAGTTGTCGAGGCGCGCAAGGGTGGATAACTGTTGAAACCCAATTTGGCACCCTCGTTGCGATAAATTGGATCCGCGCGACAGTTATTGATGAGTTGAGGAGCGGGTCCCACCATCGTTGTTTTGACAAATCCCCGCTCGACAAGGTTCGGGGGTGGTGGTTTGGTAGTGCAACCTCACCCGTTGAGAGCGGGATGGGATGGGATGGGGGTGGTGGAGGGGCATGGAAGGATTGGGGAGGGGATGATGTGAAGTTGTTCATGATCGATGAAACGGGGATGAGGGGTGTTGGTGTATGATGGTTATGGAGGGGGAGGGCGGGGGGTAGAAAAATTAGGGTGGGGCTTGACAGAATTTATGGATCAATTTATGGATCCTTGTCGAGGATTTTGTCCAGTGGACAGCTATCGAGCCTTATCGAGCGCACGATGGTGGCTCAATCGGAAAAATCCTCGATAAGTCCTCTTATCGAGCGGACTTATCGAGACGACGGTAGATGCTTTGAGCCATGTCACACGGAATATCCAGCATGACGTGAAACGCCGTACCTACCCTATAACTCGAGTGGCGCGGATGATGAGGTCAATGAGAGCAACTCTCTTGGGAGCTACACATCTCTTTATATTTACATACTGACCAAGGACGGCTGAAAAGAAACCACGAGTTGGACCGACGAAACCGAAGGGACGAACGAACGAGCATCGCCTAAGACCAGAAGGAGAACGAGGAGGAAGACGAACAAGGGACTAGAGGTCACTAGAAGATGAACACTACGACTGATCAGGACTCGAAGGAGACGATGGAGGGCAATTCATCGATCATCGATCGTCATCAACTGACGATTACTCGGAGTACTAACACCCCTCATGCCACGACGACCAGGACGACGATGACGGATCGATCGAATGATGCTCCCAAGTCTCGCTCGAGGATTGACGAACAACTGCAATCTATCGTCCGGTTCAATAATCTACATCATCTCTTCTTAGGTTTACTCATCGGTCTATGTCTAGTTGAGTGCATTTTTGGATATCTTCTTCCCAGTCCCGAGAATCAGATAGCCTTCAGTCCAGCACACGGCTCGATCACCACACCCAAGGGGAGAGTGCTCTCTGAATGTTTGAGAAGCCGAGCAGAGAGTGATGATGGATGGCTGCGAGCAGGTCGAAAGCGTGTGACTGGGGGGTGGGGGGCTGTCGTCTACAGACTGATAGACTCGAAACATGTTGACATCCAAAATCGATATCCATACATACCTATGACATTAACATTTATGTATCACTCAGCCTTGAGGGCTCATCATACCCAAACTCGGACCCAATTGATGACGTCATGCTTCCTCTCCAGGCGCTCGCGATCTCATCCATCGATACGTCATCCTCCGCCTCCTCGAGGATTACTCAGCTTGGCCTGGGCTTGAGTCGCTGGGCCGGCCGTCACGTTCATGACACCGAGGATCATAGGGTCTGGCTGGGCTGGCACAAGATCCAAGTCAATAACCCATTCCTACCCCATCATTCGGCCAGGTACGTAAGCATCACCCATCCTTACCGACTCGATCCGTAAGATCCAACGGCCCATTCGGTCGAGATCGATAGATACATCAATATGGTTTTACTCAACTGAACCGCGATCTCCCCATCGACCCTCGTTTCGGTCGTGCCCCTTGCTTGGCCTGTGTGCGGTGCGCTCAACCATCGATTCAGTGATGATGATGATCAGATCGGTCGAGAGCAGGATTCGAACTCGAGTCCATCTCCCACTCTGAGGGAAGAGATCAAGAAGACCATCAACTCCAATAGATGGAGAGTCGGTAACTTGAAGGACGTCCATCCATCCGATGAATTGTGATCCCTCCTTGGGTCTAGCTGTGGGGCGATGACCGCCGTCAGGAAACCGGCGACTCGGTAGAGGCTCCTCAGACACAGAGCCTTGTTGCCCATCACCCCACCTCGTCGACCGGGAGACGCGTAGTAGTAGACGTTCGCTCGTACTTGTGTAAATCCGACATGTATGTATGCACCAACAACCATCCAAAAGAGGCGCAGGCTTGATGACCATCGCCTCCTCAAACATCCATCCTTGCTCTTCCCAAGAATGGTCCATTTCATTCGATCACCCCAGCCTGGATGTCGAGGTCCACTCGAGACTCGGAGAGAGTCACTAGGCTTTCCATCAGATCTCTCCCTCTCGCTTGAAGTGCATCATTTCGAGATTTCACTCAGAGTGGGGGCTTTCTTTTAGTTCTCTGGGAGTGTTCCTATCAAGCTCCTCTCTTGATTGTTGCCCCGGGAAAAAAAAGTGAAACATGAGATTATGTTGTCAAGAAGGAAATAATGATGAATTTGAATCGAATGGCTTCTGGAAGAGAGGATATGAGCTTGGAAGATCAGAAGAGCGATCCAACCCGTCGTAGATTGTGATCGACTAGGGTCCTGAGTTCACCAGCGAGTACGAAAGATCTCGACCGAGTCTAAGCTCGAGAGAAGCATGAATAAATCACCTGCCCGACTCGCCGGTTTGAGTGAGGGTGAGGGTGTCTGTACCGGGAGGTCCGAGGGGACCCAAGCATCATCGATCATCCGATCACAAGCTAGGCCACCACCACCTCCCCGACCTTCTTCAGCTTGATCGTCGTCCCCTGTGGCGCAAGCCCGGAACCGAAGGGTGCCTCACGGTGTGTCCGATATGCTGGATCGAACAGGGAGAGCTAGTCGACAGGATGACTCGAGACTGGGTAGCATGCTTCCATTATGTTTGGGCCACTGTGGCCCTTGTCTAGAGGTACTACACGGCCAGAAACCTTGAACTGATCAATAGCTCAACTGGACCACAGGCTATCTCTCTCTCTCTCTCCCTCAACCCTGATCGTTCTCGACTCGGACCGGCGGCTAGGGATGTTTAACTACACTGACCAAGTCAAGGGGGGATGGGGATGAGAGCACCCCAGACTGGGTTCTCCTGCCCTTGATCTTCACTCACTGGGGCAGCTGATGTACCCATCCATCATGGGACAATAAACTTTTCCGATTTCACCAGACTCGACCTTGACAGTCATGAACGCATCCGGATGCAAAAGTACGCGCGCGCGTGGATGGATTTGCACCATGGAACAAAATCAAAACGAAACAAATCCAAAAGTTGCCCCCCACCCCCTCATCCGCGAAACTTCTCCAACTATTCGATCGTCGAAAAATATTCCAAATCTCATAAATCTCTTTGAAAACTCCAGACCAAAACCTAAGACCGAGTTGTTGTTGTTTTTTTCTCGCAATAAAGCAGGACCATCTCCAGCGCCTCGTATGTTTGGTGAATCCGGTGGCTAGAGGTAAAAGGAAAGCCACGGGTGCAAACGCAAGCATTGTATACATTTTTTAAGAGTTCAGAAGAGTGGATGGGTAATAGAAAATTGAGTAGTCTATGCCAAAGCGGATGTTCATCCATCAGGCCTCAGCGTCTTCAGTCCTTGCAGCCGATGCTGTCGGGAACGGCATTCCTTCTCGCTGCCGGACAGGCTCTGAGTATGATGATCATCAGCGAGATAGAGGAAATGGAGCAATGAGCCAACAGTTCATCAACCCAGATCAACTTGGAATGTCCAACTTACCGAAGTAAGCATGCATCATCGCTTCACGTGCCGTCAGTCGCTCCTGATGATCGTATTGCAGAAGTTTATCAAGGAAGTCTACGTAAAATATGGACGTGATGAGCACTTGGGAATATGATAGGGGAGTCGTCACCTGAGATAACAAAGACCAGCGGGCTACTCACCTATTGCTTCGTTGGAAATAAACCGCTGACTAAAGAGAAGAAAGGGAAATCCAACGAATGGCATGGCACAATCAGACAGATTACAATTGAAACAGAGGCGATTGAAATAAAGAGTGGTACTTTTCGGTAGTCAGGAATCTACTCCAGGGCTTCCTCTGGTAACGTCCCAAGATGTCATCGTACTGAGCGTCCAATTCGATATCGTATTTTTCCAAATACGCATACAGTTCATCGGTACCAAGAACTTTGGTGATCTTGACCAGCTGGTCGTAGTTGTCATGGCCGTGAAAAAACGGTTCTTTTCGAAAGATCTATCATGTTTCGAATATGAAAGGGGCCCTATCCAAGATCAGCAATAAAATCACTCGACAGCCAACGGCCACACTTGTTGATGGAATCTAGAGAAGAGAGATTCTATGACTGACCATAGATGCAAACATGCAACCTAGACTCCACATGTCGAGACTGTAGTCATACTCTTGGAAGTCGACAAGTAATTCGGGTCCCTTAAAATATCTTGAAGCGACTCGAACGTTGTATTCGGTGTTGGGATGATAAAATTCAGCCAGACCCCAGTCGATAAGACGCAGTTGGCGACGTTCGTGGTCGATCATGACGTTGTGAGGTTTAACATCTCTAAGTTACAAATGGAGCTGGTCAGAAGTCATTCCTCACTTCATTCTTCCTTTCGCGCGTCCCGCTGTGGACTTTCCTGCGTTAAGGCTGATTTGGGGATGCGTCGGGAATTTCAGGCCCTCACCTGTGCATGATTCCGCGCGAATGAGCGAAGTCGAGTGCTTTTAATAGTTCGAATATGTAGAATCTGACGTCGTAATCACTGAATTTGGGGTAGAGTACTTTAAAGTCGATATTGTTAATATATTCCGTAACGATTGAAGGCGTTTTAGACTGAGAAATTTGCACGGCAGCGTAATTGGATTTTTGAAAGTTTTTAAGTTCATTGCTCTTGACTTGCTGGAGTCGGGCAGAATGATAATGATAATAATAAAACAGAAACAGCACGGGCAGATGAACTGAAGTTGATCTTACCTGTGGATCGCGAACAACGTCTAAAAGAGTAATAATATTGGGTCCCCCAGCTAGGTTCTGTAGGATTTTGATTTCTCGTTTGATTTTTTTCTTCTTGACTGGTTTCAAGACCTGAAAAGATGTAATTTATGGACAAGAAATGTGCAGCAGGAGGGGGAGGGGGGAGAGGGAAGGGAGAAACAGTAGAGTTGATTTCGTTGCAGATGATGTTGGTGATTTAGATGAAATGAGAAGCAGAAATCAGTTCCATCAATAGAATGGGGTTGACATACTTTAATAATACATTTTTCGTCGTTCGCAACGTTCACGCCTTCGAAGACTTCAGAGTATTTCCCTCGACCCACTTTCCTGACGATCTCATAGTTATCCTGATGACCCCAGGAGACCGACAAGCCATCTGATGATGGGATGAGTGATTGTTGAAAAACAAAGCAAAAAAAATAAAACACGAGTTGGATTCGATGGTCAGTCCAGTCAGGATATTAAAGATCGAAGGAAGGGAGTGAAGGAGTCATCTCAAGAAGATCGGTTGGTTCGAATACCATAATCCCACCAAGATTGACCAAACGCCGCGTTGACATTAGCGTAGACAGCCGCGGTCGACCTAGGGGCGGCCATGATCGAACAGGACGGAAATGATGGGAGCAGAGGTTGAGAGGGATGGATGAGTGAGGAAGTTGATGAGGAGGAGAGGGAAGTAAGAGGAAGAGGATTGAGGAGGAAGAGAACTCGTAGATAGGGGATAGGGTGGTAGTAGTCGGGGGAGGGAGACACAGGGGTCAAGGCAGATAGAGAAGGGGCCTGGACCAGGACCAGGACCAGGGCGCGGGCGGATTGAGGACGTAATCATCCGAGAAAAAAAAAACACAGACACACGCACTCAGAAGGAGCTACGAGTATCCGACGGATCATGTCATGATCAACAAAGCAATTCCAGACGAACTGCACTGAAAGAAAGAAAGAAAAAAAAAAAATTGGGTCGATGGATGCTTCAAGCTCATTTATGACATATTTATTGATGTACTCCAATCATCGATATCTCATGCTCAACGACGAGGTGGTTGACAGTGCCGCGTCCTCCCGCGCGACACCTGGTCGGACGAAATGCTGCGACATTCAGAGTGTCGCACGCATACTTTACATGTCGCAGGGGATGCAGATTGGTGTGTGCGACCCCAGCCCGGCGTTGCTGGTAATTAGTGTAAAGTTCCTCTATGCGTTTATCCCTGAGCATCCACCACTAAGCATCCACCATCACCTTCCATCAGCACGGTTTGGGCGTTCCGGGATCCACTCTCGATTAGTTGCATCATCAAGTACTTACCTAAGCATCCATCATCACCTTCCGTCAGCACGGTTTGGGCGTTCCGGGATCCACTCTTGATGAGGAGAGAGTCTGGTCCCGGGGCGGGTGGATGATCAGGTTATATATCTATATAAAAGGTTGGTGACATGTGAGAAAGTGTGACATAAGTATGTATTTAGGTGTGTGACATGATTGTGTCCTATCACGCATCCTTACAATTAGATCCAGCTTGACAGCTGCATGGCCAATGTATTGATGGCCAAATGATTTCTGGGCGGAACCGGAACAAGCATCAAGTTTGTGACAGAGGATCTTTGTCCGTACCACAACATTGTATAATGTGTCTATGGAGTATTGATCTGGACTCCCAACATGACCCTGTGGATTAGCTCCTCTTGTCCCGGAACTCATCCTCAATCTTTGATGAATTACTAACCTGGACTCCCAACATGACCCGGTGGATTAGCTCCTCCCGTCCCGGAACTTGTCCTCAATCTTTGGTGAATTACTAACCTGGACTCCCAACATGACCCGGTGGATTAGCTCCTCCTGTCCCGGAATTTGTCCTCAATCTTTGATGAATTACTAACCTGGACTCCCAACATGACCTGGTGGATTAGCTCCTCCCTTCCCGGAACTTGTCCTCAATCTTCAATGAGGATCAGTCCGTTTTGGGAGGGAAGCCTTAGTCTATATACAACTGGGAAACTCAATAATAACATATTTATAGGAACTATGGCTATAATCTTCACTATGTCAGTCATAATTTGTAATATGTGTTGTAGTCATCCTTTACATCCCCCCCCCCATGTTTTACAAATTCTTCCCTTTCACTTCCAAGTCCCTTAAAGCAATGCACATCTTATTGGGTCCCAGCCGCTTGGTCAATACGTCTGCTCTCTGATCATGGGTGCTGGTCCACTCCAAACTTACCGCATTTTGCCAGACAAAATCATCCACAAAATAAAACGCCCACAAAAGATACTTAGTCCATTTCTTGGAAGTGTTATCCCCTGCAATGAGAATCACCAATTTGTTATCACAAAATATTTTCATTGTAATCAGCCCTACCAAGTCAACAAGGAGACTATTTAAGTAAGCCATCTGCTGTGTACCATCCAACAAGGCTAGATATTCCGCCGCGCATGTTGATAGCGCCACCAGCGTTTGTTGTTTCAATCCCCAAGCAATTGCGCTGCTGCAATAAGTGATGAGGTGGCCCAACATAGAATGTTTGTGCTCCCCACCCCAGTTTACATTGCTACATAGGACCAATGCCTTGGCACTACACTTTAGGTCCAGTGAATGATTCATGGTTCCACGCAGGTACCCAATGAGATGATCCAGGGCCACCCAATGTTCCTCCAAAGGGTTGTTTGCATATTGTGACAACAGATTCACAGGGAAGGACAGGTCTGGTCGCGTCCCTGCAGCTAGATACATAAGCGACCCAATAAAGTGTTTGAACTCTTCAGGATTGGCCCCAACACCAATGTAAGTCTCAAGGCATGTTTCTGGTAAAGGGCTGTGTCCAGAATGTGATTCACGCTTGTAATCTGCAACAACCTTTCTTGCCAGAATAGCCTGCAAAAGTTCAATGGTCTGCAGACTCCGCTTGATTTTAATTCCAAAAATCTTCTTTGGTTCATTGTTCCACTTCAGCTTCACTTTTGCCTCCATTCCCCTTCAAAGTTGTTGTAGAAGATCCCGCAATTATTCAAAAACAAAGCCATCATCAACATGCATCCAAACAATGAAAAAGTCATCCCCATTTTTTAGTAAGTAGAGAGAGGGTTCCAACTCCTGGGTCACAAAGCCAAGTTGGTTCATGATCCCACTAAAAAACTTCCACCAACACCGGGCTGCCTGCTTGGTGCCATATACCAACTTTTTCAAATGCATGACTAGGCCCTTCCACTCTGGTTGGACCTCCACGGGGGGCTGAACATAAAGCTCTTCTGCAATTGGGCTGTATAAGTAAGCAGAGCTAACAACAAAGGTTGCAGTTGGTAGATCCCTCAATAATGCCAGCACAAGAATCATCCGCAAAACGTTCAAGCTGGCTGTAGGTGTTTAGGTTTCATTGCAGTCTATCCCCATCCGTTGATTAAAGCCCTTTACAACTAACCCGGTCCTCCTTTCAATCAGGTGTCCCTCTTCATTGGTTTTGTTTTCCAGCAGGCAGCGCATTCCCAAAACCTTCATTCCCGTATATGGCTTGACAGGTTCCCAGACATCAAGCTCATCAAACTTGTTCACTTCATATTCCGCTGAACCCCCCCATTCTTTGGCAAACTCACCACAAAAGGCTTCTGCCAGGGATTGCGGAAGGTGGTGGTCATTCTTGACCGGAATGGACTGTATGAACTCTCTTTCCCTTTTTGCTATCTTGTCCGTGGGTTCCTGTCCAAGCTTGAGGGAGAGTTGATTCAAGATGTGGTTGATGCTACCCTTCTTCTCCTTGGTCATTAATGGGCGGCGTTGGAAGTCAGGGAATACTGCCAATGTTGAATGGATAACTCTTCTCTCCTTTTGTGACCAAAATAGCCAGCCCGCCCCCGCTACCAGGTACGCCAGGAGTCAACAGTGTTGACCGTGTTCTTCCAGTTTGGAGGATTGGTGTTCCTTTGGTGTGTAAACAATTTCCTGCGCCCCAAAAGGGTAAAGTATATTGGGGTTGACCTCTTGCCCAAAGAGCATTTGAAGTGGAGTTGAGCCGTCTGTCCAAGTGTTAGGAAGCCAATTATGAAGGTAGGTGGCATTATGATAGGCATAGCTCCGATATTGTCCATATTGTCCAGCCATCTGACTTTCATTCAACTTTTTCCTTTCTACATCACCAATTGTCCTGTTCACCCATTCAGCTTTGCCATTCTGTTCTGGGTGAAAAGGGGGAACTGGCGCCAACTTTATACCCAGTTTGTCCAGCTGATTACGTAGTGGACCAATATACTCAGCCGCGTTGTCTGATTGAGCAAACGTTGGGAACTGTCCTACCATGTTATGGATATGGTGGAACCAGCTAATCACTTTTGAGGGGACTTCACTTCTACTTTGCAAGGCTGTGCCAAAGGTGTATGTCAAAGCGTGATCACGGAAGGTTAACCAGAAACGTGCCCCATTGAGATCTTTCTAAAATGGGCCAGCTACGTCAGTGACACACAGTTGCAGTGGGTCTTCTCTTGCAATGTTGGAGCTGACCCCTGGTGACTTGTGATTGAGTGCCTTAGGCATTGCGCAGCGCTTGCAGAAGTAAGACTTCCATGGAGTCTTTGTGTGGTTGGGAAAATGAGTCATCAGGAATTGTTGCACAACCTTCTCAGAGACATGGCCCAGTCTTAGGTGCCACTTATATGGGTCCATAGACGGAACTTGGGAGATTTTGAGACAGAATTCATTAAACCAAATTTTAACAGTCCAACAAAAATTGTTAAATTCTGTCTCAAATTGGCAAGAATTCTGGTTGAAAAGAGTCAAAGATGTGCCTTCATGGTTTATTCTCCAGCCTTCACTGACTAGCCGGCCAGTGGACAGGATGGACCCCTTGATTTACTTGGAAAAATACCCTTTCAAGATTCATCACCCCCATCCTGGTTGGAATGCTCAACCTGCCCACGTAAGAGACCAAGGCAGATTTAGTGGGAACAGCCAATGTCAGTGCTATTGGTGATGATAGTTGTTTGGTTATTTGAAAGAATGTGGAATAGCCACTGATGTGTGCAGTTGATCCCAAATCAATTAGTATTTCCCCTTCATTCACCGCTTCAAGGTCAAGTTGACAAACGCACCCCCCATGAGTCAGCACTTCAGTTGCTATCAGTGGAGGTAAGTACCTGGAGCCTTTGTCCGCATGATTTTCCGGTGGGGCAGGTATTAATCCCATTATCACACAATCCAAGTACTCATTGCAATCTGCATACCAGTGGCCCTCTCTCTTGCAATAATTACAGGTGAAGCCAAACTTCCGGATCAAGGAGTCTGATGAGTCCTTCCTCTGAAATAGGATGCCTTGTTGACCAACAGGCAATTGGGGTTCTCATTGGGCTGCATGCAACAATCCAGATTGTTTGTTCTGCGTGCTGGTGGGAGATACTTCCCAACTGGTCAGTGAGTCACCGCCTGCACAGCCATCTCAACATCAAATGGCAACATCCCGGTTGGCAGGTGTGACCTTGCTTTCAGTTTGTTTGCACATGACTGTATTATGGTTGATACTTCAGTGAATGTGGGAGGTGAAGTGGAGTCATTGAGTCCTTGGCCAACCAAGTACTCAAAGTTCTGTCAATCAATACCAGGAGGGGCTGTTACACTGGCCTGCATAAGTAGCCTGTATAGTTCATCAATCAAGACCTCAACATGCTTCAAGTCCGCTATGATTTTTTGCCAACTAGAGATTCAAGCGTCATCAGAGCCCAACTGGTTGCTCAGTATTTCAAGCATTCAATAAATGATTGTGAGTTTGTGGCTTCAATCACTTTGGCTGCATTTCCTCTTCAACAAGTCCATCATTATGTGTGCGTCTTCAGTGCCCAAGCTCTCAACCACGGCAAGGAGTGTCTTGTCAATTGTATTTCTGAGAAGGATGGCCACAGCATCTTGGTGGTCGCGCTCCAGTGATGCAAATGACACATTCTTGTTCAGGAAAGAATAGTCCCTCTTGAAGCTATGACGCAGCGTTTTGTCCAGGGCACTCTCCCATTTGGCATAGTTAGCGCCGTCAAATGCCAGTATAGTCTTGATAGGATTCATCATCTTGTGTACCACCAGTGGGTTGTCAATTGATTTTTTAAGTGCCATGTCCAAGCGCATCAGAGCATCAAGTGGGTTTGATAAGGGTGGGGGGTGATTTTGTTTGGAACATTCAATTCTTGTTTGAAGGTCAGATATGACCTCCATCAGGGAATCAATGGTCCTGTTTGTAGGTCTATTCATGGTTGTGTCCTCAGGGTTTAATTGGCCTTCAGGGGCTGAGTAAAGGGAAGAATTGTTGGTCCTAGCTTGGTCACTCAATTGGTTTCTGTCTTCAGTGAGATCTCTAAAAATCCTATCCATGCACCCTACCAGCAATCAAAGATTTCCTGACTTGGGAGTGATGCCTTGAAAATTTTTCCGGCAATAGCTGGCTTTTAACCTATAATGTGTCTATGGAGTATTGATCTGGAATCCCAACATGAACCAGTGGATTAGCTCCTCTGTCCCGGAACTTGTCCTCAATCTTCAAGGAATTACTAACCTGGACTCCCAACATGACCCGGTGAATTAGCTCCTCCCGTCCCAGAACTTGTCCTGAATCTTTGATGAGGATCAGTCCATTTTGGGAGGGAAGCCTTAGTCTATATACAACTGGGAAAATTGATAATAGCATATTTATAGGAAATATGTCTATAATATTCACTATGTCAGTCATAATTTGTAATACGTTTCATAGCCATCCTTTCCACATTTTAGTAACCACAAGTAGGTTACATATGCATACATACAACTATTCATAAAACCATGTATATAAACTAGAGCAATGAAGTACCAATGGTCTATGTCATCTATGGGTTTTACCACCTATCATGACCAACAGGTTATGAGCCTGCACTATCACCAACTAGACTATGCTTACTGCTTACGCTATACTGTAACCATCATCATCATCATCAGCACAACAAAGTACAGTCCAGATGCCCTGAAAGTTTGATGAGCCAAGATTGCTTGGCCAGTCTTCTGAACTTTGTTGAGATTATAAGTCTTAACTGACACACTTGCTATTCCAACATGCTGGGCCAGATGTGAAAGAGCTCTCATGTCAAGCCCATGTCACACTCACTCCTGCGTGCTCATGCTATGTCTCCCCCCTAGAAGGGTGAGCCTTCTATCCTCTGCCAACTCAGCCTCAGACTCTGACCAAACAACCAACTTGGCAACTTCTTGACCAAATCAACCAGCCCAAGAAAAATTCAAGCTAAGTGCTCAACTGCAGGTATTCTACCAAGTCTCTCTAGAGGCCATAATCTGGCTTGTAGAATAAAGCAGTATTGTTGGTTACTGGTTCCTTTCTTTCTTCCCTCTGTCCACTCATTGTTCATGTATGTCCACCATGTTTCTTACTTTTCATTTCTGTTACCATTGGAAAAAAAGCCTGGTTCAGGTTTCCAGACTCTATCTGATCTTTTACACGGTTAAAACTCAAAATGGATCCTTTGAACTCAACCAGAAAATCACAAACCTCTGAAACGCCTGGACCAGGAATTGAATCTAATTTCAAAGCACTCATACTGAAGTCCCTCATGGAATCAACCCCTCTTCTGATGGAGTCCAAATTTTCAATCTGGAAGAAGAAGATGAAGAAATAATTCAAGATTCAAAGCATTCTCTACCTCTTCAAATCCCCAAAACCTCTTGAAGACATACCCAATGACCACAAGATGAATGGTTATCTGATGTCCAAACTGGACCCAGCCACTCACACCAACATCATCAACGCTGATAACAAGGACTCCTGTAAACTTTTCTGGATAGCAGCCAAGAATAACTTTGTGTAAAATCAAGCCCCCAACAGGGCAAGGATGTTCTTTAACTTCCGGTAACTCAACTTTTATCTGAACAATATCAACACATTTGTGACAAGTTTGAAGCTCCATCTTGGCCAATTGGATGAGGTTGGGATTTATCTCCCAGGTGATATACTCAGTTATCTGATTCTCTTCAAGTTACCTGAGTCAATGAAAGCCATATGCTTTAAAATAATGCACTCAGGTTTTGACAGAACCATTGAAATGGTACTGAATCACTTAGTACATCAAAGATCAAAGGGAAATCCAAGGAGAAGGACCAATCTGATACCAACTTGGCCCTCTACCATCACAACAAATGTTGATTTTTGGGCCTTCATCATCTGGTCTGCTCACCTCCCTATTTCATTACACTTATGTTTAATGTTATTATCAAGTATGTCAGCTTGCTAATATTGCAGAGCAAGCTGCAAAAGTAACAGAAATAACATAAAAATAATAATAATAAAATTAACCTAAGAAGGAGTAGGAAAACAATAAATATTATTGCAAAAATGGATTATCCACCCAAAATTAGGTAGGGTCACTCACTGATCCCACACTTGAAATCCAACTCCTTATAATTTTAAATAATTAAGAAAGGAAAGACCAAAATACCACAGCACCACTATTGTACTTTTTGGCCAATTAAATATTTTACATGTATTGTCACGTATAGGTTTCACACATAAAATTCAGTAAGAATTGAGGTGTTGTGTATATTTTAGGAGTTACAGACGGAAATGTGTTCTGTCACAATTCCCACACGCAGCGGCGGCAGCCAATACACCCACGCGCAGCTGAGATACAGCACTGTCACCCTGTCAAAGCCATGTGCACAGCCCAGGGCCTCTGACAAGTATGCAGCTGCGGGACTAGGGGTTGACAAAGTAACAGGCAGCCTGAGAAACCTAGGTACTGCATAAACATGCTACAACCTACATGGGAACATTCTCCATATGTAAAAAGTATTGCCATGGATAGTAGATAGTCTAAAAATACATAAACTTATATAAAAATACCTAGATAACCTTTATGCATATTTTTTATTAAATATAATTCAAAGTACCAAAAATGTCAAAAATAAGATAATGACTACTTCTAAAAATATATTAAAATACTTTAATATACTATTATGAGAATTTCTAGAAAGAAATAATTTTGTGACATAATAAGAAAACTAATTATGTAAAAATATTACAAGAATACCCATGACTTATATTTTGAAGTAATTATTTTAGTAAATCAGCTGAAATTTGAAAATAAGGAGGAAAATCAATATCATGACTTTACTCAAATTATTTAATACATAATGAGAACTCACCTGAAATCAGACTCTCCGTAGGAATGTCTATTAAAATAGTTATTAAATTACTGGGAACATTTACTAAGGATAATTAATTAAATAGTAAATAAAAGGGACAGATTAGTGTTATTCACACATCCAAAATTCAATTA
This sequence comes from Puccinia polysora, assembly GCA_025617555.3. Taxonomy (NCBI): domain Eukaryota; kingdom Fungi; phylum Basidiomycota; class Pucciniomycetes; order Pucciniales; family Pucciniaceae; genus Puccinia; species Puccinia polysora. The sequence goes on along the minus strand of CM062647.1, from coordinate 973,488 downwards.
TAAAGTAGAATAATTCCCATACCCTGTGGAATTAGATGCTACCCATGCTACAGCACCAAGAACACGTTAAAGGCTGCCACTGATTACCCTGCTAGCCTCATTGTCCATCCCTTTGAGCCCCTGTAACCCTCAGAAGGAAAATATTGGGACTCAAAAAGCTATAAATAAAGAGCTCTTTTGAGGATATTGAAACCCAGAGACCCGGTTATATTTACATCCAGACACCGTGCCAAGGTAATCAAATACTTATAAGAGATAAGTAAGTGATTTATGGCTTTAGTCTGATTAATAATATCTGTCCCCAACCCTTTTTATCAATTTAAACTTCTGAACAACCTTTTAACCCCAGTAAACAGGTTTAACCCATCAGTGCACGTCCCAAACAGGTACACAAAGGATTTAATAATATACCAGTGAGTATTTTTATACTTTCTCTGTTGTGGAAGCTTGTTTACAAAGCACTGCCACTCCACTGTGTATTTTATATACATATTATCTTTGGGCAATATATCCTTTAAGAATATAAATTAAAGGTTCCAAAGTAACCAGGCCTACTTGTTTTCATACTGAATTCCCTGAAGAGAGGTGTTAAAGATCCCCAATATAATTGTGGCCCCTCTATTAAAATATTTAATAATCAATTTATTTATATTGAATTATAACAATAAAGAATATCCAAACCAATCAACCTTGCAATAAGCTTTATCCAAATATTTTACAGATTTTGGCTGCATCAATTGAATAATATATTTATTATTTATTCTATCAAATCTGGTAGCTAAAGAATAGCAAGGATCTTGGCATCCAGGAGGCTGAAAATTGGGGGTCTGTCCAGGAAATACTCCATTTTATTGTATTTAATACCTTGGACCAGACATTTCACGTAAAATTAAATCAAAGATCAATTTATCTGACTTTTTAACTGTGATTTATCATTGAATTCTTTTGCAGTGGATTTAAAAACCAATGCAGAATCAATAATCTATTATTTAAATCTTTTAAAGATAAGAAAAGGAGAATATATTAAAAATTATAAACCAACTGGTTGGGAAGCCTTAACTCAAGCTGAGCAACTTGATATCTATTCTGCACGTAAAAACTTAGATAAACTCCTTGAACAAGAAGATCTTGAGAGGCGTATCAACTTCCAGGCCCTATTAAGGAAACATAAAGCTTGGAAGAAATACAGTATAAATTACTTTTTAAAATATAAAAGTAAGTATAAAACTTGTATTACAATATTATTTTTATTAAAATAATATTAATATATTTTATTTACCAATAAAATATCCTTTTACCATCAGTGAACCCTCCTATACCAGAAACCACCATCACTGAAGTTGATTTGTTGGATCAAGAAGTACCAGATATCTCTGGAGGCCCTGAAAATATTGATTGGACAAGTGAAGACCTCATTGGAACATACCAAGACCCCGTAGGATTACCTATTAAGGACCAATTTAATCCCAATATATTCCTGTTACCTTTGAATATCAACTTAAGTAAGTTTTAAATTCACTTATTTTAACGGACTTTTCTTTAGAAAAATACTTATAAACATTTTATTCAATATGAATAAACGTAACACAAGAGCCTCAGGGAGAATTCCCTCCTATGGATCTTTGCCAGGAGCCCCCAGTAACCGTGAGATCACCAATAATGACAACAATGAGGAGAATGGAACCCATGAATCAAATTTTGGTGGACAAAGAGCAGACCCAAGTACTGTTGCCCTGCCCCAACCTAGAGCCGGAGAAGGTAGTAGAATTAAGCCCCCCTCAATTACAAGAAGGTTCCCTGCATCCACCCCAGCAGAATCTGGCCAAGGAAGCCAGGATCAAAGACTTAGTCAGAGAGTACATGAAATATTGGGAAGAGTTCAAAGAAGCCCAAGCCAAGGAGGACATGGTATCTATGAAAAAGATAATCTCCCAGGAAAAGGCTACCAAGATAGCTCTTCAGAAAATGATTCCAAGGAAAGAGGTAGAATCCTACATAGAAAAGTGGAATCCTTGGGATCAATTAGCCCAACTGAAAGGAGAAGGATCAGGAAAGAAGAGATCTTCTTTCCATCCAAAGCCAAAGGGAAATAAGGATTGGGATTAGATAATATCCTTAGCTCAAAATTAGAAAAAGGTGTACAACAATTAGCCTCTAATCCTGAACCCAGTAACTTGTCTAAACCAACCTCCAATGTAATTACTTCCTTTTCTAATGATATGCGCCATAATTTTAAGATTGTTTGTGGAAATTTGGATGGTTTTCACACCCAAATGGATACGTTAACCTCAGTAGTGGCCAAATTAATTAATAACCAAACAATAACTGTAGGAATAAAAGATGTTAAAGAGCATACAGAACAATTAGGGGAGAAAATTAATCAAGGTAAAATTAGACAGACTCAAACAGTTGAGAATATGTTATCAGGTATCCAAGAAGATTTTATTATGTCTTTTCAAACTTTAAAAGAAGAATTGGTAAATACTACTAACAGCTCCATTCTGTCCCTTAGTGAGAAATTAGATCTGCTTAATAATAAAGTGGACCTGCAACTTAATCTGATCAAGAATGATCTTAGAGACTTAGAAGTCTGTCTGACCAACCCCATGGGGAGTACCATAGAGGAAAAAAAACCTCCCAGACAAACAACTACACCTTATGCACCACCCTTACTAGAAATGCATAGGAGTGACACCTTCAGGACTAGTCCTACTCCTGAAATGGAACAAGCCCTCAAACCTTTACCCCCAATTTCTGAATGTCCTAAGTTCTTGGGTGAAGGAGAATACAATCATATAAATTTCATTAAATTTATTGACTATGCCATAAACTCTTATGACCTACCAGAAGCTATAGCTGCAGTCAGGCTTCCCAGAATATTTGAAGGAGCAGCCTTAGACTGGTTTATTAGTAAAAGAGAAGAAGTGGGATCTTTACCATGGAATTCTTGGAAAATTCTAATCAAACAACAATTTGGTTCTAGAATGTGGAAAAGAAAAATGATGAAATTTTTGAAAATTCCTCATTTGATCCCTCCAAGAATAAACCTCACAAATGGTGCTTAGAACAGAAGAGAAGACTAGACTGCTTATATCCAGATGCTGATAAAGAGGAAGTAAATGAAAGAATCCTCAAATTGTGTCCTGGAAATCTTAACCATAGTTTAAGATGCAGGATGAGTATGGATGCTGACTTACCAACTCTAATCAATGTGTTAGAAGAAGTCATAGAAATGAATGGGTTAGACAAGAAGGTTCCTTCTAGACCTAAAGAGAACTTCAACATTAAAAAAACTAGAGAACAAACCCCTCTGATAAATATCTCTGACAATAAGAAACCTAATGATACCAGGGATAAAGAGAGAATTCCTGGAACTTTTAGGAATTGTAACAAGACAGGGCATATGAGACAAGACTTCCCATTAATAAAAAGAAAGATAGCAGTCTTGGAAGGAGAAAAGGAGGTTGAAGGGAATCAGAAATATGAAGATATAGCTGATACTCAAGGATCTCTTTCTGAATTTGAATTGATCTTGAACAAACCTGTAAATGTAATAGAAGGAGATATAGGCACTTCTATAGAAATCAATAACATCCATGGTGATTCTAGTTAGCCCCAACAATTGGACCCTACCATAATTCCTAGACATATCATGGATGTTAAACCAGTAAAAGTTAAACCTATGAGTGGTAAAAGTTATACTACTGGTCAGACTTGCTATGCAAAAGGATTGTCTAAAGACAGAACTATAAGGTTATTACTGGATAGTGGAGCTTTTTGCTCATATGTCTGTACTGAATTCTTAAACAAATGGGATCCCAATTGGAAAGAAAACCTTCTGCCCATCCCAAAAGCCAAGTTTAGCTCTTGCAACTCTACCATTAATGCTATTGGATTATGGACTGCTCCCATAATATTACCCCATACTAAAGGATCTTTGAGAATACAAGTGAAATTTGTGGTATTTCTCAACAGATTATGTGACTAACTGATAATAGGGAATGATGCTTTATGTCTATATGGTATAGATGTCTTCCAGAGTAAAGGGAGATACTTTACAGTGGGTGGTACGTGGGACAAGAAGTTTAAGATATGCACTATCCAATCTAACTTCCCCTCTTCCACTTACCAAAAGCATTTAGAAGAATTTAATCAAGAATACTTCTCTCAAGCAGCTCTAAATATGAAACTTTCTGAGGAACAGAAGAAAGATATATTGAAAGTCTGCTTTGAGAACCAAAATACTTTTTGTACTAAAGATCACCCCATTGGTGATATCAAAGGACATGACATGGTATTAACATTGACTATTAAGCCCCCTTACCCTCCAAACCTAAGAAGACCAGCTTATCCCTCTAGTCCTAATTCTAGAATAGCTCTTGAGGAACATATCCAAGAACTGATAAACTTACAAGTATTAAGGAAAGTAGGGCACAATGAGCAGGTAGATGTGACCACACCTGTAATTATAGCTTGGCATAATGACAATTCAAGAATTGTAGGAGACTTCAGAATGCTCAATAATTATACTCAGGCAGATTATTATCCTATACCCCGGATAGATCATGCTCTACATAACTTTTCCAAAGCCAAATATATCACTATGGATATGCTTAAAGGTTTCCACCAGATACCTATAAGCCCTGAAAGTAGAAAGTTCATGAGAATAATCTTTCATTTGAGAATATATGAATATCTTAGGATTCCCTTTGGTATAAAGAATTCCCCATCACACTTCCAGAGAACAATGGATACAGTTTTAGGTACCTACATCAGACAAGGATGGATGATGGTATATATAGATGATTTTATCATGTATTCTGATGATTGGGATACTCATATAAAAAAAAATAAGATTAGTAATCCAAACTATCTCTAAAGAAGAATTAAAAGTATCCATGAAGAAATGCAACTTTGGATATGGAGAATTGAAAGCTCTAGGGCATATAGTCTCTGGTCTAACTCTAGCTGCTGATCAAATTAGATAGCTGCTGTCATGAACAGACCCATGCCTCAAAATAAAACAGAGTTACTGTCTTTCATTAGTTTTTGCAGTTACTACAGACAGTAGATCCCAAAGTTTGCCATGCTAACTAAAAGTCTGTATGAAATATGCAACAATAACACTCTCTTTGAAATAACACATGAGAGATTGAAAAACTATGAGGAACTAAAAATAGCTATGACCTCTACTCCTCTACTCATTGAACCAGATTACTCCAAACCCTTTAAGCTCTACATTGAAGCCTGTATGGAAGGATGAGGAGCTTCTCTAAATCAAGAAAGAATAGAAGAAGACAAGCCAGTGGAGAAACCAGTACTCTTCATATCTATACAGATCAAATACACAGAAAAGAGATATGGAGCCAGTCAGATGGAATGCTTGGCTCTAGTATGGGCTTTAGAAAAGCTACAATATTACTTAGAAGGCACCACTTTCCAAGTGATCACAGACTTTAATGCTGTAATAACTCTCATGAACATGAAGACCCCCAGCAGAAATATGCTCAGGTGGCAAATTGCTATACAACAGTATAGAGTTCAGATGACTATAGTGCATAAAGCTTGAGCTAAGCAACAGAATGCTGATAGTCTAAGTAGGAATGCTTTGCCTAATGAATCTAGAAATCCAGCACATGACCCTGAGGATCAAGATATGTTTCCTATCTTGAACATCAATCTTTTTTCATTAGATGCCCCAATCATGGGGATCCACTTATGTGAATTGGATACTGCTTTCTTCAATCTAGTGAGGGACAACTACTCCTCTGAAATCAAGCTGCTGATTACCATTATGGAATGTGAATCCCCAGAAGCAGCTCTGATAAATATTTTACCTGCTTCATTACTTAAACCCTATAAAGCAGGAAGGTTTACTTTTTGGGATGGTCTCCTTTACTACAGACACCAACATTCCAGTGTATTAGTACTAAGCAACAAAGAAAATATACAACACATACTCCAGGAATGCCATGAAAAATTTTCCTCAGGGCATCTATCCACTGAAAGAACCTTGGAGAAAGTAAAACAAACTGCTTGGTGGATAGACTGGAAAGAAATCACTATTAAGTATGTTACTAGCTGTGAGACTTGCCAAAAATCTAATAAAACTACTGGCAAAAGGTTTGGACTCCTACAGAAGATCTCTGAACCCGTAACTAGATGGGAAATCATTAATATGGATTTTGTCACTGGCCTCCCCCCTGGAGGTACTCATTCATATAACTCTGTCCTGGTTATAGTTGACAGATACTCTAAGAAGGCAAAATTCTTACCTAACCACAAAGAAGATAGTGCTATGGATGTAGCTCTACTATTTTGGAATAGGATCATAGCTGATGTTGGTATACCCAAGATTATAATCAGTGACAGAGACCCCAAATTCACCTCTGAGTTTTGGAGGAATCTACATGATATACTGGGTACTACTTTAGCATTTTCTACAGCATAACATCCCCAAACTGATGGATTAGCTGAAAGAATGTTACAGACCCTAGAAGATGTGCTAAGAAGGCTCTTTAGCTTTGTTCTAGAATACAAAAAATCAGATGGTTATTGCCATGATTGGGTAAGCCTACTCCCAGCTCTAGAGATGGCTTATAACAGAAGTAAAAATTATACTACCAAAGAAGCCCCTTACATACTAGAAAGAGGATGGATTGCAAAACTACCTAGGAATAACTTAAACTATAACTCAGCCACCATTCATCAAAAATCTCTTTACTTCAAGAAAATGATAGATCTGGAAAATAATTGTGCTCAAAAATGTGTAGAAGAAGCAGTAGAATACCACAAAAAAAGATGGGACAAATCACAAAGAGAGCCTGACTTTAAAATAGGAGATCAGATCTTGATATCCACTTCCAACTTCAACAATTTAGCAGGGAACAGAAAGCTGAAAACAGCCTTTTTTGGACCATTTGGCATCAAAAAGATGCATGGCAAAAATGCTTTAGAAGTAATCTTGAGTGAAGAATTATCAAGAAAACACCCATTATTTCCTGTTAGCCTAGTAAAACACTTTCAACCAAGAGAAGGTAGAAACCTCCCTCCAGAAATTATCCCAATAGAACCTGACCCTGTGAAAGAAAAAGGGAAAGTCAGCAGGATATTGAGAGACAAGAAAGAGAGAGTGCAAGGAAAAGATGTTAGACTATACTTAGTAAGATACAAAGGAGAATCTGCAGACAAAGATGAATGGTTACCAGAGAATAATGTACCTGATGGACCAATACATCTTAGAAACTACAGAGCCAGCAAAAGGAACTGAAACACACATGGAATTAATTCTTTTTTCCCAACATGCTCCAGATTTTTTTTTCAGATATGGCCATATCTTGGAGTGGGGGAATGTCAGCTTGCTACTATTGCAGAGCAAGCTGCAAAAGTAATAGAAATAACATAAAAATAATAATAATAAAATTAACCTAAGAAGGAGTAGGAAAACCATAAATATTATTGCAAAAATAGATTTTCCACCCAAAATTAGGTAGGGTCACTCACTGATCCCACCCTTGAAATCCAACTCCTTATAATTTTAAATAATTAAGAAAGGAAAGACCAAAATACCACAGCACCACTATTGTACTTTTTGGCCAATTAAAAATTTTACATGTATTGTCACGTATAGGTTTCAAGCATAAAATTCAGTCAGAATTGAGCTGTTGTGTATATTTTAGGAGTTACAGATGGAAATGTGTTCTTTCACAATTCCCGCACGCAGCCGCGGCAGCCAATACACCTGCGCGTGGCTGAGCTAAAGCACTGTCACCCTGTCAAAGCTGTGTAAGCAGCCCTGGCCCTCTGACAAGTATGCAGCCACAGGACTATGGGTTGAAAAAGTAACAGGCAGCCTGAGAAACCTAGGTACCACGTAAACATGCTACAACCTACACGGGAACATTCTCCATATGTAATAAATGTTCCCATGGATATTAAATAGTCTGAAAATACATAAACTTATATAAAAATACCTAGATAACCTTCATATGTATTTTTTATTAAACATAATTCAAAGTACCAAAAATGTCGAAAATAAGATAATGACTACTTCTAAAAATATATTAAAATACTTTAATATACTATTATGAGAATTTCTAGGAAGAAATAATTTTGTGACATACTAAGAAAAATAATGATGTAAAAATATTACATGAATACCCATGACTTATATTTTGAAGTAATTATTTTAGTAAATCAACTGAAATTTGAAAATAAGGAGTAAAATAAATATCATGACTTTACTCCAATTATTTAATACATAATGAGAACTCACCTGACATCAGACTCTCCGTAGGAATGTCTATTAAAATAGTTATTAAATTACTGGGAACATTTACTAAGGATAATTAATTAAGTAATAAATAAAAGGGACAGATTAGTGTTATTCACACATCCAAACATCAATTATAAAGTAGAATAATTCCCATACCCTGTGGAATTAGATGCTACCCATGCTACAGCACCAAGAAAACGTGAAAGGCTGCTACTGGTTACCCTGCTAACCTCAGTGTCCATCCCTTTGAGCCCCTGTACCCCTCAGAAGGAAAATATTGGGACTCAAAAAGCTATAAATAAAGAGCTCTTTTGAGGATATTGATACCCAGAGACCCAGTTATATTTACATCCAGACACTGTGCCAAGGTAATCAAATACTTATAAGAGATAAGTAAGTGATTTATGGCTTTAGTCTGATTAATAATATCTGTCCCCAACCCTTTTTATCAATTTAAACTGCTGAACAACCTTTCAACCCCAGTAAACAGGTTTAGCCCATCAGTGCACATCCCAAAAAGGTAAACAAAGGATTTAATAATATAACAGTGAGTATTTTTATCCTTTCTCTGTTGTGGAAGCTTGGTTACAAAGCACTGCCACTCCACCGTGTATTTTATATACATATTATTCTTGGGGAATATATCCTTTAAGAATATAAATTAAAGGTTCCAAAGTAACCAGGACTATGTGTTTTCATACTGAATTCCCTGAAGAGAGGTGTTAAAGATCCCCAATATAATTGTGGCCCCTCTATTAAAATATTTAATAATTGATTTATTTATATTGAATTATAACAATAAACAATATCCAAACCAACCAACCTTGCAATAAGCTTTATCCAAATATTTTACGGATTTTGGCTGCATCAATTGAATAATATATTTATTATTTATTCTATCACCTCTGGTAGCTAAAGGATAGCAAGGATCTAGGCATTCAGGAGGCTGACAAAGTATGCTTGGCATACTTTTAGCCTATTCCAACCAATATATATATATATATATATTATTGTATGCTTGTGATAATTTTAGCTGTCTTAACCACCATTATATTTCCTGATGCTCATAGTAATTCAGGCCTCATTATTAATGTATTTGTGGTACTTGTAGTCTGCTGGCCACCATATCTTCCATATTTCACAGGATCTTGACACTCAAATGTCACCATCCTTAGCCCATGTGATCCTCTTGTTAAACCTCCTGTCCCAACCATATACCACCTCTCCTGTTTTATTGAATATTCTTACTGGTCAAAGGTCCCAACTTGTGGTTCCTTATTTGTCCATAAATGCTCCTTCTTTCTGATCCACTGAATGAAAGACATCAGATTCTTCCTCCTTTCATCTGGGCCCACATACTGAAGCCCACTGAATCTGGTCCCTTCTGGACTCCCTTGATTCAGACTTTAGCCTTCTCCGGCAAAATCCTTCCCTCTCATTTCTCTCCTTGTATTCCAACAACAACTACAGTAAATCAGATCAAAGGGAATCAAGATGTGAGAACAGGAAACACAATCCCACAGTGACCAATCATTTGCCTTCCTCATTATGGGTTGAATTCCCTGAACTAATACCAGACCAACCTCCAAAGAAAGCAAATAAACCAGCATTCAAAAATTCTCCAGAATCTCACCATTACTCCTTCTTCT